>VZSZ01011807.1:956284-1021525 GCA_013398815.1 Ibidorhyncha struthersii | reverse complement strand
TTTTTTTGCCCCCCCCCCCGCCCCCCCCCCCCAACATTACTGTCAATGTGTAGTAATGAATTCATTGATTTTACCATTTTTTATCAAAACAGTTATTTTGGAGATAAATGTCCTTCATTTGCAGTTATTAAATCTGCCACGTCTAGGACAGCTGTTGGAATAATTGTCCAGTACGGACAGGAAAAAAAAATAAATCCATGTCCTTCCCTTATGTGGGACTGTTAATTGGAGGCCAGGTGATCTGACATGAGGACAACCCACTAAGTCATTTTGGAGTCACAGAGCACGCTGCATCCCTTTTCTCCTCCTTCTGGAAGTGAGCAAATGGGGAAAATGCTGCGTTTCCAAGCAAGGAGCAAAGCCAGCCCCTTTCCCCCTGGCTGCTCTTGGCTTTTCCCTTTTTAATTAGCTGGGTATCAGGTTCCTCCTATCAAGGAGAACAGGCTGATGGTGGTGAGTCGTTGAATTACACATGGTGGAAAAAGAAATGATCTAAAGGGCGCACAGCCTGTGCACCACCATCATGTGGCATTGGTACTTTGTGAGCTGCTCTGGAACTGACGCATCCTTGTCTTTTGCTGCCCAAAGGAGCCCATTCCTCCCTGCGTTTCTGTGCTGCACACTGCCCATTTGTGTCCAAGACACAAAAATCAGAAAAGCTGTTGCCCTGCCAAATCACAGAAGGTCTGTTTCTGAGGAGACCTGGGCTGTCCCTTTAATGAAGGAGTCACCAGAGGACAGCACTTTTTCGATCTTGATTCTTTGCTTCTGAACCCTTTGTTCAAGCTGCAAGTCACGCTTTTCCCTTAACCCACTGTCTGTCTACTAACAAACCCTCCAGTTTTCATTCAAAGGTTTCCTATAAGTTGCAGCAAGATTGCCAGCCAGGAGGTAATGGACTGAAGTTGGAGCCCTGTGGATGTCTGCTTTACGGCACAGTGGGGTGGCAGAACATGGAGCTGCAATGCCACTTTCTGGCAATAATTCAAATCACTTGGGACCACTGAGGTGTTTAACTCCAGCTCCTGAGTTAGGACTACTGGTGGAGCCTGGTCTTTCTCTGTTAGCTCTGGAGAGAGCCCCAGAGAAGGTGAACCACCCTCCAGAGTGCTTTTCCCTCTCTGTGGCAATACAGGGAGCCGAGGACAGCTGGGTCCCCAGTTCAGGCATCTCAGTGAGATGGAGTCAACCCAGACTCTGTTAGACTAGGTGAAATCATGTTCTTTACTACTTTTGCTTATTCCAGTTCATGTCTTGCAAGAGCTAAGGTTACCAGATGGGCTAAGGCAGACACTAACCTCAAACTGACAGTGAAATCTCACCTGACTGCAGGAGCGACTCCTGATGATCACAGTGGTGGTCTACCTGGTCTGCAGCTGCTTTGCTATCTAATGTTGGCAGCTTGTCAGGAAAATGTTTACTACCCTGAGGCTCAATTCATGCTTTCTAAAGTCCCTGGAAAGGTGACATTAGAACAGGGCAACATCTCTAGCAGGAAAAGTGAAGGTGCAATAAGTTGGTGGTGAGAAAGAGCGTTGGGATCACCTGTTATTCAGAAGTGTCAGAGGTGTGGTGTGGTAGGAGGATCTGTTCTGCTGGTTGATTTAATACCCAGGGTCCTTCTTTTAGTGACAGAGTCTGAAAGGTAAGATCTTTAAACCTTCCTAAGATAAGATAATGAGTTGCAAACAAGAGCGATCTCATAGGACTGGAGAAAGAACTCTGAATCTTCCAATAGAACAAGAACATGTTGGCCACGAGGCCAGAGCAGAGTGACAAAAGTCTACTACTGACTTCAGGTTCAAATCTAGTTCATTTCGACACTTCCTTAAAAACTGCAGACGGGTAGGAGTCCGTGGCCTTGCCAAGGGGCAGGAGTCCAGGCATAAGCTCCCTTCAGCTGGGGCGGGGGGAGCCGGAGAAAAGAGCTGCCTGAGGACCGACAGTGACACGTGCACAGTGACTGAGCGAAATGTCTGTTCTGAGCAAGACCCAGTTCCACATTGTTAACCTCTTGCTATTGTCGAACAGTTGGAAGCTGAATGTTGCAAATTAAAATTACTTCCTTGACTAGCCAGAACAATCCTTTATCTCTTCAAGGCTCTGATCCTTTCCACTGGAGAGGCAGTGAGCTCTTTTTAATAAGGCTGGGAACATGACACAGTGTGGTCCCAGAGCTAAGCAAATGGCTGTGGAAACTCTGAAGGCCCCGTTTCCCACAACACTACCATCTTTACACAGGGTTCAGTTTGTACCACTCATCCAGTGCATTCGTTTTGCTGAGCTGAAAGGATGGAAGCCCTCAAAGGCTGAGAGAGGCTCTGATACATTGCCTTATGTGGACCTCTACAGAGGGGTGAATATATCCCTTGACACTGCTCATTCCTAGCCTTTCTCTCCCTTTCAAGGCCATCAAGGCATTTGTGTCTCACTCCCTCAGAAGTGCAACTCACAAGCTGGAAGGCTTCTGTTCAATTTGGACCTAGTCTAGAGCTGGACCACATCCATTACAGACCTGCAGCGAGGCAGCGGTACAGGCTGCTCTCGCTGCACGTGGAATTGGCTGTGAAGACGGCTGCCAAACCTGCTGCCGAAATGAAAAGACTGTTGAAAATGAAATAGCGGTCTTGTACCTAAAGGGCTGAACGTGGGCACGTGAGATGAGTTGGAGCCCAGTCCCATCAGTGAGGAACAGCAGGAGTATGAGATGGGAGCAGAAGACCATAACTAGCATCTTCGGTTGCTTTATCTTTGTCAGAGAGGAGTAGACATCCTCAATATACCTGTAAGCCACAGACCTTGCAGGGCAAGAGGAATCTTTCTAAGATGAGGATTCAGGCCAAATACTGTACAAAGAAAGAGGGATTAGCAGAACAAGCAAAGTGAAAATGTGGATTGAGCTTAATTTCTCCGTGGCTCTCTTCAAGCTGGCCAACCTTTACAGTTTCTTCCTGTTACACCTCAGAAATGTATTGCATACAGCAATGTCTAGTGCAGACCTCTTGAGGGCCTCATCTGCTCCATTGATGGAACACAGCTAGTGTTTCCAGGGAGATGAATGAAAGGACAGTCCAGATGGAAGGATCTGGGAGTATCAGACTTGGGGTTTTTTGGCAGCTTATGGCCTTTCATGTGTTTTCAATAAAAGCTCATCTTTGTGGTACCAGTTTCCTTCTACCTTTCATCTGTCCTGTCTCATTTGCTCATCAGTCCCAGACCGTCGCTTGCTGTGTGCCTTGCATTGCTTTGCCTGTATCTCAGCTGTGGCTGATGTTTGGACATCCTTTCGTATTTGGCCTGGAGAGCTTCACTCTCCCAAGACTGTTTCCCATACTGCATGGCTTCTGAGTGAAATACATGGCCTCGGTTAAAAAACTGTAGGCTCTTCTCCAAAGAAGTGTCCGTGTGAAGACAGCAAGGCTGATGTTACCATTTGGGTTAGTGTCAGCACATCATTCCCAGGTCACTGCACCTCTCAAAGATAAAAGATTGCTTCTGAAAGCTAAAAAGTCCCTCCTTCAGCTCAAGTGTTGGCCATGCCACCAACAGCCTCATATGGCAAAAAACACAGACCCCTGCCCCCTTCCAGTCATATTCATTCCCCATTGCTCCTACAGCAATGAAATCAGGATCCAACAACATGGGATAACATCCCCCTGACGACGCTCAGAGCTGATACGAAAGTATGCAGGAATTGTAATGCACATCTACACAAGCAATAAATAAATAAATAAATGCATACTGATGCCTGTGCAAGGAAAATTCTGCATATTCATCCCCCTGTTTCCTTTATCACTTATTCTGTAACAGCTGTTTAATTAATTGCTTGAGTGATTTCCTAATACATCTTATTTACATACAAAATTACAGAATAATGGTTTGCCTTTGAGTTGAGTGAGAATTTAATGTCTGCTCGCCATGCCTCATGGAATATGGTTACTCAACAAGAAATAAAAGTTCTGGTTGGTTTTGGCTGTTTCTTTTTTTTTCTTTAAAAAAAATTAATTATTCTTTTCCTCCACAGGTTTTGTTGTTGTTTTTACAGGCATTACTGAATGATCCTAGAATGACAGCAGCAAGGAAGAGGAGGATTCCTTTTGAAGGTGACTCAAATCCTTGGGGAAAAAAAATAATAAAAAATAATGTAACTGAGTAGGATGGCTTCTACTGAAAAAGAAAAAGTCATCTAGCATCAGTGGAAACAATACAACTTTATCTCTGCTGTTCAGGTTTATTCCCTGTCTGGTGGAGCTTGTCCTGGAAGAACTAGGCTGTGTAACCTGTAAGTGTCCCGCTTTGGTGGGCTTTTCACTAAAGGATGCCCCTTTTGCCTTCTGACAGAAACCTTTTCATTAGATCACAAGAGCATCAGGCAACCATGTCGCTGCTGCTGATAAGCTTGTGTCAACTGATGTTTTTCTTTCATGAACCCAATTGCATTCAGTCAGCAGCGGTACCCGTGGACACAGACCCATGAGCTGAAAACTCCCTCCCAGAGAAACACTGGACAAGCACATCCCCAGTTAGCACTTTGGTTTGGATTTTCTTTACTACCCAAAGTTTAACATTCATCTCAGCTAACCTGAGGCACTTGATGCGCCTACATTATGGGACTAATTCTGTCTCTGTTCTTGTTTAGTCAATAAAAGACCCATACACCCTGAGGAGGCAGCTCACCTACTTCTCAGTTGCCCTCTGGACATGTCACCTTCTTTTTGTTGACTACAGTGGAAATCTTGAGCACTTATGTATCCAGTTTAGATGCCTAAAAGTGGAGTCATTTGAAGAGCTGTGGAGGTCCTCATGCTGACTAGCTGCACAGCACGTCTAACGCATCTGCCCTTGGCTCTGCCCAACTGTCTGGACCATGTTTCAGGATGGCACTGCCTACATAACGAGCCACAGGCCAGTTTATGGGCTGGCTGCACTGGAAAGTTTGTGAGTCTAGACAAAATTAGGAGCTAGTTTGCACAGTGCAGAACCATCCCTAATATAGTGTTCCACTTAACACTTCCCATAGGGTTGCTGCTGGAACCTAGCCCAGGGTCCAAGGCAACACTCTGTCTTTTGGGTCAGTTTTTTCTTGAATCCCACCCTCCGTTCCAGGCAACAGCAGGGAAAGACAGGACTGCTGGGTTCAGGGCCCGGGGCAGGGTGGGGATGGCTTGGTCAAGGAGCTGTGCTTGGCAGTCAGCACTGACAGTGCGATCCAAGTACGTATCTAAGCACCTTGCTGAATTGGGTCCTTAAATACTGGAAATCAATGGCTCATACATAGATAGCGCCATTAAGCATGGCCTCATGTGATTTCCTAGAGACCTGTGGTTTTGGGCTCTAGAAGAAGAAATGCCTTCTATTCTCTACCAGGTCTCACAGGTGAAATCTTATTGCTGTCTATTGAAAGAGTCTTATGATATCTTTTTGGTTGCTAATGATTTAATACTAGTATTTAAAAAGTTCTTGTATATAGCATGGCTGTGAGATTCTTTTTCTCACCACTTTTAGGGCAGCTGCTATTAAATCCATATCAAGAACTATTGCACTTTTTACTAACTGTAAAAGGGGAAAAATATTACCGTTCGTTTCTGTTACTTTTTCTTTCTAACTATATCCACTTAATAAGGTATTTGCTTGCAACACAGTCTGTTATATATTCTGTGTTTTATAAAGTATCTCCTGGGAAAAATAACCAAGGAAACACAATTTTTCGGCACCATCTCCTTTTATTAAGAATAATGAAAAAGAAACAAGAGTCATTCCAGCAGTCAAACATCTTTCTACTCTTTCTTATTGGTCTTTTTATGATAACTGGGTCTCTCAGAACATAATCTGAGCTGCCTGAATTTGTTTGTGTATTTACATTTGTCCTTTTAGTTACTATCTATGTATCAATGTGGAGACGACATATAATGGACATATAGTGCATCTGACATCTATATCCACACACACAGAGAATAGAGATCTATCAAAAATGCTGGACAGGATAATCTCAGCAGTGAGGTCTAGCTTCATCCCCAAATTTCAAAGCTTGGACAGAGAGTTCAATTGTTTTACTGGCTCTGTATATCAGTTCCCCCCGGATTCACAGTATAACAGGAGCTACTGCAGCCTGCTCTCTCTGTGGGCTACAGCCATCACTGCTTGGGCTATTGGAATTAATTGCACAGATGTAGGAATACATCCCAAAGGCCCACTCCTGCACCCTCTTTCAATGGATTTTGTATCTTCATTATTATAGTTACAGCACCTCCCAGGACTACTAATGGCAGGAGAAAGCAAGACAGCCCATCTCTGAATTGTGTGCGATACAGTCCCACGCTGGAGTAATACTCTTTCCTCTGTGTCTATCTCAACATGATGAAAGAATGTGTTCGTGCTCATGAAATGCCAAATGGCCAAAGTCTGCCACTAGCAGATCCTGTTTCAAGCCATTGGGTACGTCTCTTACATTAAAGCTGTAATTTATACACTTGGCTGGTACTCAGGCTTGTTTTTAAAGCATCAGTCATTCCTGAGTAGTCATAGATGATTCAGACTTACTCTATAGGTTCTTCTGCCAGATATTGATCCTGAAGACATTAATTATCAATTACAAAAGGTTTATTTCTCGCAACATTCATGACTAAAAGATCTGCATATTTATTTTGTCTAGTGATTTATTGACGTATCATTACACATTTAATGGAAAACTGCATTGTATAGATGGGAGTGGGGAGAAAAGCCTCCAAAACCTCCACTTCAATTAGAAGAAAGCACTCAAGAAGCAGTAATGTGGTATTTCTTTAGTTTGCCTGAAATACAAAGACTGAAAATATCTTCCAGTTCACCCATGCCTTGCAGTTAGAGCACAGATCAGCATACTGATTATAAAATTTCCAGTGTTGCAGGTGCTCCCTACCATAGTTTGTATTAACGAAAGGACAAGATGGGACATCTGCCATACTCTGGGGCAGTCACGTGCTAAGGAATGGCTTGGGAGGTGCAATGTTTTCTACAAGGAGAGAGCTGGAGTCATCAAACAGATCACATCATCTCGTGACTTCCTCTTTTTCCCTGAAAAGATTAATTCTTAATTCTCCAATATTCTCTAAAAACTGTCACACTAATGATGCATAAAAGTAAAAACCAATATCAGGGTTAAGGTGAAAAAATGATTTCTTATTCCTTCTTTTTCACTATATTCACCAAAGCTTATATCTTTTTTGAATAAAGGCTGTTGCAATGGGCCTTACTAGCTTGAAGACTTCTTGTAGCCAAAGGTCTGAGCCTTGTCTTCTTGTTTAGTATAATGCAGTGACAGGGTAAAGGTCAGTATTGCTCATAAACATCACTTGCATAAAAAGCTAATGCATCATGTCTTCTAGCACAAAGCCCTCTCCACTGGACCGTACCATGTCCACTGACCGTGCTCCTCCGCACTGACTTTTAAGCATGTTACTAAACATTTGTGGTAACAGGTCTTCAAATGATATAAGAAAAAAGAGAACAGAATTATTAAAATCCAAATAACTGTAATACAGTAGACATAACAATCCCTCAGTGCCCATTCTTCTTATTTGCATTGTTAATTGTTGTCTGATTAAAAATCATTATGAAGCTGAAAACAAGTTAAAACAGAAAAACAAAACCTGGCATGGTAGGAGGGATAGGACTTTATAAATCACAGTGAAAGCTTAAGCAGATTCCAATCTGCAAACCAGAAATCATTGCTCTTAATAAATAGAGAGAAATGAGGATGCCTAAACATAGACTTATACAGTACAAGAGGTTAAAACAGAGAGATTGATAGAGTCCTGTAAACTGAGCAAGGAAAAAGATGGAAATTCACTGTATACTAAACTGGCATGGAAGTCTGAGCCTTGAAGATAAGATATATTCCACTGTGTCCCTGGAGAACCTACTGAAGCAATGAATTATCTGGAGAGGAGAGCATCTTGTTTAATGGAAACGTGCGTTCCTGCTCTTGCTCCTGCTGCTGCCGTGGACCATCTGGTGGCTTTTTCCAGCACACAGGTTTGCTTCAAACATGGACCTTAAGATGGAAGCGCCCAATTGTCGTGCCGCAGTCCATTAGGTAAGAGAGCACAGAAGATGGGAAAGTACTGACGTCAAATCGATATTTAGGCTTTTATGCTACACCTCAGCAGCCTTTTCTTTTACTGCCTCCCTCTGCAACATCTCAGTGCCACCTTCTGTCTTTTCCTGAGGGAATCCCAGATCTTCCTTGCTGTATTTTGGGAAGGCTAAGCCCACTGCTTCCAGAGGACTACCCAGATTATGGGACCAAGACCTTCCTGTCATGGACACTTGCATATGGGACTCGCCCCACTTGTGCGACATACCTTGCTTGATTAGATTTGCACTGAGCAGCACTGGCTTATAAAAGAACAACCACAACAAAAATGTTTACATAAACCTCTGGATGGAATGTAAATATAATTTTAGGGGACAGTATATAAGAGTAAATAGCTGTGTGAAGCCACCAAAAGGTTAATAATCCCAGTACAAAAATTCTTAGACAAACTCTCCTGCAGTTGAGCTGTTAGCAAAGCTATTAAATTTAATTGCGGTATAATTACATAGCCATATACCTAGCTGATACCCAGCTATCAAGCACGCACAGAGCAGGTTTAACCACATGCACACAATACATGGAGGTTTGCCTCAGGTGCTACAAGCATCCTGCAGCCAGATGTGCTTCTACCTTCCCAGCCAGGCTTTATCTCGGTTACAAACCTGCTCAGGGATAGATGTGGAGCTTCAGTCTGGGGTGCATCAGTGCAAAGAGGGTCAAGCTGCTTTGCAGAGCAAGGATGAGGAGCGAGATAAACTATATGCCTTTATCACAGCTGCGGTGGCACTGTTTGCAGTGCATAAAGTTACCACACCTCTCAGTCTCTGCAGGATCACGGCCAAAGCAAATGGCATGTTTCACCCACCCGGACTGGCCAGATATGCCTAAATTTTTCCTGGGGGAAGCTGCTGTCTCCTGAATCGCTCCCTGCCCAAAGGCAAGGAGCCCAGAACCACGGCTGCGTGCATCCAGACCATGTCTCCCAAGGACGGGGTTCGCATGGCAGGCACTCCACCTGGATTCATAGAGCAGGAGGTGTTTTGTGAGGGACCTGCCCCAGGAAGGGGGGGCCGTGGGAGAGTACTGACTGCCAACTGCTGCGGGGACGTCCCGGTGAGAGCCGCAGCAGAGGATGGCGAGTATGTGGGTAAGTGGGTGCACCTTCCTGGGATGCCCAAGAGCCTGAAGAAGCGGGTGATGGCCGCAGGGCAGACCTGCAGACAGCTCTGACGTGGCTAGCTGATACGCTGAGCACACTTGATGTTTTGGTGGACAAGACTGCTGCAAGACCTGCACCTCCAACCCACACCGAAACCAAATCAGGCTCCTGAGATGGGGAGTGGAAACTCCTTCTTTCTTTTATGCACTACTTTCATCTGATTTTGTATTTCTCGGATCCAGATGAAAAGCAGGGGACTGAAGTCTTTCTGACTGAGGGTATTTTCATGGTATTTCCAGCCCATACAGAGTGCCAGCAGGAAGCAGTGGAAAGTTAGTGAAGAAATGTATTTTACCTGCATGTCTCACCTTAAATTTGCAGATGCATCGAAGCTTGGGGAATGTAACCACCAGAGCTTCTGGGGGCTCATTGCAGTGCAAGAGTCACACAGGGAAGGTATTCTGTCCCTTGCTTTCTAGCCTTTGCCACTTGACAACGGATCACGATTAGATACCACTTTTGGGATGAGACAAAGAGGCTCCAACAGATCATCTGGATGACTTCATGATGCATCTCTTCACTTGTCTGAGATGTTTCTCTGGGATCATGGCAAGCTGGGTTTGCCACGTGGTGGCTGGGCAGGTGAATATATATAACGCGTGGACCTTTTTAAATAGAACAAGAACACTTACATGGGTGTTATATGCCATGATTTGCCAAGACGCCACGGAGACTCCTGTAGCAAAAGGGAGAGCGTTTTACTTCTGGGCTTAACGGCAACTTTTGGAAAGCGTCAGCATTGCAGAGCAGCAAAATCCCTGCTGCTGCTGTGGATCTCTTACAGTGGGCACAGTAGGTCAAACTCTCTGGCTCCCTCTGGGCTTTCATTTTACGGTTTTAAACAAACAATTACATTTAAATAAAGGAAATGGCTGGAAGCAGCTACTCTGCTAGGAACTCACTGAGCTCGTCAATTATTGAATACGAATACATGTGGAAATTGCGCCGAACTCCACTTTCCTTGGGGGAGCTACCAGGAGAGCTCGGGCTTCTGTGCTGAGTGGGAGCACAGGATTTGCCGTGTCTCCTGAGGTCACCTGTGCATTTCGCATAGTCTCCTGTCTTTGGCAGTGGCCAGTCTGTGATGATTCAGAGGAAAATAACCTCTACCCCCAAGCCATTTTTCACTAGACTAATTGTGCAATGCATGGAAAGAAATTACTTCCTGATCCCTGTGGGAATCCTCTAATGCCTTGCAACTCTGATGTCTTTTGCTTTGGTGCAGGTTAAGGTTAACCGTACAGCAAACCCCATTGGCAGCTCAAAACACCCTTTGGTTTTCTGTATTTTTGGCATCTGGATCATTTTGCCACCAGGACCCGCCGCTGGCTACAAGTGTTGTTAGTATCCATTAAAACCTTCCCCACCTTTTCAGTCCCCCGCTTATTGCATTTGATCCTTAAGTGAAAGGATAAAACACCGCTGAGTAGGATAAGCCATGCCGGGAACTCAATTGCTCCTTGGTCAATCTGACACTAGTCAAACAAATGAAAACTTTAAAAAAAAATAAAGTGAAAAGAAAAATTCAGCCCACGGGTGTGCCCACCGTGGGCAAGGAGAAAGCAATGTGCAGCTATGAAATGAAGTAAGAGAGGGATAGGTTTTCTCCATGCTGTTTGTTTGAATAAGCCCCTACTACAATAATATTGTAGAGAGCGGTGCTTTGATTACAAAAAGGGTTTGTGAGAGCACCAAAGAAGTAATACCAGGGGTTTTAGGAGAAAACGAGGGGTTCCCTGCTGTAACATAATGGTATTGATAAAATGAGATTTGGGCTGGGTAAGAGCTGGGGGGAAGGTTCCTACTGCCTGTGCAGGGCATGCAACCGGAGGCAGTAATTGCATAGTGAAGTCTGAGGTGTCCACACACTCCCTGCTCTTCCTCTGCATGAGGCAGAGAAGGCCAACTACTGGAAGTTCAGGTTTTCTCCATTTTGGCCCCAGAAGTCATCTAACCTGCTGCTTTTCCTTTTCTGTCTTACAAGCTGATTTTGTGATCACAGTGGCTTCCATTTTTCCTTGCCCCACCTTTCCTTTAAGCTTAGTAAAAATGATAGCTGAAGCAGCTTTTCTACCCAATTCCTGTCTGTTCAATTTGAAAGACCCCTTCTGCAGCCTAAACCCCAATGCAAGCCCCTCAGATGTGGCACGTGGAAGTATTCAGCTTCTTTGCGACTTAGAGATTGAAAATTCCTTAAACTGATCATTTGCAGCTGATCATTCTTGAAATAACTAGCTGGCTACCCATCCCAAAATCCTACGTCTGGAAATGAATCTGATTTTTTTTTCTACCAGTGCTCTGGAGGTTTGTATGTTAGCTACAGATTTGCTAGATTTTAAACATCTTGCAAAGCCATGTCTTCAATTTGGTTGGCAATATCAGCTCTGCTCTCTGAGAGCTCTTAATACAGCCCTGCCTTCCACAAAGGGGATCAGGAGAGTTATGGACAGAAAAAGCTACTGTGATCTGGATATTTTATGTAGCTGTTGAGTCTGCAGGCACCTGGCTTCACAAAAGCAATTAGGATCCTACGTGTCACGGACTTCATTACACACATAAGCTCGTGTCTGCTCCAAACATATAGGGAAATGCTCCCTACGTGCATATCCAAGTGAGAGAGCAAGTAGGGGTTTGCTGCTTGTGTTTATTTATGAATGGATTTTGCGAGTGTTTACCTTATGTTTATACATCAAACTGCACAGCATGGAGAGGCAGGTGCCTGCACGTTTTGCCCAGACTGCCATTGCACATGTGAATATCAGGCTGAAAGGGGCATGGCTGATGGGCCATGCATATACGCGTGTCACGAAAAACACTGTACCACAAGTTGGCATGATTGCGAAGACTGTAAACATATCTGTAGCCACAGCCTGGCTACATGCAGCCCGAATGGGATGACTATAAATCCTTCAACCTTTTGCCTTTTGCGGGGCTGGAGTGGAGATCTATTGTGCCGAATGCCTGTAGCTCTAAGGGTGGTTCTGTGCTGCGTATTTATTGACAGGGAGGCGTAAAGACCTGAGTGCCAATGTGCACATGTTGTGTGGTGTGTATTTGTATACAAACACAACTTGTCTCTATACGGAAACTGTACCTTAGTCTTGCAAAATAGGAAACAGAACAACTGTGGAAACAGCATGTATAGGAATTAGCCAAAAAGATTGATCCTATCCAAAACCCACAAAAAGAGTGTTCAGCCCTGCACAGCAGCGCGTGGGAGGAGCTGGCACAACAGAGGGGACAGAGCTTTATCACGTAAGTCTCTACTTTTTTCAGGCGCTTGTATTGTCAGGTGTTACAGCACTGAGGTATGAATCTGCCCCTGGGATCCTGATGGTTTTTCAGTGCGCGTAAGTACTACACCTATAAGCATGGATTATTCTGACTCTTTGAAGTATGCAGGGGAATTTAAGACTCAGGTCTTCTGGGAACCCAGAACCATATGGTGATCATATTAATGGTGATCTTCTACTGTGAACCTGCACCTTCTGGGCAATGTAGTGTTGTTCCACGATATTCATTGTGTGATACATACTGAAAAGTCAAAAATCTGTTTATCATGCAGGTGTAGACTAGATGTACTGGGAATATAGGTCATTCTGCATTCATATCTGGGTATTTCTGTGTCTGGTTGATCGAGTACACAGGAGCCTGTGGTAAAATGCAGAGAACAACAGTCTTCCCTCTCTCAATCCAGACTGGCAATGCTATGAACATGCTGGAGAAACCAGAGCCCGCAATGCACCCATGTCCACAGCTGATGGGAGCAGAAATCACTAAGATGACTTCTGTGCCGCAAACATTTCCCCTGGTCCTGCATAAATGATTGGTCAGAGAAGGGACTTTGACTAATTATTCTCAGTATTGCTGGCATGCTTTCAGCGGAGCCAGGTACTTGAGCCAAGCAGGATTTATCAGGTATGAACACTTTGTTCTATATTACAACACCCAGCCATTTGTGATGGGATTTGGAAGTAAACTCAGACCCAAATAATAATCTGTGTTGATGGCAAATGCACTGAACAATACAGGGTAAAAATCACCTTCATGTTGTAATTCACAACACTGCCCTTCATCTGTCCCCTCGCTCTCCCAAGCTCCTTCTCCCTCTCTCTTCCACTCCACCTCCCTGTTGATGGATTAGGAGCACAATGAAGCACGTGCAGCAAACTGAGTAGAGCAAACAATGATTTGCAATGGAGTGGTGCTGCTTTACATTACCAGAGGACTTACTCGAACGCAGTCCAGATTTACTCACCGGCTATGTGCCTCTGAAATTCCCATCGCAGGAATGACTAGCCATGAACATTGGCTAACCAGGAGACAGTGACGTCTTTGCAAAACATGAGCAGTTTTAGCGGAACTGCTGATAAGAGTGCCCGTGGTGTTAATGTCGGTGCCGAGTGCTCCTCTGATTGTGTCTCTTAAAGGTGACAAGACCCCTGCCCAGCAGAGGCTGGGGGGTAAATAACGGAGACAGCCTGGAGATGTGAACAGCCTCAGTTCTGTTTGCTGTCAGAAGCACAGAGCACTGGAGGGAAAGAGATTCATCCCTGTCCTATTGCTCTGTTCCGTTTTGAACACCACCACCTACAGAAGAACAGTCAGCCACTCCACAAACTCCTGCTATAGGCACAGTTTTGCTTTCATTGCTGCACTGAGCGAGGTAGAAGTGAGACCTAACAATGAAAAATGGCTATAGTGTTGAAAATAGGGATCCTAAGAATGGTGGCAAAATCAGGAATGAAGAAATACCTCCCTGTTATGCTGCTTGTAAGCATTGGTATCATCTGCACATAAAACCTGGGAAAAATGGCTGTAATCTAAGAAATATTCGTATAACATTCACTCATTAAGAATTGTTCAGACCACAGACTTTCCTATTTGATTCACGCTCTGTTTTGTGGAAGCCTTGACTGAGTGGGGAATCACCAGCAAATTGGCCTCAAATCCACAGAGTACCACCTGAGAAGCCACCTCTGACACTTAAATCTTGGCTATTTTAAAGATCATTTTTTGCCCATTCTTTGCCCTTTGTTCATGTCAGTCCACCTCAGGTCTGGTTCTGCAGGATGCTCCTGAGACCTGTCTCCTGGGGCACATCCTTAACATGATCCTCAGACAGAGGATGCAACATCTGAGCATCTCTTCTGCACAAGATCTCCTCGGGATGCAGTCTGATACACTGCAAGGGGAACGTGCACCCCCTTTATCAAACTTTAAGGAAATAGGTCAGCTGTCTCAGCAAAAGTGGGGAAACTAATTGGAAGAGTCCACACAACTATGAGGACTTGAGAGAGCCTTAAAATTGTGGGTGGACTATTCCTTCCCTGCCACTATGAAAGATAGACAAGGGCATCTTCAAGAAGCCAAGCTTGTCCACAACCTCTGAGGCACAGATGCACTTTGGCTGATGCACAAACTGGTCGTATTTTTATTCTTGTTTTCCTTTAGTTTATTAACTGGCTTGTCTTTTATCATTCCCAGCTCAATAATTATCTGTGGCTCAGTGAATGAGAAAACTGAGAGGACAAAAAATACGAACCCAGGTGTATGTGAGAGAGAGCTGGGTTGCCAGGCAAAGGCTCAAGCAAAAAGTACTTTACCTGCTACAGTGGACAGAGTTATATATAGGGTGCATTTTTAAGCAAACATAAAATGCTGTCCCAGAGCTTGGGTCCTCCTGGGATAGACATGGTCAGAAGACGTCTGGAGAAGCGTAATGAAGCCGTTCACTGTGCGATATTAAAGACAGTGTGAAAATACATTTCAGAGAGTGCTCAACCAGTGGATCTCTGCCGAGACAATAGCTTACGCAGGGGTCTTTGGTAGTTGTCTCGGGAAATCAAAGTGCTCACTGGCACCGTGCACTGCTGCTTTTGCGGTCCATCAGTATGTATAGCTCCCTGTTTTACCCCAGACATGATTGTTGTCCAGTGGTGGGCGAAATGATCTCGCTGTGAGCTGTGGCTGCCTTTCAGGGCGTAGATTTAAGCAGGATGGTTGTGAAGTACTTCCAAAGGGTTGCATCCCTCCCCTGCCACGTACCTGTGCACTGTGCTCACCTCTCCCTGCTGCGCCTGTCCTGCCAGGTGAGGGGGATGCAGAGGGGCATTCCCAGAGAACAGTCTAAAGCTTGCACTTCTTCTCTGCTGTTAATAGCTTTGATTTACTGCTGAAAACCTGGGTATCCTTTTTCAGTGTGGACTCTTTCCTCCCCTTGCCTTTCCTTGCCTTGCCTTGCTTTGCCTTCCCTTCCTTTCCCTTCCTTTCCTCCCCTTTCTCCTTTCCCTTCCCCCTTTCCCCCTTTCCCTTTCCCTTTCCCTTTCCCTTTCCCTTTCCCTTTCCCTTTCCCTTTTCTCTCCCTCTCCTCCCCCCAGGGATTCCATAGGTACAGGCAGTTTGATTACAGTTCAGTCACAAGGCAAGGACATGCAATAAAGAGAATAAATAAATAAACAGTGTTCTATGAGAGGAGCTGAAGGCAGACTAGAGATGGACTCGACCCCATTATTTGCTTCCCTTTGTGTTTTTTCCATCTGGATACAGAGGAATGGGCACCAACAAAGCTGCTGGGGAAGTGGACAGTGTGTTCTCGATAAGCCACTTTTCCAACACTGTTCAGAAAATGTCATGCTTGTGGTAGAGGCACGTTGATGCTTCTGGAGGTAGTTGAGCGCAGGAAAGCACATTAGGTTGGGTGCTGAGGTTGCTGAGTGTGTGGGAAGCTGCAGTCAGCACACAAACATGGGAAACCATCAAAGCAGACCTGCACTGCTCTCTGGCCTCCTCCTTCCCAAATTCCTGAGTCTTGTTTTTGCCATGGGAGAAAAAGAATCTTACTTTTTCACCTCCAAACTAGACAATAATAATGAAATTTAGCTGTCTTTGAGATTGCTTAAGACTCCAGAGACAGGGATGCATTGCCCAGCCCTCCTGCAAAAGCCAGTTTTTCGACAAGACATTGGTTTCCACATAGACTGAATATCTTCTAGCAGAAGGTGTTGTGTAGCTGTACTAGTTAATCCATGTTAATTAAATTGCTATCAACTTACTAAAATTTTCTTTTAGAAAGGCTTGGGTTTGGATTTTTACCTTTTTTTTTTTTTGTTAATAGAAAAATGCATCTTCTGCAAAATAAAAAATTTCCATATGAAAATGTTAACCTTATTAGTTTTTGTAATAAGGGAAAGAGAACTGCAACACTTTGATTTGCTGTTCTGAAATCAGGGTATTTCAGTTGGCTCAAACTGGGTAATTTAAAAAAAAATGTTTTATTTATTACATTTCTGGATCCGGTTCAACATTAAGCTGTATATTTCCTATGAGGATGTCACATGGAAATTGTGTCTTTGCCATCTCCTCTGCCCCACAGCGCTGACCTTGCTGGCTAAAGCAGCTTCCCCAGCGCAGGGTGGTCTCGCCTTGGGTGGAGGTGGGTGATGCCCCCGTGGTGCCGCATGCCTGCAGGTGCATCCTCTGCTCTTTGCAGCTTGACACAACATTGCCACATCTCTTGTCTCCGCTCTGCTCAATACTATGTTCACACTTGATGCACTGAACACCTCTAAATTATCTGAAGCTTAAAAAAATCCACAAAAGCCCCAAATTTAGCTGGAAGGTTAAAGTTAGGGCATTACATCCAGCTAGGAAATTTTCCCTTATTGTAAACCCTGTATCAAACTGAATGGCGAAACAGGAGCATTTTATGGTTACTAGTGCCTTCAAAACCTAAACCTGCACTCATAGAAGCATCTGACATCCTCTTTTTAATCAATAGACGATCTCAAGATTTTAGTGGTGGCTGAGGTTTCTTCAAAGCACAGAACCAGGCCACGACTGGCTCGATTCACCCTGACAAAATTCCATTCTGTTTCCCAGAATTACCCCAAACTGCTTTCCTGTAACCACAAAAGGTGTCTCACGGCATTTTCAAAGATGATGCATGGCAGACCTGCATGCAAATGTAGACGACGGTCCGCTGCAGAATGAACTCCAAATGGCAAAATTAGGTGCCATAGCTATTAAATTGTTCATGGAAAGACATTACACCTTTTTTGAAAAGTTTTTATCAAGGGCAATGGTAACTGTAGGATCACAGCAACAAGATGTCACTGGGACTACATCTAAACTGCTGTGCCCTCCCTACTGAGAGTCCTACTGGCTGGTCCATGGAGATGTCTGGCCACTAGGAAAGAGGAGCACATGATTTTGGTGGAAAGTAGGGCACCCAAGAATCAGAGTGATCCCGGATGGGCTATAAAACAAGTGTGTTATTACTATGTATAAATGAATAGGAAGCAAGTGGCTTTGGTTGGAAAATTTATTTTCTGTGGCTTAAGCCTTTAATCGACCCATCATTCACTCAACAGTTGGCAGAAGAGAAAAAAAAATCCACTCTGTGACAGATCAAAGACTTTATGACAAAAAGGAGGCCAAATTCTGCTCTTTGCTACGCGGAAACAACTAGTGTACAAATAACCCTCATGTCAATTTGGTCACCTAGATCACATACCCATGTAAATAAGAACAAAACATGTGGCTGCTGAGCTCCCTAATGCTGTCTCTGTTAGCTTTATATCACCATTCAGATCTCCCCGCTTTGCCATTCTGCCTCCAGTTCCTTTTCTCAGCAGAATGGTTAGCTGCCTCTCAAACTAATTCACTTTATTTGCTTCAGTGATTGTACCTGGCATCCTCTCCCATATCTTCACTTGGGCTTTCCTTTAATTCTCTCTTCTCTCCGACTTTCTCAGAATATGTTCTCCATGGTATTAAGGACGGATTTACTTTTGAGCAGGGAAAACTACAAAGTCATGAAAATCCTTTACAGTTCTAATTAGAGTTGAGTAATGTATGGAGACAAAGACAGCCTTACCTATACCAGTAAACGGAGAATCTGACAATCTCACTGCCTTTTGTTTTATTACTCAGTGGAGAACTACAAAACTATTCTATTTAATTATGACCAGGGACAACGGAAGTAACGAACAACCTGCATGGCACAGTGCTGTGGGCAAGTTGAGTACAAACAGAGGATTTGGGGATCAGCCACTCCTCAGGGCTTATTGTGCCTCAGGGTTTTTTTATTTGACTTCAGACGAGCCACTTAGATTTCTCTGCTTCTTCTTTTTTGCATGTGACAGGCAAGAAAAATGCATGTGTGCCTTGTGTGGTAAATAGTATGAAGTATTTTAAATGCTGGCAAGTTTTATCAGAAATGTTGTCACTGCTACAAAGATGAAGGATGGAGGAGGCAGTAGAGACCCCTCAGGTGGTCTCAGACCAGAGAATTTTCTTTCCCAAATAATTCCCAAGAGAGCTCATGTAAGGCAGCTTATCTGTGCCTCGGTTTCCCATCTCTCAAACGGGGACTACAGGCAATGTTGCTTCTTCACCGTGTCCCTTTTTCCTTCTGGTTTCCAAGGCCTGTCTTCCTTCTTTGGTGTACGTAGATCAAGACTAATCCTTTGATTGAACCCTGAAGCTTTGAAAAGTAAATGCCCTGCCATCCAGTA
Source organism: Ibidorhyncha struthersii (assembly GCA_013398815.1). NCBI lineage: Eukaryota > Metazoa > Chordata > Aves > Charadriiformes > Charadriidae > Ibidorhyncha > Ibidorhyncha struthersii. The sequence goes on along the minus strand of VZSZ01011807.1, from coordinate 1,002,714 downwards.
AGTTCTTTTCTTCACCAATAAACAACTTTATCTGGTAATGGAAGAAAGTAGACAAGAATGTATGTGAAAGGAAGGGTGTTAATAGGTTAAAATGAATCCTCCCACCTTTGCAGAAGTGAATGCACATTTATCTGAATTGCTTGATTGGAGTTGGTTATGTAAATGAATTGTTAATATCTACATATGCTTTATTCTGTTACAATGAAGTCACAAATCAAATTAGGACAAAGATTTCTCTTTAATTTCTGTGCTTTTCTTCTTTTTTTCAATTACTGCGCTTTATATAATTTCTCATCTCGATCTGACAGCTTATTAACAGGCTTGAAACCCACAAATTAGCTTTTTTTAAAGCCCACAATGAGAAGAAATGCAAACAGTCCATCAATATATTTATCTCCTCTCTATTTCTATGATCTAGTGACAGATATTTAAACCTTAGCCTCAAGTCTCTCCCCAGTCAACTTTTGGGCAAATCCATCTCCTTTCTTTACAAAGTTGCGTGCTAACAAAGTCACACACGGGGGGCAAACTCATTACCACGGCTGGGTTCCGTCAGCTTAAAGCAGATGCAGACATTTAAATAGATGGTGGAGAGGACTGGTGAGCACAGCTCCTGCAGACACCACGGGAAACAAATATTCCCCACTCCCGAGCTGCCTGTATACAAAAAGTTAAAGAAAATCATGAGAAAAATAGGCCTGTGTTTGCAGCAGATATTACCCATGCTTTCCAAAGACCAAAGCAATCCCAGAGAGTTCAAATGGGGAGATGTTTTGTGAGTGACTTCGCTGTACCCTATGGAATGGATAACAACTTGAAGAATAATTTAGATGTAGAAGGCATGCTGAGAAATACAATTTCCATTGCAGCAAATCTGGGGGGAAAGAAATCAGTGTGATGCTGTTTGTTCCCTAACTGCAGAAAGGCTTTCACAGGGGATAGCATCAATTGCCTGTGCAGTGATCTTGTACGCTTTTGAAACGGGAACCTGCTCTCTTTATGGAAGAGGATGTCGCAGTCGGACAAAGGACCTCAGCAGATTAGATTGGACTTCTTCCCGACTCTAGGTCTCTTTTATTTACTTGCTGATAAGTCCTTCCAACACAGCAGACCTCACTTTTTTCCTATTCTCTTACAATCCCCATGGGCATTTCCATTTGGATTTCTGTAGAATACATTTTGGAAATCCAGCTGATTCTTTAGTCAGGTGAAATGAAGTATGCAAGGGAACTTGAGAAATAACCGAAATAAGAAAACTCAAGGTTTGTGACCATGTCATAAAGTTTGTCTTTATGGCTTGTCTTGTCAACGGCTTTGAAATCTCTGAAAAATCTCTAAAAAGCAAGGTGCTCTTCCCTTTTGAAGGATGCTTTATAATCCCTTCACTGTTATAATCAAATTTTTGTTCTCTAAGATGCGAAAGGCTATGAAGAAGAGGCAAATGTGTGGTTTCCTCTGTGCAGGGGGCATTTCAATCCAAGTCAGACAGCCCAAGTTTCCTCCAAGACCCAGTGCGATGTGGTGCCTGGGGGTTGGCTTGTAGCCCCCAAAGTGAGCCGCAAAGGCAACTCTGCCAGTCTCCTCTGCAAGCGGCCAGGGAGCTGCCTGGGACACGGGACAGGGACTGAATAACCTAATACACCAGGAAATACAGAGACAGTTTTCGAAAGGATACCAGCTCTGGTACTTCATTGTTTAAGCTACTTGAGAGCTGAGAAGAGTCTTCTGAAATGTAGGTTCTCGCTTGTTTGTCTACTCTAACTATTCTCACATTTTTTTCTTGGGAGTACATGATGGCTGTTTTTGACAGAGGCAAAAAGCTAGACTGAAGAGGTGAGAATCCAGCTGTTCTTGTGTTCTGGTCCACGAGTCCTTTCCCCTGGTAACGCTGGCTGCCCTTCCTAGCCATCACACTGGGGTCAGCCCTCAGGAACTCTCCATGCCCTTTTCCTGAAAGAGCTGAAATGATATTTGAACATTTCCATGGTAAATCGGCATTTTTTTGATGCAAAAGGTATTTTACTGAGAACTGCCTGAACTACCATTTGTAATTGTCTCTCAAATGTCACTCTAAGTGAGACCCACCCAGCTGATAGCTCTGATATCACTTTTGCGTGTTTCTTTGCAGGACATGAATGACATAGACCCTGTGTCTCTTAGCGTGTCTTCATGGGAGAACTGGATCTTATCAATAATGGAAAGTTATGAATAAATTAATACATGACCGTGCCCCCAGCGAAGGCCTTTCACAACTGATGGGTCCCCAGCTGTGCGCATGGCCAGGAGGCCAACGGCCGGGCACGAGCAGCACAGCACACATCTTGTCATATTTCTTTGTCATCTTTTTTGCGCACTGCTTGAGCAAGAGCTCTGGGGTAAAGATTGGTTCCTCTGTGAAAACAACACGGGAAAAAAGACATCTCCCTCTTTCAGCAGTGAGTTTCTTACTTTGCTTACTGACTTGCTCCCTTGAAATTTGCACTCATGTCTACATTGTGGGTGAAAGCAAACAAGTCTGTCCACATAACTACTTTTGCACAGTATTTGCTTTGTATGCATGGACAGTTTTTTAGGATTACAGAATCAGTTTTGTTCCCGTGTCCAGTTTAGAGAGGCAATTTGGGCTGTGGTGAGAGAAATCTTTGGAGAGCAGTCCCATGTTTGGCTCACCTTATTGTTTTGTACTGCTGCAAGGTCCTGGAACAATTGGCACAATTAGACATGCAGTACTATTTGAGCAGCAATACCTACTCACACTGGAGCAATTAAGACAATTACTGTACGTTTTATGTAACAGGACAAATGGATCTCACTCTTAAAGTCTTTGAAAATCTCCTATAAAAGCTCTAATAATGCATTAATATATTAATCCTCCTAATCCTGTCAAACTACCCAAGTATTTCTGTGAAGGGGTTGACAGGAGATCTCAGTACTAAAAGGAATAGCAGCAACCACTTGCTAGAGTTGCTTTTTTAACCATTTGCCTACGTCAGGCATTGCAAATCACTTTGGTTTAGTGGATGAAAGGTGGGATAAGGGAGTGGAGAAATTTTGGAAAGCCTCTCTTAACCTCTGATTGGAAAAGATTCCTTGACTTGTGCACACTGCCGTTCCTATTGAATCCAGTGAAAACACAACAGTTTCACCTAAGTCCCAAAACTAAAAGGAGAGGACTGTTGCCAGGAGTAAACCAGCAGGTTTGATGGTACAGAATCCCCCAAGCCAAGGAGCAGCCCCCCAGCTGATGCCCCTCCCTGCTGCACCTTGCGTGATCACCTCCTGAGCCAGCCCCTGCCTCTTATCACAGACACAACCTGCTACATCTGCAATCCAGATACTTTGGGGACCTGAACTCTGAGAAACAGGCCAAATATATTAAAAAAAAAAGAAGTAAAAATAGAACTAAATACAAATTGAAAAAATATTTTGAAATATTTTGTTAAAAAAAGGTACAGGTAGCGCAGTTGCAGTATTGTGGAGAAAGGAGGAGAGAAAGAAAAGAAAACTGTGTTTCTGTGTACCTATGCTTAGATCAGATCCGAGACCTCCGATTCTCCATTATCCAGCTGGGAAGCCATTTGCAATAACCACTTAATCACGTGCCTACATCTCCGGCTTTTAGGCAAAGCCCTATTCTTAGATTGCCATCAGGGGAGAGGGTTTGGTTGTTTTTTAAATCCTGCCTGATAGTCTGTTCCAATGGCATTCTCTCCCTCTATGGATATCTTTAATTCCAAAGATAAGTTCAAATTAGTTTTAACCCTCCGCCCACCAGACTAACGACTGTCTCAATGCTTTAGTAACTCCTTAACAAGTTGTTAACCTATTGTAAGATAACCTACTCTTTTCTGCCTGGCATGGCAATGCTGAAATCTCAGTGTGAAGCCTTTTTTACATAGCCAACCTTGAAATTCATAGCAACCAAAAATTGACAATCACATTCATACAACAATATACATCACACTGATACAAGTAGCTCATTAATAGCTCGTAATTGAGACTAGACTCAATAGCTAAGCAACCATTTTGAGAAGATAATGGGTGTGAGGTGAGTGACCCCTGCTCAGTCTTTGAGGGATTTCACAGTACCTGGATTTTCAGACCAGCCTAGGGAGATCAGAGCCCCAATAGCTATTGTATTTCACTGAGAATGGGATACCTAGTTTGGCTTAGAAAAATAAAATTCCTAACTTTAATCTTCCTATATTTCAGATCTTGATCTGAAAGCCAAATCTAATTCTTTTCCTAATTTAGAGGTTCATGGATCCCTTAAGGTCTGTGAATTATGTAGATGCTAGTTAAGTAAATTACTGTCTGAAAGCCCTGGACCTGTGTAAGCAAAGACTGTGCTTTCCGTATTATCTCAGAAGTGCAGGGCAAAAGAGAAGCTTTGGAACCCAGCCCCTCTCTACAGCTGAGCCCATGGTTAGAGAGAGTGCCCCTCGATTTTAGAAGACATCTCTGTGGAAAATGCAGCCCTGATCCTCACCTGTACTGGTTTATGCTGATTTGCAACAGATGAGTACCTGTCTCTCTATGTCTAAATATTTGAGAGACTTACATGAAGTAGTGAGAGAATGAGAATAGAGGGGAGAGGTTATGTCCTTTTTTCTGTGAAAATTTTTGAAGGGAAGTTTTCTCAACAAAACACTGAAGTTTATGCTAAGGGAGGATGTGAAGTTGTTTCTAGAGGAATGCAAAGGAGGGTGAGAGTTTAGCGCTGTGGGGGAGTGCGGACCCTGCCCATGTGAGGGGAGCCTGGAAAGCCAGCAAGGGCAAGTGTTGCTTATGATGCTGAAATAAATTAGGGTTGCCTCTCTTTGAGTTAGTCACGCCAGGAGACTGTCATAGCAGGCAGCTGTTGGGGAGGGCTGGGGCAGGGAAGGGGACTTGGCAGTCCGATGTCCCCAGCACCATGATCTTCTCCAGCAGAAGAGCAGCAGCATCGCAGCAACTGACCGCCACCCGTCTACCCATGAACATTTAATTAAGGTAAAATCCCTGTCCTCCAAATGGAGCCATTTGGCAATGTAGTTGCAGCATGGGTCTTGGAGTAGTGGGAGATGTGCAGTCCAGGGGATGAGTCAGCCAGGACACCATAGGGCTGGAGAAGTTGGGGTGGGTGATTCAGCGTTAACAAATCTCTCCCTGTCAGGAGGAGGTTGTAACACCTAGACCAACCTTTGGCATACACCAAAACCACATTTATGCAGCTTAATTAAGCAACACGCTGTGGGAGGGCTGGTGACCTCAACTCCTCATTCTGATAGCAGAATATGTTTACAAAAATTAAGGTTATCGATTGCAGTGATTCTTTTCAATCGGCCTATTAATGCTCGTTTTATGTAACAGGACAAATAGATCACAGTGTAAAGTCTTTGAAAATCCCCTGTGAAAGCTGTAATAATGCTTTAATGTATTAATCCCCTTAATCCTGTCAGACTCCCAAAGAATTTCTGTAAAGGCTGACAGGAAATCTCAATACTAACAGCAGAACCAGCAGCAGACACTTTTCAATAGGTGGTTTTTAACTATTTGTCAGTCTTCTGGCTTTAAAATACTCCTCACCTGAGGGTGAAGAGAACTGCAGTTTGTGAAGCACAGGGAAAGATTTTAAGCGGTTTTGTGGGTTGGATTGTCCTTTGATTTACATCATGTTAAATCAAAACTACCGCCTGATGTTGATGTGAGAGTGAGGATTAGTGTTTTACACCCTCCTTTTCTGTATCCGCTTCTTTTTTGTCATGCTTCATGTGCTTCCACTTTGCTCTTATGATCTTTCTTTGGTCTTTGCCAAGCACTTGTATACTCCGGCACCTTCCTGTGTAGGACGGTGATATACACCTTTGTCTCCTGGGCTCTAATTACATTGCATGCTCCTGCGGGTTCGACACGCTCTGCAAGCAGGCTGGGGATGCTGGTTCTTGGGGTTATGGGATACAAATGCTCTGCCAGAATGCTCGTGTATCTCTTTGCTCGGGTGCTTGAATGCAGAGAATAACTTTGAAAAGAGAAAATCAGATAGTGCCATGTTAGCAACATAATGGCAGTGCTGCTTTGAAAGGTGGCACCTCCAATTTCAGGCATGTTCTTAGCAGTCTATAATTTAGATGGAGCAGAAGCGTTTAGTCTGTAGGACTTTGTTTTTCTTCCTTCACCTTTTCTTTAACTAGTAAAGAAAATGACATTCTATGTAAAATGTAATAACCAATAATGAATCCTTTAAAGTGCAACATTATCTTTTCAGCACACATTTCCCCTGCACCTCTCCTAATTATTTGATTAAATATGTGCCTTAGTAGGTTTAGTGTTTACTGGAGTGATCAGGATGAATTCATTTTCCTTGTAGTGAACAGAAGATAGCGTATTTGGGGATCCTGTGCAGTTACTTGCCTTTGTGATATGGGAGGAAAAAACAAAACACTGACAGCTATGAGGGATCCGTACAGCCCATGTATTAACTCCAAGTCTGCTTCTGATTTCATTTACAGCAGTGCAAATGGTTAGTAATTTCAGTAAATCAGCAGACTCGCTCAGAACATAAAATCAGAAACTACGTGCTCCTCTCTGCTATCTCTATCGCGGCTGGTGACTCGGCATCTTCCCTCCCTGGCCAGCTAATTTAGAAAAAGATTTTTCCATTCAGGGTAAAAACACTGGAAGACAAAGTGCTCTCTCAGCATCCACACACTGAGGAAAAAGCCCTTCTCGCCGACTGCAGCTTTCCTGATGGAGCGGTGGTGAAGGAAGAGAAGGTGACTTCCCAGTCTGGAGTTGCAGACAGAAAAAATGGGCAAACTTTGTATTCACAAGTTGCAATGCACTGATCCTCAGCCCTTGATCAGCGCATTGCTGTTCTCGCCTTTCACGTATCTGTATCTTCTTTGCTCTGGACTCCTCACCTGGACACAAAACCCTTGATGCGCTTCAGCTGGGAACTCCCATGACAAACAGTGGAAAACCGCCAAGAAAAGCGGAATGTGGTCCACCCACTGAGCATACCCCACACAGGAGAATAAAAACACAATGAAGGCAGAGTAGAAATGCCTGTGAAGTACTGTAGCATCATTTATTAATCTCTGGTTTGGTGTACATGATGTGCAAAAGTGTACAGTTTAGAGGTTTTCATGTAAAGATCAATGTTTTCCCTGGGTAGGCAGAATAATTATTTTCTGACAAGCTTAAACTCTGAGTCACCACCAAAGCACAAAGCTGTGATCCTGGAAGGTAGCTCCCAGGACAGTGTCTCCAGCAGCAGGGTTCGCCGGTTGCCCCAGGCAGAGCCTGGGTGCGGTGCCTGGCTCCCCGCTCTCCCCAGCAGACAGAGTGGCTTAGCCTGACTCATGCATTTTCCACTTTATCCTGTGCATTGATAGTTTTTTTCAGCTACTTTTGCAAGAATAGCATTCAACATTTTCTTGCTTAATGCCTTGGCAACAGCATTTTTCACTTTTTTTTTTTTTTACTAGTACAAGATGCTGTGCCAAGAAAAATCTAATGCTCATCCAGAAAGGATTAACTAGATATCATAGCAATATCCATCAGTTTACCCACAGAATAATGGAAATGGTTTCCTTTTGTGTAACACAGTTTAGAGAGTATTTCACCTTAACTTTTATGTTGAGACTGTTTGTAGTCCAGAGATAAGTCTTCGCAAGAAAATCAATAATAATTCATGCATGCACAACTCGCATCAGCTTCCACAGGACATTAGGTTTTGTATTAACATAACTGAAAATTGGAAAGTTCCTTTTTCAATAGAGTAGAGATAACTACTGTTAAGTGGTTTTTCACATGTGTGCGTGAGTCCCACATGAGGAGGCCGACTATAAAATATAGCTTTGTAAGTACATTGTTTCATACAAGCTTTGCATTGCAAGTGTTTCCAAAAGATAGCATCAGAAATTCATGACACATTAGACTAGCTTCATTAGAGGCACACAGAGATGTAGGTTTCATCTAGAGAATTGTAAACGACCAATTTGTCATTTCTTTACCTGTTGATCAAATAAGGATGAGAAATAAGGGAATTTGTAGGTCTGGGACTGAAAGGGAAGGAATGCCTCTTTGGTACTGTAAAATGTCTCTCTAATTAGTTGAGGAATGTCAACAGAACACAGAACCTCACGAACAGGAATTCAAGGAAGAGTAAATATCATATAAAACGTAGGCAGCGTTGGCCTAGGGATTACAGATTCCCCCGACTGTTTTAAATGGTACCTCTACTCTGTTGCTGGTGCTTATGTTCACTGTCCTACCAAAGAATGAAATAAATTATATTTGTGGTTAAAAGGATAAAAGATAAAATATGGAGTCTTTCACTAGTTTGTGACGGGTTTAAAATCTGGGCCAGGTTTGCAATGGTCTGTGACAGGTCAGTTCTGTAGCTCAGGTTTATTATGCTGAAAATCTGCACTGCGAGGCATATTCCAACATAAAAGAAAAGCACTGCTACAGCTAGAACTGAAACCAAAGAAAAATAAGCTTCCTGTCAGTAAATGTTCATGCTTTCCTATCATGAGATATAAAAATAAGTAAATCAATCCATCAAGGTTCCCTTTAAGGTACAGAGGCCAATGTACCAGCTACTGGTCCCAACATCACGCTCCTTGCCTGAGGACTGCTGAGATTTGGGGAGTGGGAGTGGCAGTCCTCTGGTCAGACTCGGCCCATGGACCAGGTTCACCACAGCACTTTCTGTCATACCTGCCTGCCACGCCACGTAAGATGATGGGGTTTACATCGCGTTAGTCCTTTAGGATGCTCAGAGCTTGCATTCAGCTCACGGTGCTGGAAAAAGAGTATATTCTGTGGTGATGCTGAGGGCGGCATGCAGACCTTGTGATGCTTGTGTATGTGCGTGGGCAGGTAACGGCACTGGCACTCTCCAGCATGTAAGCTAAATATACGCCACGCTGCGTCATGCTAGTGCGGGGTCTCATACCTGCTAACCTCCTCCCTCCCCAGGTAATGCCACTCTTGACTGGACCTGTTAATTCCTGGTGAACTTGTGGGAGGCTCGTTGGTATTTCTGTTTGGAAAAGCAGCCAACGGCTGGTTGAATGTGAGCCAGTCGTAGGGGCCTGTACTTGCCTTCACTCACAGACATGAGAGCATGAGTGTTTAATTTCTTTGGAGAGAGTTTTAACCTACTGTTGGGCAGGTATTAGATGAGGTTTATCTATTTTATCAAATAATGAAAAATCAGAACACTCTGGAATCTGTTGTTGACCCGACTGGCACAACTTATTGCTCTCTGAGCTCTTCTTATTGATGGAAAATCTAAATCAGAAAAGCTGTTGTCTTGCTTGGCATGAACTGACTGATTTGTCATCATTCTCACCAGGGAAACCAGCAACCAAACTGGCTGTCAGGACTGAACTCATTTGAGCAGCCTCTTTAAACTGGGGTTGTTGAACGTGTGGGGGAAATCTCTTAGTAATATTGCCTCTGGTGTTCAGTTGATTTCCAGGCTGTGACTTTTCAGAAGTGGTTCATGATAGAGCCTATCTCATGCTTCATGTTTGTAGTTGAAGACATATTGGAAGTGTTGGATTTGAGGTATATACAGCTCTGAAATTTAGGTCCTTAATGGAGACATACCAAATCCTCCATGAAAAAAACATACTCCCTATCCTTTATTCCTTTTGAAAATCCTGGCTATGGATTTTTCACTCTGGCATAGGTTCACAAGCCCCACAGTTACTCGACTGAAACTGAAAGAAAACTCTGTGCATGAAATCATATGATCCTTCAGTGTAAAGATATTTATGTTATAGAGATGATCTGTTCTGTGGTATATTTACACTATTTTCTATAAACATGCATGTGGGGATATGTATTTACTTCAGTAATTATATACTCCATAGTGCTTTGAGAAGAAAAAACATGCCAAGATTAATTCAAATAAATATTAAGGCCCGGACATAACTAGAATTGCGGTGATGTAGTTTTCGAAGTGCAAAAAATTTCCCAGCTCTTTGGTATGTCATGAAGGAATAATGAATGCAAATGCTGTTGATAGTCATTAAAATTCTGCAAATGAAGAATGACTCACCCCTTCGTTAATTCTAGCCCATTGCATAGAGAACCTGTGAATGCCTTTGTCAGTGACACTGTTAGCTTTGGAAAATGAGAAGAAGGTTCTTGAGTGGCTTTCCTGTTCCTGGGAAACTTTGTCCTTGTATGGTAGCAAGATTTCTGACTGCCAAAATGATGAAAGCCATTTAACCACCTTAGATGTGTGAAATGGCTCCCAAAATAACGGCTGCATATGACAGTGAGAATGGAATGTGGTATGAAAGGGTCAGTGACGGTGCTGATCATGATGATTAAGGAAGGAATATCACCGATGTTCGTGAGGGAATTTGGGGCTCCATTGTGCTGACTTCTAAATAAAATGTCTCTGGAGAGCTTGTAATATAAATAGGAAAGACTGACAAAAGATGAGAACTATTTTAGGGACAGAGAATTGAAAAAGTGAAGGATTATTGTCAGTCTTGAAGCACACTGAAGCCCGGCTCACAGACTAGGACCTCATTGTGGTGGATGCTCTATCAAGGGTGAATATCTGTCAGACGTAGGGGCCTTGGGGACTTCCTTGTGGGAGTCACAAGGTCCATGGGAGGCAGGGGAAAATGGGACATTTGGGAAACCTGCCCTTGGAGCAATGTGTCTTTACTGCTTGTAGGATGATTCTCGGTAGCTGTGGTGGTGTAAAGAGAGCAGAAATGGGAGGCCAAGTTGGCTGAAAACAGCAGTAGGAATAATTTGTCTTTGACAGAGCTGAAGTCCTTCATTTTCATTTAATTGGATAACGTGAGCTACAACCTTGCGATTTGCTAATTTGTTGCACTGGAATATGATTAGAAGATGTTTTGAGACTGGATGATGAGGAATTTTAATAAGACATTTCTGAGGTGGGGCTGTTCCGACACCAAGGATTTTGTTACAGTATTTTAAGCTCATTGTGACTCTAATGATGTTACAAATGTGGAAGTGAGATAAATATAAATGAATTGCTATTGAACCAATCCAACGAGAAACTTTTTAAGTGTTGTGGGACATATGTAAATGAATATGTAAATTAAATGGTTTGGGTTATAAAAGGACATGTCTGAGGAATGGTTCTTTGGATCAGCATCCTTGATGCTGATCATTTGGAGCTGTTACATATGTTAATCATCTTGTTCTTCCAGGCCAAAGAGGCTATGAATATAAAAGTGCTAACAGCCTATTACCAAGTTGTTTGCAAGAGTCCTCGTAATAGAAACGTTAACTGTACAGCTTAATTTCTACTTAAATAAACCTGCAGCTTTCTGTAATAACTGGAGTGTGGTTGGTTGGAATCGGATCTATCTGAAATAACCAGTGTAATTAGGCTGCCTTATCTTATCTCAGTTTAGTCTGACAGTCAACAAAAGGTTTGAAATGGAAACAACTTGTTTTAAGGGTGATAGATAGCTAAGGGATGGTAAAAGAGGAAAGCATGAAAGGGTCAGAGGGGTGGGTATGGAAAGCAACAGCATTTTGAATTAATAGGAATTTCCCAGACTATAGCTTTCCAAGCCAAAAGATCAATAAGGATACAAGATGACGAGAGGGCTTGCTTGGTTTGGCTAAGGCCGGAGAATGACTCTGTGGATTAGCTAAGTAATGAATAAAAACTTGTGAGGTTTTCTACCAATAGGTGATGATCTCAAAACTCTCAGACTTTTCCTTCAGGAAAAGACCATTTCTTGTCATTTGTGGTGCAAGACTCAAAAAACGCCCTCGGATGACTATGCAGCTCAGTCGCCCTGTGAGGCGGCTCTCCTCGCAGCTGCTGGCATGTTGCTGAGCTCTTCCTGCACTTGGTTGGCTGCAGGTGGGTGCCAACCTATTTCTTTGCGAATGCCAGGTCATCTTTGTCTCGGGACTTTCAGCAATGCCTCAGCAAGTCTCTCGCATGCAAATCTGTGGTCACCACATATCATGTCTTGTACAAACACGGCATGTTTTACCCGGTGCCCTGTGCTGTGATATTGCCTGGCCATGGCAGTCACCGCTGCAAGTGCTCATGGTGTCCCAGGCTGCCTCACATGCTGCTGTGTGGGGAAGGCTCTTGTGGCCTGGGTGCACATTTCTGGGACGCTTTGGTCACAGATGTCTGTGGCTGCAGGAGAGGCTATTCAGCGAAGCCGAGCTGGATGCTCTGCTGTCCCAATGCTTCCTTATCCACCAGCTGTGATGGGTCCCAATGGAAGAATACCTCCTCCGACTAGCTTTTGGTCTCTTAACTCCTTGCTCACAACAAGCAAAGACCAGCAGCAGTGATGCTTCAGGGCTATAGGGAATACAGACTTGCTTTTTGCAGTTCTAGTTCCCAAGGGTGGGTGAGTTTTTATTCTTATCGCTGCTTATTTTTTCTCCCTACTGGGAAGAATTGCTCTCAGACCTGTTGGTCATGAGTGGTGGGATAAGAAACTCAAGTTTTTCCCACTTGGAAATCGCTGAGGCAAGGAGCGATGTTACTGATATTTCTGTACAAAGTAGTTCTTTTAGTCTTTTGAGGTGCACTGCTCCCCCGAGCTTGGCTTTTTGAAGTAATAACATCTAATCTAATTTCTGATGTATTTAACTGAAATCTAATTTCCATTTTTGTGTCCTGTAAAGAACAACTGGCTCTGGGGATCCCTGATAAAGCTGTGGGAGGGACCCCCTGCTTCCATATGCAAGGAACTAATCAATCTGCTGCCAGGAGTTTACACTAATATCTGTGGTGATTGCAGCTCACGTATAATGAAGACAAATCCTGTTCTGGCTAAAGATCAATAATTCAAGGGGGGAAGGGGGGAGCCAGGAATGGGGGATGGAGACTGCAGGAGCATCTGCCAGTGAAATGCTTTTTGAAAACAACGAGCTTTAAAAACAGAGTGGAGGACAATTACTGAGAATTACTGAATGTCCTATGGGTATGAAGAAGACCCCATGAATACAAAATATCCTCTCCCACCCCTTCCAAAATCCAATTCCTTTTAGGAGCTCCTAGGAGAGGTATTTAGAGCCTATTAGAATGGCAAGAAGCCAGCTGTTAATCAGCATGCTAATTCTGGGATGACATCATATGGACCAGTAGCGCTACCTGCATACGTTAAGGGCGAGGGAGCTGAGCTGGCAGCCTTGGCCTGATTTCCTCAGCTTGCAGCACCACAAAGCTCTGGCATCTTCTGGGGACTAGGAAGCATCCAGGGAGGATGGAGCAAGCCTGGGATGCAGATGTAGAGGTTTTGTGGTTCATTTGTGGCATCCACCGTTCTTGATGAGATGGGAAAAGTGATGGGTTTGCTCACTGTTAGTATAGGCAGTATGATGAGGATGGAGAGGTGAGCAGGCCCCCGAGACAGCTTGACTGCTATTTTGGACGTGTTGGTGGGCCTGCCATGCCCGTTAAGTGATGAATCAGACAAGACATGGGCACCTGGGGCTGGACTGCGACATCTCCTGCCTCCTGCAGGGGGAGGAACCTGGCTCCCACGGGCTCATCTCCGCCCAGGCACCATACCACTTCATTACACTTGCTGTGGGTCTTAATATTTTACCATACATGTCTAGTATTTTAAAATATTTATTGGACATGGGCTTAGGCAGTTGTCACAACATCTTGAATCAGATCAGAGAGGTAATGTTAACAAGTGTGACAAGGCAGAGATTGGCCTGTTCGGGCTGTTATTTCTCCTCCTCTTTAGAGTGTGAAAGGGTTAAAAAGCTGCCTGAGACTCTCCTTTTGCTGACACGAGAGAACTAAGGGTGTATTGATTTCAGACTCCCCCCCTCCCCGCCTTATTTTTTTTGAGTGCTATGAGCTCTGTTTTTCGCTTGCCCTGCAAAAGTGATTATTCAACATAAATACAGACAGTTTACAGTGTTTACAAGTTAGCTGATATAGCAAGTCTCCTTGTCGTGTTCTCCTGGAATATAGGGTAGGGTCGATGTTGCCAACCTTGAGCATTCAGGATCACGAGTGAAATGCTTCTAGAAATCACAAGGTTGACTCCAAAATCATGATTTTTTTTTCTTTTTCCTGAAGAAAGGAAAAGGTCCAGAACTTTGTTGCCATATCTTTTTAGAGCCCGGAAAGGGTCACGTGGTCACAATTTTAAAATTTTTCTCCTCAGTGAAAAGGGAGAGACATTCACATTGTCTTCCTATGTTTTTGAGTCTTCTAACATGGCTCCAGAAGCCGGAGTTTTCAGATTAAAAACTGCCAAATAGTGTGAGACGACAGCACTGAGAGCTGATGTCATCACATCAACTCAGCTGCATCTTGATTCTCTTTGGGTATCAAAATAAAGGGGTAGGAAAGTTCTGATTCCTCCTCAGGAATATTTTAGTGTGAACGAGAATATTCTGTGCAGTCAACTGAAAATACAAAGAAGTACAGAGCATTTGTGTTGTTTATACCCCCTACTACTTCACCCTTAAAACCGAAGGTAGGAGTAAAATGATGTGTGTCTTTGTGTACGAGAGGGATGACAAGCCTGTGAGATAGGCTCCCCAGAAACGCAACCATCACCCCTGGCAGAGTCAGCGCAGGAGAGAGGCAGGGAGAAAGGCTTGAAAGCTGGACGTGCCAGCAACCACGCTGCCTCTCTCCTTGCCTGTACAAGAGAGGAATTCAGTAGTGCTTCATCTCTAGGGACTTTAGTGGAAACAAAGGCTTGTCAAGGCATGATAAGGCTTTGCTGGGTGTATTCTTTGTGGTAGCTTCACAGAGGCATTGTTGGAGGCATCCGAGAGCCTGAACTGTGGGTCTTTTGGGCACGTTGATCCCCGAGCAGCGGACTGGTCCGGGAGGGATGTCATGCCTTGCTCTCTATCAAGGAGGAAATGTAATTTCTTTTGGGTGGGTATCAGGGCAGCATGGATGGTTTGGAAGAACTAGAAAAGAGACAGTGGAACTTGCTCACATCTCCCCAAACTCCCTTCAGGGTATTTCTGGTGTGTTTTCCAGCTATGCGTAAACTGAGATTATTTTTATTGGAGATTAAGCCAGGCTAACAAATTCATATCTCAGTCTCCTCAATCTCTCTGCTCTTCTGCTGTGACTGCCCTTGGGGGGTCGTTCTCTGATATCTCCCAGACCCTCTTGGATCGGTGTTCAGGGCCTGACATGGCCACAGATCTCCTCTACAGCACTGCCCCTCATCCTCCACCAGCTGAGAAAGCACCTTCTTAGAAAGCTGAAGGGCAAAGAAGACAGAAAGTCAGCTCTGCCCATCACAACATGGTCCCACAGCAGAAAGGGCTGGTGGAGAAGGTAGTGCCTGAGTGGGAAATAGCCTTCTCCCCTTCCTCTTAGCTGCGGTCAGACTGAGCATGCTGGCGAGCATCTCTGGGAAACGATCTTCCCCTGCCCTGCTGCAATAGTTTGTAGATGAAAAGAACATCACGTTCCCAGGATTGACAATCCAGGAGCTCTAGTCAGTGCTAAATTCACTTTAATAATAATCCTCAATGAATCAGGTGGGAAATATTTCACAAGCTTAAAACACCAAAGAACCTGCAGGAGTCTCTTAAATGGAAACCCGTGAAAGTGAGTGTTGCCAATTTATTCTGAGGGGGGACTGGGAAAGAGATAGCAGCAATTTTATAACATTGCAAAGCTATGGCTTTGTAGTGGAGGGAAACATTATAACGTTCACGAGCAAGGTCCTGTTCATTTTCTTTTTCTACACTTTAATACTGCAATCTTTTCTACCAATTGAAGGAAGAACTAGAGGCCAGCATCCCATCTGCCTCTGCTGAATGTTAAGCTGATGTATGCAAAACTGGAGCTCACTGGAAACCCAGTGGACTTGCATGGGATACAGAGACACAGCAAAGGCACATATGCTGCAGCTCCAACTATGTCATTTTACTGCTATATGTAAAACACCATCTGTGGTGCAGAGACCTCTGCTACAAGGGAGATGCACATTCAACTCAGAAAATTGTCAACTGAAGTGCTATAAAGTTCTCTATAAGTGTCTTCATCACTCATTGCTTGAGAAAAGCACCTAATATCGTGGAACGCTGTAGCAAGAACTAATGTAGACGTAGTAAGCCAAAACCAACACAGGTGTAAATGGCTGCAGCTTGACTGCCTTTAGTAGTAGAAGTGGGGCCAAGCTCCATGGACCTCACAGATGAAAAGGAGTGTAACTCCACTGAATTTAGTGGTGCCTCAGTGCAACACCATTCAAAAATTCAGTGAAGGGGCTGGCATGTGTTTTCCACATGATTTAATTTGGACCATAATCTTTTGCTTAAAAATAAATTTTATGGAAGGCAGGAGGCCAGGGGTGCCAGCCTCATATCCTCCCCCAGCAGGGCTGTGTAATTCTGCAAGGTCGTGTGGAGTTAGTCCCTTGAACTTCACCTTCATGTCTTCCTCCAGACAACAGCAGCTTGAAGACGCAAGCTGTCTCCCACACACAGCGACCAGCAACTCCAAAGACATTACCGACTTATTACTGTGAAAGTTTGGCTTGCAAGGAGAAAGGTAAATAGCTGTGCTTTCCTGAGATGCACGATGCCACTTATTGCCACAAAATGACCTGATGCAATGTCAGTGAGCTTAGGAGGTGCTTCAGTACAAAATGGATACCATGCACACAGCTGCACCTCCACAGTCAGACCCGCTGTACAAAGATGAAATCAGTGTTGCTTTTTGCTCCTCTGACCCAAAGAGCTCGTTAGAATTATTTCCTGATCGAGCAAGAAGGAAGAAAAAAAAAAATATATATAAAAAAATCCATTCCCTTCAGGTCGCTGTAAGAGTGGCTGAAAAATACCAGCTTTTACCACTGAATGCCTTGTGTGTGCAGTGCTGGACTCTCCCCAGTACGCGGCTCTCCCCTTTCCCAAGGCCCGGCAGCCGGGAGCTGGCAGCGAGGTGCTGTGCCATCGCCAGCGGGAGGGCTCATGCCAAGTAAGTGGCTCATTAGCGGTTGCAGCAGTGGGGAGCGTGCTGTTTAGTTGCTTTGCTCTTGCCTGTAGATTGGGCTTGCTGTTGAGCTCGGCACTCATAAAAGCAGCGGGAAGTTTTGAGACGTTTGCCTCTCGCCAGCAGGCAGCGGCTCATTCATCATAGCAGTGGAGAGCTCTTGGGCGGTGGTGGAACCATGGCCAGGGGAAAAAAAAAGGCCAGGGAAAGCGAGGAGCTGGCAGGCAGCTTGCACCCATGTTGGGAGCACAACGGTAGAGCACAGAGGAAAAGAAGGGGGAAGAGGCTTATTTTCCTCCCAGTAGTAGCACCTGTGTATATTGAGTTTCATCATTTCAATTGGTAGACATGAGGAAAAGAGAGAGAAACCAGCACAGGGTTCAGAGGAAATATGAATACTGAGTTTTGGCCTTTTTATATAGGAACATTTGAAATGTGTGCTTTGTAGTATGATTTACTGCTGGAAGGATCTATAAAGATGAAGGTAACCTGGGCTTGGACTCAACCTGTAACCACTAAAGACCTTCAGGGCTCCAAGGAGGAGTGGGTGTGCATCAGGTCTTCTTGTAAAAATCACACAGGTGCCTTTGGAGGAAGCTCAAGGTCCAAAACTAGAAGAGCTTAGAAGGAGGTAAGAGTCCCGGGACTGGGGGCAGAGGAGAGAGAGATGAAGGACAGGGCAGACAGGACTTCTCGTGGTGGCAGGGTCTGTTCACAGCTGAGTTCCAGCGTGGCTGCTCAGTGCATGTTAAGGTTGCTCCTCCTGCCTCAATTCTGGACTCAATCCTGTGCTGCAACTCTGGACCTGGAGCTCCTTCCCCACTCAGGGCTGAAGCCTCTACCCAAATTAAACAGGAGGAGTATATTCACTGAGGTAAATGGAGGTGCTGCAGATTAAAGATAAGCTTTATCTAGAAAAATGCGTAACTCCTTTGCCTCACTGAAGTGCACGAATTTTGACATTTTCTGGGAAAGCTGCTGCCACTTCATCATTATTAAAATACATAGAAAGATGACCCTGAGTTTGCAGCCTCTTCCATTTTCTCCACTGTGGGTTTCCTATCTTCTTTCTCCTCATTTGTGTCGCAGTCTCCAAAGGACAGGGACTGCACTCTGTCTCGTAGCACAGAGTGAACCATCATTGCCAAAGCCTATAATCAAATTGTAATAATCTTCCCTAACTGTAACTAGACTCCATTTGTTCCTGCAGGAGCCAGAGCGCTGTGAGGCCTGGGGGCTAGCAGGGTGAAAAATACTCCACCGTGTTAGCCTGCCGAGCCCGGGGAACACACCCCAGCACGCACAAATTCACACTCTCATTTATTACGGAGCATTAAGATAGCAACTAGGGATGCTGTTCCTGATCAAAGTACACAAAATGTTCACAGTTCCTCCCACAAAAAATTTACAATAAGTGTATGATGAAAAGGGAAGAATTGTTCCTCCATTTAACACAGGAGGAACTGAAGCCCTGAATACTGCAAAGGAAGCTGGAGGCAGAATCAGGAATTAAATTTGCTTCTTTCAAGCTCCAGCACAGTGACTTTTCTGCAACATTCTCCCAAGCATGTGATATGAGGACAGTTATAAGACAAAATATGCCATTCTTATTCTTTTCCATTGCATTTTTGCGCTGCCTGCCACCACGGTCATCGGGGAAGAAAGGCCATTTTGTGCAGTGAATAAACCCATAAGGTAACTTAGGCTGAAATCAAAATGTTTTGGTCTTCCTTCACTGCAATACAGAATAACTCAAACTTCTTTCCTTGTTTCTTGCTGGTGGAGCCAAGTGCTGCCATTTGAACTGGAAATGTGGCATGGTTACAGTGTGGAAACCCTCCCGCCATCTGCTCCACCTTGAGTCAGTGTAAACTACAGCAGGGTCAACATCAAACTATGGGCACACTCATCTCCTGATGGGCAATCTGGCCCAGGGGCTGAACCCATTCCTTGATCACTGGCTTATTTTATGTGATCAAGCATTTTTTTATTCCCCTGTACATTTTACAAACCATTTATAACTTGCATCCTCATTCTCACAAGCTTTAAACTGAAGCTACAATTTAGCATGAATTAATGCAGTAAATGCTAGTGTATAGTCCTTTACCTGATGCCGGGGGAATACGCCGCAGCCTGATTTCTCCTCAGTGTAGGGCAGGGGTCAGTTAAGTTTTGCCCAGTTTTTATTTTGATCCCTTGCATAAAGGCACTTTTACAAGGTTTGAGGGCAGTGTTTTAGTGGCTGTCGCAGTAATATTTAACACTTTGTGAACATTTCAGCCTGGGTGGTGGAAAGTACAACTTGTGCGTGCAGTTTAAGAGGGAGACATTTGCCAGTCCTGGTTTGTGCTTGCCCTGTGCTTGCTGACAACTCATTGGTCACCACTCTAAGTAAATGCCATGCATGGAAATGGAGCAGATTAAAGGTGCCTTTAATGCTTCTATAGCATGTACCTAGAAAAGTCATGAAAGATAGATAAGTAAAGTCCCTTGGCACCATCTCTAATTCGTGTGTTTGTGACTTTAATCCTTAGCTTGATGGTATTTTAATTGACAGAATGTAAATTCCTTTTTGTGGTAATCCTTCTGGCACATGGAGATGTGGACAGATGCTCTCAGTTCACGGGCAGCAAGTGGGAATAGACAGGAGGGGCTGGCACTGCGGTAATATTTACACAAATATTTCCTGAGTATTTATTTTCATGTACTTCACCTCACGCTATCCCACTGAAGTTTGCCAAGATCGTGTCTCTTTCTTTCTTTCCAGAATTGCTGCAATAGACCTGTAACTTTGGGTTTTTTTTTGTCCCCCCTGGACCTTTTGAGCTACTCCCAGTGAGGCTTTCAAGTCTGGTAAACCCAGGAAAAAAAAAGCTGAATGTATTTGTGAAAAAAAGGAGGAAGCCATATCTGACTTTTCACTGAAGAATGAACTCTCTTTTCCGGCAGCTTTTAGCTGAGGAAAGTGATTCCCTGCATTTCTTTTCCATTAGGATGAGAATACCTGCCCCTAGAGCTTTATGCCGCGGGAGGATGCTCAGTTAAGAAAGGGACAGGCAGTACAGCCATCAACAGCCAGACTGCCTCCAACCCTCCCTCCAGCTCTGCCTGCAGACATATCCTCTGGTAATTTAGATTCAGATTAACTTGGTGACCCACCAGTGCTTTCAATGTGTGCAAAACCAGTGGAGATCTTATAAGGGAAGGAGTTCTCAGGAGATATGTGGAGCTTAGCATACCAGCCCTTGCTGTGCTCCTGGACCAGCTGAACCAGCAACTGGAGATATGCCTAAAAATGGAATAAGCTTTAATAAACCATTTAAAAAAAATTAGGCAGGCTTTTCAAGGCTGCAGGAAGAGCGTTCTTCAGATTATTTTTAAATTTACTGTCATGTGTGGTAGTTTGGTCTACCAGCTTGTGTAAGCACATTTCCTTCTAAAACCAGTTTTTCCTTTTTGGACATACCCACAGTAACTGAAATCCTGACCATTTTAGTTACTTGTCATACCAAAAGGTCCTCCACTGAGTACAACTGGAGTTTTGGTGCAGAGAGGAATTAATAGCATCTGGGAAAGAATTTAATCTAATGATATAGGAGTTAATGGGATTTTATTTCTATGTATCTTTTAGCATTTACCAGTTTGGGGGTATGACTAGTATTTCCAAGACTTTCAGACAAATAAACTGTGACATTTCCGACCTCACCTGTTCTGCCCAATCTCTTTTTTGTTTTTTAATCCCAGTCAGACGCTGCCCTCGCTCCCCACACTGGGGAAGCCAGAACAAAGCCAGGCGACCTCCAGAACAACTGGTTCCTCCCCAGCATTGCCCTTCCTGCTACACTTGATTAGATTTCTCTGAATTCCCTTGAACCGTTATTTTCCCAGATAGGTGCAATGTCTGTGGCCCCGCAGCAAAAGCCGGGGGCTCGGGAGCAGTCGGCAGCGAGGGGCAGCGGGGCCGCTCGCCGAGGGGGGGGCTGCAGTGCTGCGCGTTGGCTGCAGCTTCTGCTCTGACCCCCCAGAGCTGGCATGCTCAGTGATAGAGAAGGACAACTACAACTTGCATGTCCTTCCTCTCTATTTCTGCTTGATTTACTTGCCCTAGATTTAAAACTTTGACTACTTCTCAAGTTGCCACTGAAAAACAAGTTCCATATGTATTACCCTTCATCTGCATTAGACACAGAATAAAAAAGGAACTTTTCCGGCCGAAGCTGTGTCATCTGAATTAACTTGCAGAGTGCCTGACTGGAAACACAGGGTTTGTGCAGGTCCCTTCTCTTTCTCTCTCTCTGAAACATCATTTTAACTCGCTGAGATGCTGCTGAGTGCCAATGAAGACAGGACACCGGTGCCATCGCACCTCTTTTCAGGGATCTGTGGGAGCCAATCAACTGAAAATCCTCTTTGAGTATGTTGTGAAAGAAAGGCCTGAACTTCCAAGCATGAAACTGAAGAGTGAAAGTCAAACAAGCTCCAGTGAGGATTTATTTCCTCTAATACAATCACTCAGGGATCAGAGGGTTTGTTCGTTATTTCTGTAGCTGCCTTCAGCCAAGCTCTACGTCTTTCTTCATCTTTAAATATTTCATTGCGGTGTGCATCCCAGCATCCTGCCTGCCGCTGGGCTGAAGAACCATCCTGGAGCCCGCAACCAAATCCTTAGGTTTGCCCTCTCTCATTTCCTTCAGGTAGTATTTTCTCATGGTAGCTGTCAGGTGACGTTTGCTCTTCCCAGCCCTCTGCAGCCTCTCGCAGATGGGGCTCAGCGCCGACCCGTGCTGCTGGGTTAGCGATGGCAGAGAACTTAACGGCACATTGACCTCAGAGGGATTGAGGGGTGCAGTGGGAGAAAGGCAGTGGGCTGCTGGAGTAGTGTGTCCATGAGCACCTCTGACGGGTGGGCTCTACCTGATGCAAGATGGACCTGTCTGTCCCTGCCTTCTGCCTGCAGACAGAATCGGGACCTTTATACAACATAGTGTTGTCTGCCTCGTTAATATCATTTGCTGTCATGCTTACAGATTGTCACTCTCAGCACAAACACGGGCATTTTTGACAGAAAGGCGTAATTTCTATTTAGATACACTCAGCAAGTCTCAGGGAGCCTGATATTTACCACTCTTACGAGGTTCAAAACTGTCCATAATCAGACCAGTGAACCATCAGTCTTATCGTACAAAATCTTCTTAAATATAACCTAGTTCTCACCTGTGTCTGGTCTAGGGAAATTTCCTTAAAGAGCCATCTGAGTGACCCCCTGCTTTTTCCCCAGTTGTCAGACATGAGGGAATCTGAGCAGACAAGTGAGATTAATAGCACCGGGTACAGACAGATCAGGTGCAGTACAAGTTACAGAGGCGGAAATTTCACATCCCTGAAACTCAAGCCAAAGTTGCCATGACTTCTGCAATTCCAGCCTTCCATGCAGCACTTTTCAGGCACATTACTTTTGACATGTAACAACTTCAGGTTTTTCAGTTGGGTATCTTCATGCTGCCTTTGCTACACACCTTTCCCTTGGCATCTACAAAACCCATCTGCTATTCTGATCCCAAGCCACTCCCAGTCAAAGACCGACAGAGGAATTCCTGTCTTATTTCAGGAAGCAGCGATGGACCCATGAGGACGTGCTGACTTTGCAAATTGTTGAGTGCAGGAAATAACATACTCTTCTTCGCACTAAGCAGTCTTTGAAACGTGTTTCCTCCCTGAATTGGGAGACTTCTGCTGCTGACCTTGTGGGAGTTCAAGTAGTTTCGCTTTTCCAAGCGTTTCTTGGGCATGGCCATGCAAGGCGCAAAGTCCAAACTAGACTTGGTTGTATTGTGAAGCCCACCAGCTCAGCAGTACGCTGAATCCTGATTAGAGCTCTACAAGAAAGCTTTTGGTTTGTATCTCGGATTCTTCAGTTAATAAAGCAATATTTCAGATTCAGGTCAAACAGAAACTTTTTACGCAAGCGTAGAAGACCTACTGTTTCACTCAGTTATTCAAGGATGCATTATGCAGGCTTATTGCATAGTATTTGCAATTTTTTCCTCTTGGGACTATACTTTTTGACCGATTTACAATTTCTGAAACAATTCGCCAACCTCTGTTCACATTCACCAACCACGTTTGCATTCAGCAAAGCCTAGGGCAGACAGAAAGTATGAGCAAAAGTCTGATGGACGAGTTTTGAGAGCAGTAGTTCAATACCTCATTTGACCCCACATACACTGTTCAGTTCTCCAGTTTACTGTTCACAGCATTAATAGCAAATGGAAACTCTGGAGGGAAATGTCACAGAAGTTGCACTCTGTCCTAGTTGCAATGAAAAGCTCCCTGCCTAACACCCTGAAAGGTAACTGTAATATATGAAGAGTGATTTAGTTTCTCGATGTTTATTGGACCAAGTGCTGCTGAATATAAACCCTCACTGATCATGGACTTTACAGCATGGGTTTATTTGTATCATTTCCGGAGACTTCAGTGGCTTTTGCATTTTCATTTCATAATGATAAATTACCTGAAATCATTCCTCTCAGAACAGGTTCCTCCAGCTTTGGCTCCTGCTAGGATGTTTCATTTTGTGTCGAAAATTGCAATAGAAAATTTCCTTGAGCCGTTGATATGTCAGAATAGAGTTTATTATCACTCGCAGTCCCTGCGTATTGGAGCTGTGTGAAAGGTTTTGTAAATAATATGACACGGGGAGGAACTCATTTGATGCCGTGATAGGTGGTGAACGTTCCTGGCCGGGCAGGCAGGGTGAAATGAAGTAACAGGAAGTGCGACCTTTCCTAGCAAGAGGCTTTCTCACTCTGTAATGTATATCAGTAATTAATCAGAAATTTTAGTGGAAGGAACGGGATTTCACTGGCTGATAATGACACATGTTGCCCTATCTACCTGTTGCTGTAACTGTTTGTTGTTCATATGTAATTATAATGAACTAGAAGATGGCTTCTGCATGCGGCCTTTTAAATTCTGTTTCAAGTCCTGCTACAAGTATATTTATTGAGAGCGTATGAAAATTGCTGTTTAACACATTTCAAAGCGGAGGGTCGATCAATAGATATCCCAATCCACAACTAAAGGCAATATCACCTCTTTGATCCCTTTGGTGAATTGGAGAGTTGACCCCTCCACACGCCAGTTTTCCCAAGTATATATTAAGAAGTTTTATTAAGTATCAGGATACTTAGAGTTAGGAAACTCACGGAGCAATTTTAAATGTGTTTGTTCCAGCCATGGTCCCTTTAAAGCTGGAGGTTGCTCCAAACCCCACTCCTGCAATAAATTTGAGTCCCATAACGGCTATTCTGTGCTTTATTGAAAGGAAAAAGAGAGGTGCTGTCTGACAGTGCATTCCCTGTAGTTAACAAATTTGTGTAAACACTGAAACCCAAGTCTGTATTGTCTTAAAACTCATACTCATCTCTCATTAAAACCAGGCTAAATCCATTCATCTATTAACTTCCAGGTGTATGTAGCAGAAGGAAGTTAATTTAAAAATGTATCCATGGTTTGCCCAAGTGTCATTATCTTGCTGTCTAATCATAGTTCTTAATTTACATATGAGGAAATTGACACATGAAGAGGTAAATTTTCTCATTATCAGATGAATATCTAAGTTAGGCTGTAGCTATTGATTGCCAGTTTTAACCTTGATGTGTCTCGTGTCAAGTTTCTCCTCTGTGTAAGCGAGTGTAGGATCAGGGATTAGCCACTGCTCACAAAGGCTACTGATTTCTTCAGATCCGCGCCGCTGAATCTGTGGGAATGATGCTTTCAGCTTGGAGTTGTTTCTAAGCTGTTCATTTCAGGTCTTGCGTGTTCACTATTTGTGGTGCGTATCACTCAGGCCATTCCTCCTGGGCAGTTAGTCGTTCCAATTATTTTTAAAGAAATCTTGCGCACAGCTCAGCTCTGTATCCATTCCTCTGCTCAGGAGTCTCTTGACACTTCCTAGTGGTTTCAGCATTAGTTTATATGCAGACAGAGTACAGATTTAGCCCTCCTTCCCTAGGTTTTTGGCTGATTTTTTTGTCAGTGTATTTGTCATAGCCCAAGTGGTGTTTCCAACTGGATGCTGCTAATCGTTTACTATTCAGCACAGCTAAGAATGAGATTTTATTTTTAGGTTCTGTCACTCTCTGTCTTTCCATTTTAAGATAAATCCATCTCTGATGTCTCCTGTTTCTGAGCTACAAAAATCTGGGTTTCATTTCCAGCTCCAAACTGTTATTTTATTCATGTATTAACTTAGTTGTTAAGATCTCTTGCTTTTATTTATCAGACATTTCCAGAAGTTGTTTTTACTTCACTGAGCCTCAGCAGAATCTCTGGCACACGCTGGCTCTGTCACAGCCCGCACATTGCAAGACGACTGCTGATTGTTGGCTGTATGACCTTATTACCTACAAATAACCTTTATTTTGATCCAGAATGGCGGTTTTAATGAATTCAATAGGACCAGTTTATCTCAGGGAAACTGAGGCAACCAGCGCCGGGGTGTGTGGACAACTGTGTTGATGCTGGGAGGGAAGGGACTGGAGGAAGCATCCTTTTACTTCCATCTTTCTACCAGCCGACAACCTCCCCAGTAGAAGTTGTCTCTTCTGTCTTATTTCCACCCAAATGTTTCTCAGGAGGGTAAGCAAAGGGCTGGAGAGTTTCAGTATAAACAAATGTTTTTTAGACACTTTTTTCCTCTGCAGACCTCAGTTCTGGAAATTATTATGATTTAATAATGTAGTGCCATGCATATTTTTATTGACTGATCTTTTCTCTAGTGATGCTGCGGGCAAGATTTAGACAAAGCAGCAAATAAGAACGACAAAACGAGAGGGGTGTGTTGGACCACACCAGCCACAGCGGCGGAAAACTGCGAGAGAAGTTTGATTTCTTGGGTCTCTCAAATGAAGGCTGCAGAAGAGGTCAGACAGGTGGAGCCAGAAAGAAGAAAAAGTGATCTCACGGAGCCAGGCGATAGCGGATGGTTCACTGAAAGCTTTGTAAATATTTGCAAGTTTGGCCTTAGCTTCAGATTTATTGAAGAGCCCAGATCACTCAAGCTGCGCCTGATTGTACTGTGGGCAGCTGTGTACAGCTTTACGTGGTATGGTCAGGCTTGTTCTGCTACTTGTAATAGCTTTTCTAACATGACTGAAAAGCTTTTCTCCTTGTTGCTATTCTCTTTTTATATTTTATTTTTATTGTATTTCATGGAGGGGGGACTATCCTTATCTTGTACCATTCTAACGTTGTCATGGGAAACTGGTTTCAAAAAGGCAATTTCTCTCCCTCTCTTTCCCTCTTTCGCGCGGATGCAAGTGTATCTACACAGCCTGTGCCCTCCTCTCTGCACCTGCAGCTCTGCCAGGAGAGCAAATCAATTAGACGCAGTCAGAGCTACCCGGATCTGCCCAGCAGTTGTAAGGGAAACAAAATGATCCCATCTGAAACATACAGAAAGTTAGCTGGTTATTTGACTGTTTCTGTGTTCTGCTGAGAAATTGTATGGCTCCATGCAGATGTCACAAATATTTAGGACCTTAGACCCTTCATGGTTCCCAGTGTTTCTCAAGGGTCAAACTTTTAAATGAAAATAATGTATAGGTGACACTTTTCCTCGAGCAGGCGACTTAGTGCAGCCTGGTGAGTTACAGGCTGTCCAATTGCCAGTTTGGGAACTGTCAGCACAGACAATAAAGAACTGATGTGGGTGTCAGAAGACATCGTTTTCTGTCTGGATTCCCCATTGATGATTTGGGCCAAGTCACTGCATCTCTCTGTGCCTCAGTTTCCCTACGTGTAAGATGAGGGGACCATACCTTCTTTCTAAATCCCTCTGACAGCTACAGCTGGGAGGCACCTGATGAAAATGAACGGGAGTTGTGATCATTATTGCTGCCGTTCAGGCACTGGGTTTCCTCTGTGCATTCGCTGTCAGATTTATTCTTGGTGGCTGTGTTGTCACTGGTTTCAAATTCCACACTTTGAGCCTTTTGTCTTGTGCTCTGCAGCCTGGTAGAAATTTCCCTTCAGACAGTCGTACCATGGGCTCATTAACTCATTTAAAACCTAACTCAAGTTCTTTTATACTTTTTCCCCACCCTATCTAATCTCCTTTTATTCTTGCTTTATGTGCTTACCCGTGTGCTTTGTCAGTGGCTTGTTTTCCTATTCGGCACTGTGCTTTGACTCTTGTGAAAGGCACTGTATTAAATCTCTAATACAGTGTGTGTGTGAGCTATTCATGTCACACTCCGCACTAGGGAGCACGGTCCATCATGCAAATGGGCAGTGCAAGCTACATATACTCAAAGGGCACTGATATTACCATCAGCCAGCATGGACATGTGAAAGGAATAGGGAGGTTATGGAAAGGAAGATGCTTTCTCTCAGGTTCTTGCGATTTGTTCCTTTCGACAAGAAAAAACATCCTCAGGAGACCAAACAATGGTGTTCTGTCTCCAGGTTAATACTGGCCCTGCTGGCCTGAACTCGGTGAAACTCCTTGTCACCGAGTCCACTGGATTTAGGAGGTTATAGCAGAAAATGTCTCAGCCTCATTAGCCAGGAAAGCAGCCGGTGTTGTGTGGACTTCAGTGGGGGTTTCGATGCCTGCAAGGGCAAACTCTGCCCTTGGTTTCGGTGCTGCGGTCACCCAGGCTCTACAGCGGAGGGCAAGGTCAGAGAAGCCCGCTGGTGTTATCATCCCCCTCCGGCAGCCGGGTAGCCCTGCCCCGCTAACGCGGCTGCAATAGAAGGTCCAGACCCTGCACAGATCCGCTCATAGCTATTCTTCAACAAATCTTGCCAAAGGCATGCTAAGCAGGCTTCTGATGCGCAGTCCTTAATATCCACAGTGGCTTCCAAACCATCTCATCCAGTCGGGAAGGAGAGCCACATCACGGGACCTGGGGAATTGCTCAAATCAGCTCACGTTTGGTGTGATGCACACCCACACCGCATCCTTCGGCAATGGCCTGTGATTAGACACATAAGTGATTGTCCACTGACGAGTTCCAAATAATGGACACATTTGAGAAAATGACAATCTGCTGGCAGATAGTTTGCAAACAGAAAAAGAGATAAAATTCGTCAGCTAAATGATTCATTATGGCTTCCTCTGACTTTTTCATGGCAAAAACAAACCGTGCATAGCTCCACCAGGCAGTTTCTGAGCTTTGCAATTTCTTTCTGTGATTGTCATGCATATAATATCTTATTACATTTGATATTAATGGCAGCGTGGTGCTCAGGTATTGAAAATCCATATGGCCTGTATAATATTTACAGTATGACAAAGTAATAAGTCACAGCGACAGCCTGCTGTCGTGCACTTCTAGCATTTCGCTCCAAGCAAACGCAGAGATGTACCGCGAGGCTTGTTGGGATGTGGATGAGTCTGGCTTTTAATTAGTTGGATTTGTGGCTTACAGTGGGGGAGCTGTGGAGGGTGGGTGTTGCTTTGCATATGTTATCGTGGCATGAAGACTGATAGCAGAGGAATAGTTCAAGTGCGGCTCGAAGGCTGCGGTTGTTTTTTTGGCCTCGCTCCTTGCTGACAAAGCAGATGGGGGAACACCATGAAAACACCTTGCTCTTTCTGGTGGGCCGCCCTGTTTGGCAGAGACACGCACACGGGGAAGGGCAGCGGTGCTTCCTTCTGCGTTGGATCATAGAATCATAGAAACATAGAATCATAGAATGGTTAGAGTTGGAAGGGACCTTTAAGATCATCGAGTCCAACCATCAGCCTAACACTGACAAAAGCACCACTAAACCGTGTCTCTCAGCACCATGTCTACCTGCCTTTTAAATACCTCCAGGGATGGTGATTCAACCACTTCCCTGGGCAGCCTGTTCCAGTGCTTGATAACCCTTTCTGTGAATAAATTTTTCCTAGTATCCATCCTAAACTATCCCTTGTGCGACTTGAGGCCGTTTCCTCTTGTCCTATCACTTGTTATGTGGGAGAAGAGACCAACAGCCCCACCACCACCACCTCCACTACCCCCTCCTTTCAGGTAGTTGTAGAGAGCGAGAAGGTCTGCCCTCAGCCTCCTTGCCTCCAGGCTGAACAACCCCAGTTCCCTCAGCTGCTCCTCATCAGACTTGTCCTCCAGACCCCTCACCAGCTTCGCTGCCCTTCTCTGGACACGCTCCAGCACCTCAACATCCTTCTTGTAGTGAGGGGCATCACTGAGTAGCTGAAATGGTTTCAGGAAAGGAGTGCTGGGATGTGACCCTGGAAGTGCTCAGGAACTCTGGAGACCAACCAGGAGCCAGGTCAGGGAGAAAGGGGCGTAGCAGGCAGGGTGCAGAGGGTTGTCAGTGGCATCTGGGTAATACACCTGCCAAGGAAGGGACGGAGTGTGAAGTTTATGCTGTCAAGAATGGGGATGAGGGTGCTGGTGAGAGTCTGAGCAATGGTCTAGATCTCAGAAGGGAAAAAATAAAACCCAACCAAACCCTGAGATTTATATGCAGCTTGTGTGTAGGCTGGGAGGGGAGGGAAAAGGGGGAGGTCGGGGATGACTGACGGGGACTGGACCTGAGCAATGGGAAGGAAATTGCTGTTGTGAATAGGAGGCAGAGATTGGAGGCTGCAGAGACAGTCTCAGGGGGAAAGGTCAGGAATGCGGAGCTGCAAGACAGCAGGGCTAAAGCTCCAGCTCCTGGGGAGACAAAACCAGCAGTGTGGCTAAGTCCTCGTGACCCCCGCGTGTGTTAGGCGAGGTACCTGCTGCTTCTTCTTTTAAAAGCCATGGCAAGCAGTCCCCACACCTCTGTGCCTCGCAACTGTGTTTATCCTTTCCTCCCTGCAATTTGCATTTCAGCAAGTCATCCCTGCCCAGCGGAGCCTGCACAGACGCTGGGCTCAGCCGCGCTGGCCAGGGGCTGCCGTGACTCCTCGCTTCCCCCCTCTCCCTTTTGGATGCAGACAGGGTTTTGTGCCATGGGGGATAGAAACCTGCTGGCATCTGTCACTTAGGCTTTGCTCTCATTTCCAGCCAGAAGATTTCTTGTAACGATGGGAACTTATCAACCTGAAAAACTTCCTAGAGACTCTATTTCTTGGGGGATGGAGTGGAAATGGGATCTCCTCCTCCAGGACATGATGGCCTTTTCCAGGGGACAGTTTAATCTTTTAGAGACAGATGAATATGAGACTCAATAATCTGGTAATACAAGCAGAAGATGAGGGGAGATGGACAGAATTTCAATAAAGCAACTGAAAGTAAAGAACCTGGAGCTGCTGTAGCTCCCCTTCAGAGTCCCTGCTTGATGAACCTGGGCTGGAGCTTGCCCAGGGCAGGGGGCAAAGTGTTGGCTCAAAGGCAAAAGCTGCTTTATAATAGAGTAGCTAGTCTATTCCCTCCTTCACTTGGACGCTTATGTGCCTTTACAGCTCAATTGCCTCACCCCAAGTCCAATTCGCCCATTTTTCTTGCTTTCAGNGTAACTGCCCCCCCCCCCCAGCTCTCAGGCACTGTACTCTTGCTTTTCCCTCCTACGTGTTTGCACCTCGTTCTGCACTCTTGTACAGACTTTTCCTTTCCTTGGCGAGAGCTTGCCTGGGACCTGAGCTATGTGTAGGGTTTCTCCTGGCTGTCAGCAAAGGAGAGGATTTCACCCGGGCTGCGTAAGGTGAAGGAACTGGATAAGGGGAAGCATACCCCTGGTTTCTGCTTTCATGGAACTCATCTTTCAGTAACAAACAATGTATCAGGCACTGGAAAACAACTGAGGGGGTGTGTGAGTGAGAGGACACGCTTCACTCACTGTTCCCTATGCTGTTACCCTGCAGAGACAGTCCTCTCCTACTTGCTGTAGCACTTGAGGCAGGGAGATGTCCCATTGAGAACTCAAGGGTCACCGCGTGTATGAGTTACGGAAGTGTCACTTTTGTCCAACCCAAAATCCCTCTGCAGAAAAGAGCCACTCTCTCTAACCCCCCCAGCAAAGTTGGGCCCTTAGGGTTGTTTTTATTCCAGTAGAGATGTCACGTCTGACAGTTGCTGTCACCCTATGATTAGAGCAGCAATCAGTCCTAGCTTCTTTTGATAGAATATGAGCCCTGACTGATTAACAAAGTGGCCTTTGGCCTCAGGTTAATAACAGATTTCACAGCACTGCTATGGAGTAATTATTATTTAAAAAGGTCTTAGTGGAAGTTTGATATTCTCCTACAGGCTTCTGTCCATCTGAATGCAGAATCGGAAAGTAACAATTATGGGCATGAACACCAGCTCAACTGGAGGTCTCATAGTCCTGATAC
Source organism: Ibidorhyncha struthersii (assembly GCA_013398815.1). NCBI lineage: Eukaryota > Metazoa > Chordata > Aves > Charadriiformes > Charadriidae > Ibidorhyncha > Ibidorhyncha struthersii. Next base: position 971,467 of record VZSZ01011807.1, on the reverse strand, counting down.
ATCAGTATTCTCAACACATCTGTCACATCTCTGTGTTAGATGGACTAATGTATCGGGTTTGCTTCTTTTTATGACACCTCAGCGTATTAATCAACCAAAGTATAAAGTTGTCTCAGTCTATCAGTTATTTGAGTTATCAAGTTATCTTGTGTATCACCTTCCCTCATCTGTCAGTTGCCTCACTATGTCAGCTAGTGATGTCCCCTGGTAGGTCTGTCTTCCAGGTGTATCTCATTCTCTTACTTGTGATTGTCATGGAGATATCAGTCTCCAAAGCATATTCCCGTCTCTTTTTTTAGTTACCTGAGTTTATCGGTTTTCTGGATGGGTCTTTTGCTTTGGTGGGAAAAGTGGCACAGAGTTGGCTTGTGCTACGCTATACATGCAGAGATCAACTGCAGACCACTGAGGGCAACCCATGGACCACAGTTCAAGAGCTGCAGATCTGAGCTGTTTATGGCTCACTGACACACCTTGGTGCCTCAGGCTTTAGTACAGTAATCTCACATTACTCCAGCTTGGTACGGATACGCTGTTACTGTTATGTCTCAGAGGGTGACCTGTGAATGGCTACTCTGACTGGATAAGGGACTACTCTGAGGGCCAGAATTGTAAAGGGATAGATCTGAGATTCTGTTAAAAACCATATGGTTTGAATGACTTAGATGTCCAAGTGATATATTCAGAATGATGTATTGAATCAGGAGCTTAAGTTTATCTGAAAGTTAATGGACGTAGTTTCCTAAGTCTTATGTATTGCAGCACTTTGCAGACCAATGCCTGGTTGCACTTAAGGAGCTTACTGGGAGACCAGCAGGAAGCTTGCAGTGAAACAGGGAACTGAACTTGGGCTTCCTAGCTCCCAGGCCAGCTTCCTCTCCTGTGCCATCCTTCTTTCCCTGATAAAGAGGGAAACAGAGCAGCAATGCCTATTTCACCGGTTATGGATGTCTCAGATTCCAGACCCAAAGAGTAGAAAATGGTCCTGTTAATGCCAGTAGAGAAGGTATGGCAATTTCTTCTCCTACCTGCTGAAAGGACCTCATTGAATGTGCTCCTTTACCTGCAGACCTCTTCAGCTGAGCAAATGTTTTTGCCAATTAAAGGGTTTCCTGCTGCTGTGGTTGATCCACACAAATGGAAATAGAGGGGAGGTGTGGAGGAAGGAATCATTAAATCAGCAGAACAAAGGCATGAGGGCAAGTTAAAAGACCTGATCTGAATAAAGGAAGCTCCTCAAAATATCTGCTTCTTTGTCCTGCCTGTCCTTCATCCATCCAATTCTCCTGAATGCTGTAGAGAGGCTTTGTCATTCTCAATGACATGGCGGGAGGAACCAGTCCTTCAGCACGCTGCCTAAAATAGCAACAGACAAGAGACAAAGTGCTCAGAGGTTCAGCTCAGTCTATGAATGCTCAGAATTTCAGGGCCAGATCTGGATTATTCAGTCCTCACAATAAGCTTCCTCATCACAGACACTTGGTGCTTTGTAGACCGAGCTGTAAAGATGGCCTCATGGTTCATGGTTGCCCCTCTCACAGTCATTACCTATTTAAGTTAAGGTAATGTGTGTTACACAGGTGAGGTATCGATACCACGGTAGTATTACAATTCAAAATTGGGCCCAAATTGCTCAGATGGCTTTAGCAGCCTTAGGTACCCCTGATGAAATTGGGATCCATTTTTCCTCATCTCTAAACTTCCTCATCCTTTAGACAGTCACTCCAGCATCCTTACTTCTTTCCAGGTTCTTGTACAAGTTCTATCGCCAGGATGTTTGAGCAGCTTCCAGTGTGTGAGTGAGTCACTTAGGAGCATCTGAGTGCTGAGATTATTGCAGCTCTACATTTATATTATCAGAATTTCCCCAACTACTGCCTTTTTTCCCCAACTACTTGCCTAATTCACATCTTGGGTCTGACAGATATGACCTGTGAGAGGATCCCAGACTGAAACTGCCAGTTCAAGAACTATGATTGAGTTACTTTCCCATAACTATTAATATCAAACTTCCAACACTTGTGTATAGGACATTACTTGCATTGTCAGCAGCTTGCAATACTGATACAGAACCTTCCGTCCTCACAAAACGGTTGCACCAAGAGGCCTTTATATTCCTTTTTAGTATTTACAGTGGTCTCCTTCCACATGAGAAAGCAACCGTAAGCAATGCAATCACATCGCTCCCATAGACCTTCTCCACTCCATTGTCCAGTACGTGCTTTTGTGCATCTAAAGCATGGATCATGTGTGTGTGCATAGAATAAAATAAGCTGCTGAAGTCGCTGTGTTTCAGATGGATAGACCAGACCATGGAAAACAACATCTTTGTGCCACATTCCTGCAAAAGCTCATTGTGTTTGCATCCCCTTGCCATAGCTAGCTACCTTGCTTAGAAGATAGCAGCCTATTGCTCACAACAGTGAGATGGAGTTACTTTTCCAGTCCAGCAGAAGATGTGGAGGTTCAAATCCCACAGAGGCTTCATTTTGGAAGCTGTGGCTTCTGCTAGAGGTTGGGGTTTTTGCCAGTTCATGGGCAGAGCCTAGTAAGCAGCTGGGTTGTAACTACCACTACTTTCTGAGCAACACCAGGGTTAAATGGCTCTTGCTGTGGAGGGAGGCTGTGTGTGCATAAGCCTTTTCAAAGTCCCTGAGCATTTATCATCGTTCCTGTCTCCCAGCTAATGAGCAGCTAAAGTGATTTTCTATTGCTTGTAATTCACCAAAATTGTTCTAACTGTTCGAAGAGCCAAAATTGACAGGCTAATGCGGCCGCTCGCCTGACTGTCTCAATGGCTCATCGAAGGGTGAGCTGATTGCTGCCTCGGTGATCAGCCGAGGTGCTTCAGACAACATCATTTCTGTAATACATCAACAATCTGAAAGCTGAAAACAAAGGCCAGAGGAGAGCAATCATCAGTCACAGCGCAAGGCTTAAGGCTAAAATAGGTCAGGGCTGAATACTAAAGAGTACAAGGAAGGAAAAAGTATCCTCCTATGCACTGCTTTTCTTTCTCTCTCTCTGAGTCAGTCTCCAGGCAGTGTCCTGGTGGTTCTGGACCTTTCCTTACTTAAGCAGACTAGATTAAGGTGGAATTGAGGATGGAATGGGCTGGTTGGGTTTCCTGTTGCCCATTAGGTTTTTTGTTGGATCTTGGAAGACTGAAAGGTGGAAGGAGCAGCCACTGACTACAGGCGAGTGCACTGGAGAAGACATCGGCCTAAGACAAGTCCTCCATATGTCAGAGGTAGTGTTTGCTGCTCAGTCCACTTCTTTTAGTCCTGGGTGATATGGCAGCTTCAGGAACAAATGTTCTCAGGGATGCAATAAACAAGGTCAGACAACGCCAGCCCCTGGCATTCGAACCCTAAGTCAGACTATACTCCTAAAACTTCCAAAACTTCCATAAACCTAGTTAAAAAGTCTGAGATTTTGTATTTACAGATATGTGTGTATACCTGTATGTAGACACACATACATACTAACAGAAGAACATTTCAGGATTTTGAGGTTTTAGAGCATACTTTGGGTTGTGTTTCCATTGTTGTTTTTCCTCCAATGACAGGAATTAGAGAGTTATCTGAGAACAAACCAGAGCACAGTCGGAAAGGCACAGCACTGAGGGTGTCTCGCTTCCTACTCTGTGTGTATTGGTCTCTCTGATGTCCAAAGTGTTGCAAGTCCCTGTGGCTGAGACCTTCAGCAGCTATGCTGCAGGTGAATTCTCTGGTACCTAAGAACACAGTTGACATCATATTCTAGATATTCCCTGAGTAACAGCATAGTGTCTCTGGCTTCTAATCAGCCACATGTCTTCACAGAATCTACAAGAGTCCAGTGTGTTTTGAAGTGCTTTACCTTTCGGGCAAGCTGGTTTAAAAATGGCCAACGGGTTCCAACGTTGTTGGGAGGGGATGAATACAAATATAGGGTGACTGCATGACCCTCATTTCTTTAGGAAAAAAGACTAAAAAAACCCTGAATCAAGTTCTCACTTGGTCTGTGGGAGCTGAGGTTTTCAGACAACTCCCTTAATGCTTGGTCTCAAGAAAAAATATCTCAAGCATTGGGAAAACTGAGGCTACAGAGAAGTCTAACCAGGCCTAACCAACGCTTTTAGTGTTCTGGATCTAACTCTTTCCTTTTCTTGCTCAAGACATGAGTAAGAATGCAAACTTGTTTTTTTCTCCAGGTGCTCCACTGCAAACTCAGTGGACCAGGAGATGCCTTTTCATCTGCCTCCTTGCAGACATAGGTGTCTCTACTGGAAGTTAAAGCTTCTGCCAGTGTGGCTTTCGGGATCACTGGAACTCAAAAGCTTTCTCGCATCATCAAGCGCAGACCCCAGGGAAGTAATTCTAACATGGTGCTCATGCACTCAGCTCTCTATATCTGAGCTAGACAGCTTGAAACCTTGAAATACTACGGCAATTCTTCTATGTCCAGTCCAGTCTCTCATCATCATTAAGCTCAACTATGATGAAATTTGAAGGGATTTATCCAGCTACTCTCATCAAAGACAGCCACTAAAGAGAGCTCTGAATATTTACCCCATGCTGTGTTTATTTATTCACAAGAAAATTCTTTGGAGTACAAATTAGTTTTTGAACCTAATTTTCAGTGTGTGCTTTGTTTGGTGTGTAAAACCTGAGTCTGCGTGTGCTGACCACAGGGCTGTCTCAGCAACTGCTGTCTTGTCCTCAATAGAAGGGATAATTACACTAATTTAGTCTGATAGAATGATGGCTCTGCCTTCAAACTTTAGAGACGACTGAGAGACAAACCTAATGCTTTTTAAAATCAGAGATCCTGGATTCAATTCTTACCATTGTGATCCAAGAGCAGGCATCAGGCTGTGACTTACAACGGGTAAAATAGCCAGAGACATATAGGATCGGGTTCCCTGTTGCAAGAACATGAATAACTTGTGCTGCACAGGTGCTCGGGATCTTTAGATGCCATATGGTCAATCTGTACAAATGTAATATAAAGCATGAAGAGACTGTAGCAAAGGTGGGATTTGAACCTCTATCTCCTGAATCCCCGGAAAAGGTGTTGCCTGCAGGATAACATAAATAGCACCACTAATTGCGTTTCTGAGTCTTGTTTGCACAGGTCCTGATTTTAGTGATGGTTAAGGGCACTCAGGAGATTTCTTGAAGGACTTCTTTATGTGCTAATCTTTCTCAGCTTTTAATGTAGGCAGAGGATGGCTTGTCTAGAAGCTGGAGAAGGAGTCGAGCTGCTGTAGAATTACTGATTTAAGGAACCTGCCTAGCTCTGTTGACTACTGAGTGAACCTAAAGATTTTACTCTCACCAGCCTAAAGCTAAGAAAAAAGCTAAGAAGCAAAGTTGCCAACATCTTCCTCCTTTATCCACAGAATAAAGCCCTCTCATAGTAATTGTCCGCATCTCCAGCTTCTTTGGCTGGCTTCCCTTTCGAGTTGCTTGGTTTTATGAAGTTGGATACATAGGACTTTTATAACCAAAGAGAGAGGTGGAAAAGACAGAAAGCACATCTGAAAAGGAGACTTAAGTAGAAAGGATGCTTAGATTTAAAGAATTGTCCCCATATCCAATAGTGACACATTAAATCACTGAAGTTTCAATAACTCATACAGTATCTCCATGGAGATGTGCACCATATGGAGTTAATTAGTAGAACAACAAAACAATCAATTAGTTCCTTAATTAGTTTTACTAAGAAATGATAACAAACACAAACAATTTATTCAAACAAATGCCTGGACCACAATGATAGTTTAATGGCCCCTGTGAAACTGGCTCCACGCTGAGCCCCTCAGTGTTACTTTGATTGATTTTGAAGATATTGAGGGTAAATGTTAGCTTTGGTCCAGCCAAAATGTTTTATCAAATGTATGATCAATTATTTACAGTGTTAGAACACAGAGAGGAGATTGCTGGGAGGTTTTAATTTAAAAAAAAAAAAAAAAAGAAAAGGGGGAAAGAAACCCTTAAATAATATGGTTGCATCAAGCCTATATTTAACCTGGTTGCAGTATGTGGCGATTAAGACAGTAGGGATTTTCCCTGCATGCCACAGTATAATTTAATCCTATAAATAAATTGGTTTTCTGTATCTTATCCAGATTGGTATTTTTGGTATATACAGTACTTGGAGAAGACTGAATCAGGAATGCACAGGTCATCCATTAACTCGGACATATTCAAGACAAAGTGATGCTGGGAAGTGGGATATTGGCAATAAAGCAGTTGGGAACAGATCATGGAAGTCAGAATGTACAGGAGAAATTTGCTGTTGTTTTTTTTTTATGCTGATATGTATCACAGATATTTATATGAGATATTTTTTGCATGAAGGGATGCATCTCTACATATCACACCTGACTTCTACTGATAACAAGAAGGACTTGAGAGCTCTGGAGAACGCATTACCTACGCCACCAAGAAAAGTAAATATCTAAATTAGCTCCTTTGCTGCACTCAGGAGCTGTGATTAATTGCTTGTTAACAAGATGTTCAAAGTACAACGATTTATCTGAGTTTGATCAGGCAGATTACGGGACATAACATTTTAATAAATTCATTGTGACTATAGATATATGTTAAAATGATAAATAGGTCAAGCTACTATAGATGTTTTAGATCAAATAAAGTTATTTTTGGAATGTGTTTATATGATGGACTAACCTATTATTTACCCCGTTGCATTTTTATGAACTAATCCTTTCCTTTGAAAAAAAAAATCTCAGGCTTTAAAATGGTGTTTTATTACTACCATCTTCCCCATAATTCTTCTTTCCCCAATAAATAGATACTTTTTTTTTTTTTTGGAAAAAAAAATTTCTATCTTTGCAACTTCAGATGAGGCTCAGGCCTTGCAGCCAGGGGCTGCGTGGGAATGATGCTCAGGATGCAGATTGTGAGCAGTCACACCCGGAGGGGGCACATCTGGCAATGCTCTTTGGGGCAAACTCATCCGCTGAACACTCTCTCCCAGCTGGGGCACGTACAGCAGGGGACCAGGTCAGGAGAACTGCTGGCAGAGAGAAATGCAAACTCTTGTGTAAGTCATCAAAGCCGCTGCCAATCTGGAGCCTTCGTTTCTTTGGCCACTGAAGTGTGTGTGTACATTTGTGTCTGTGTCTGAGCCTTCCTGCTGAGTCAGTGAGCAAAACGGAGACTCTCTCGTTTTATGCCCTTGCTTTAGAAGCTCTTTTGCCAGTCAAGCCGGCTGTAGGTGGGTTTCCAGGGTAGCCTTTATTTCAGGAAACTGGTTCAGGACTGACTCCTGGTCTGCATAGGAGCAGGTGGCACTATCGGCTTTGTTTCTGGCGCGCTTGCTCCTGCTGCAGTCCCTGAAGGTGCTGATTTAAGATAAAACTAAAACACTCTTTACAAGTCTCAGTACCTGTGGCTTCTTTACAGCTCCTTCACTTTGCTCTGCTCCTATTTTTAGAGGCCATATTAAATAGCAATTCCAACCCTGTGGTTACAGCTTATTATTTTGCCAAAGAAGAAGAATAAAATGTCATTTTCAGGTCTGTGTAAACCAACTCTTCTTCTCAGCTTTGTCCCGCAGGTCATCGTGAGGTGTTCCAGTGACACAGCCACCGCCTTCAGCACCCCGGCAGCCTCCGGTCGGTGGCGGAGGAGTCGAGGATAAATCGCTGCTTGCAGCCAGGCTGCTGGTTAGAATGTAAATGTCTAAACTTTGGAGAAGTGACCTCTGTTAAGTGGTTTAATGCAGTCTGTTGCCAGGAGCTCATGAATCCTGTATTACAGCAAGTAGTTCCATGAGATTGCAACTATCTTACTAATAATACAACCTCAACATATTTATCAAAATAACTCAGACATAGAGGAAGTATAAATATCTTTGATACTGGGAAATGAACCGGCTGCCTATAGGCATCCTCATTGCTTTATTGATTTAACCCTTTACGGGTGTCTCTGTCAGGGACAGGTGCAAACCTGTTGCGAAGAAAGTGAGTTAAAAGTATTAAACAACAGCGCTATGTGTCTGCACAACATAATTCAACACGATTCAGAGTGTTTTACAGGTGTTACCAGCAGACCCGCAGGTTGGATATGAGAAGGCTTGCTTCATAAACTGCTGAAATGCAGCCATGTGTGCATTTGGGGTAGAGCGAGCTAGATTTCTCTCACTATGCAGTATATTGAGGAAAGGGAGTGAAGAAGAAAACAGTGCCCAGCTGAGGCAGCATGAATAATTTCCAGGAGGCAGAATGCTGATCCTCTTGGTGGGTTCAGGCCACCAGGCACAACACAGCGCTTGGGATTGCCTCGTGCTTTCTGACCCCGTGTGCAGGGGGGGTCAGGGGATCTCGGATGGGTTGTAACTGGTATAAGGTGCCAAAAGGGGAGAATAGCAACAGTGGTCTTTTGAGAGTGCAGTAACGCGTGTCAGGTGAGTGCTTTTCCTATACAATATATGAGTCTGGATGGATCTGCTAGCAAGGAATTGTTACCAATGACCTTGGTTTTCAATCCACCCCATCGCTCCCCATGATATCAAGTTTTTTTTTTTGTTGTGTTGGAGGACAGGAGACCCAGTGGACACTTTCTATAACATACCCACCATTCACTATGTCTGGGATCACTCTGGAGGTCAGATGGCGCCTGCCTAACCCTGTCTGACTTACGTTATCTGATGTGATCAGAGACCGTAGTGGTACCGGATAAATTTTAAAGCACATGGATACAGACAGGTAGAGCTGATTTCTCCATTCCTAAGAGATTTAGGACAGGGAGAATTAGAAGTTATTATGCACTAGCTAAAATCCTTTGTGTGTGATCAAGTCTATGTGATAAAGATAGTCATGTTCTGGAGTGATAAAAGCCTAATTTCACGGGCCATCCACGCTGGTTTTCTTCAGATAGATAACGTTCCTGCCACACACATTTCCCCATCTTCTTTTTTGGTTAAGGTCTCCTTTTACTTCCTTTTAAAATGAAGTAAAACTTTGGAGCTGCTGAAGAAGTAGCAGTCTATGGTCATTTACACCCGCCAAAAGGTCTTCCAATATTTCAAGCAGCAGCAAACTTTGGAGAGCAAAGAAAAAGTTTTTGAGGTTCTTTTCCTTTGAAATATGGACTGGATGCAGACAGGAGAAGGTCAGGGCTGTGGCAGCTGAGACAGCAGGGGAGGAGAAAATGTCAGGGCTGCTTTTTATTGTTTTTATGATACTACTTAGACCCAATAAAATGTGTCAATTTCAGATATAAACAACTCGAGATGGATGCAGAAAAAATGTGTTGGCGTTATTGAAATGTGGGCCGTCCTGCTGAGCCGCATTTCTCACTGTAGTTTCGCTCCGTGATGGGCGCACAGACCCTCCCTCCAGTTTGGGGGAAGCGTCCTTTAAGTGTGCATTGTGCTTGATGCAGGGATTTAACTCTTATGTATTTATTTGTAGTGGGAGAATGTTTTCAGCTGTGAAATCCCTGTGAAATTGAGATTTCACTGTATGTTGAACTTGGGGCCCTCTGAATAACCAGGGTCCTGTTCCAGTGGTGCAATGTGCAGTGCCGGTAGCTGGATCTTCAGCCAGAGCGTGTGCTCAGCATGCTTAGGGCACCAATCCTGCCAGATACCAGGCACTTCTCTACTTCTGAATAAAGCGAGCAATCCTCATTGCACCTTCCTCTCTGCTCCCTGAGTTTGGAGGGATGCTTCAAAGCAAGGAAGAAAAACTCTATCTACATGCTAACCTCATGTTTACATATGAGCAAGGAATGGCAGGGAAACGGGTCCCCAAGTCAGAATTATGTGTATGATTTCAGTATGACTTTTATTAACCTTTGTCATCCCTGGCAAAATGGATTCAAGCTGCTGGTAGGCTTTGCTCTGCAGTGGTCACTGCAGTGTTGCCCGAGAGAGATGAGAAGGGGCAATGCCAGCAGGAACCCACCGAGATAAGAGGAAGATGAAATCTCTTTCTTTTGCCAGTTTTTCCACAGCGGGCCTACAGACGTACATTTGCTTAGCCACCCTTTTCAAGGCAAATGTTGGCTCAGGACATTACAGCCACATTACAAAAGGAAAGCGCTTCCTGATAGAGATGTAACTGTCTCTAATTAAAGTGCCTGGTGGGGGATCCCAAATCCACCCGACCTCGCCACAACCTCATCCTTGCAAGTGGAGACCTCTGAGTCTCAGAACTTGTCTCTCCCTTGTCTATTTTTTAATTATTTTTTTTTCCCAAAGCTCTCAGATTGATGAAACCTCAATTATCTTGAACTCAAAGCTAGGCAAACCGAGACAGCTGTCTGAGGACACGACTGCTCTTGCCCATTTAGATCAGACACTTTCTCTCTAATCTTTTCAAATTTTTCTAACACGGTCTTTATTTTTTAATGTCCAACTCTTTTTTTTTTTTTTTCCCCTGGAGCTGCAATCTTCTACACCACTGACAACAAAAATCCTTTTACTGTCTCTGGTCCATGCTGTTTTCCCAGCCCAGGGACATCTGCAAAAATAAGCAGCCCCACTGAAGACTGATCTCTGCATAAATACAGTGGTTATGGAAAGGTGTTCATTCTATTTTCCACAACCTGTCATGTTGACTTTATAATGAATCGGTTACTCAGCTCTGGAAAGCAGATGGAAACCTCTTCTGACAGCCCCTGTCAAAGGAATAGGCAGGAAGAAGGAGAGAAGAATTGCTGGATATGAACTCCTGGTACTTACATGGACAGTGGCAGGAACTGAGGAAAGATGTAGGTTTTGAACAGGATTTAAAGGCTTGATCAATCGTAACAATGATGGAAATGCTGCCATCAAATAATAATAAAAAGATATATAACTAGTTTTACACCATCAATTATTTTCTTCCCCAGCGGAAGCAATGCCAAGGTGGCGTTTTGGAAACAGAATCAAGAAGCAGGTAATCAGTCTATTTACATACTCTAAGCCAAAGGGAATATAAAAAACCTGAGGAAACGGCAGAAATGAGCATTAGTAAAACTGATCTAATCTCTAGTGTTATTAGTTGCACAAGCCAGGCTGTTTGATAGATATACATATATATTGCTTCTCTCCTCTTTCAGCCGCGGCCTCGTATAACATCTGTCATCTTGCTCGTCCCTGGTGACAGAGACAGCCCTGCAGAGCCAGCTCGTAAGGATCATCTTCCCCACGCGGTACAAGTATCGTTTCTCCATTTTCTCCATGGTGCTAACAGTGAATTGTGCTTGCAGGAGGGGTAGCTATTCAGCCCTGGCACAAACTGAATGTGTTAGCATTTTGCAGGAGCAGGGCGTGCTCGCTCCACGTTATTATAGAAGTCTTGGCGCAATAGGAGGTTGGAGAGACCGAACCCAAGAGTTTTAGCTTAGTTTCCTAGGGAATTGAGATGTCTGTGATATAGAGTCCAGGCACCTACCCGACCCCACGTAACAATCCCTGAACCCTTGGCTTACATCAAGCAAACTTAGAAGATGGGTCAAGCTCTCAAAAGATTTACATTCCTGTGGATTTCATGCAGACAGGCGGATGGAGGAGAGGAGGAGCCCTAACAATAACCCCAGGTTGCACTGTTAGCTCAGCCTTTATTAGATATCAGAAATTTTAAAGGGGCGTTGAGTCCTGAGACATAAATCCTCCGATTGCCCAGGTTCACTGGTTCTGCTGCTCAGGGAGCTGCTTCTTTAACCTGGCATTGTTTGTAGAATTTAAAACCCTTAGGAGAGCTTCCAGGCAGTTTCATTCATGCTAAACACGCTTTCTTTTTCCCCCAGATGATATACTTAGAGCTGAAATCCCTTGAAAATAAAAACTAAAAAGATGATGACATTTGATGTGATAAATCCTAATGTTAAGTGGCAGAAGCAGCCGCAGCCTTCCTGATGACAATCAACAACCTCAAACAGAGATGACGACCAGCATTAAGCAGTACAACAGCCAGATGATTGTCTTTTGTAATTTTGTTGAGGACCACAAACAACAGGAGGAACCCAAAGAGGGGCATGTGTGCATCTCCTACTGCACTCAGGCAGAGCTGCTGCTTTGTTGTGATGGGGTCCGGGACCTCTCTTCAGTTATCATAAGGTCAAGGTCAAAGATCAGCACATACTCAGATACCCTCAGCCTAGCATGGTGAAGGCAGTCCAGCATCTAGAGCCAGCGTCCTGCCAAGTTTTATACAGCTAGCATCATCCCTCTCTGCCTTTGACTTTCCAAGTGAATAATCAATAACTGTTTATAGCTGAAGACAGCCTTGAAATTCACGTCTAGACCCAGAGGAGGACACTTCACCCTTTTCCCACCACGCCTGTTAGTTACACATGCAAAATCAATTGTCAGCATGAGATGACGGGATTTATTGTTATAGAAGTGTAAGGGGAAGAGGGTTCAACTACAGTTGACAGAAGACCACACAGGAGGATTTTATCAACTTAAAAACAGGATCGTGGATGAACCCTATGCCTAGGTCTGGCTCCCACAGAGGTGTCTTCTGAGCCTAAAATAGCTTTTTTGTCCTGCCCTTACTTGGCTACATTGCAGAAGTGACCTGTGGGTTGTTGTGCTCCTGCTGGCGTTGCAGTCCTTTACATGGAGCCCTAAGGCTTGTGTGGGGGAGTAAGGTGGGGAGGGAGGCACACAAAACCCTAGGAAATCCTTTACTACATGTTTACTGCTCTGTTCCGTGTATTATTTCCCTGTGGATTGCGAGAGCCTGCTGAAGAGCCCTCCGTGAAGGACCGGTGGAGGGAATCCTGAGAAGGCACTGGAGGACTGGAAGTATCTTGTATCAACGCTAGTGATCGCTACCATGGACAATAACATGGGTGAACTCAAGGCTTATGTTTCCACCAGCCAAATCAAGTTAACTACCTCCAGCACGCCGAAGAAAAGGCATTTGGGTCACAAACAGGGTTGTAACTAGGGACCACACTCAGGTGGCACAAGTTGACTTGCATGTTGAAGGGGAAGTGAGGTTGGCCTGGGGCGCGTGTCCACCCGAGCAGGATGTGGGGTGCTCATTACTGTGGGTGGAGGTTGACTCAATAGCTGACATGGATGACTGGGGTTACTGTGCTTGTCTCAGTGAAAGCAGTTGAGACATCGATAGCTGTTCTGGATGGGATGGAGGTAGGGTGGGCACTAGGTCCTGGTGGGACATGGTGGAACTCTGTCTACTTTGACGTGCACCTTCTTACACATCAAACAATGAGACAGAGAAGAAAACCGTGCTTGGAATAAATATACCACTGATCCTAGGAGGGCTTCAAAGAAGCCTGAGAGCTGGGTGCCTGGATCCTATAAATAAATCAGACTCGAACACCTAGCTGCCCCTAAGATGCCTTTTGAAAGTATGAGCCAAAAGCCAAGACCCCCTTGAAGAAAGTCAGAGGAGGATTAGAGGGGGCAGCTGAAGGAATAGAACCGTGGGAAGAAGGACTCTTTACTTCTTTGTAAGGAAAAAGCATCTGCCAGCACTTTAATCCAGGCTGATCGGTTCTCCTGGGCTGAGAAGGAGCTGTTTCTGGTGTGCAAAGCTGGTGTATACAGACGAAAGTGCTTTCAAATATTTTTTAAAGAGCCCTGAAGAGAAATGTGATTTTTCTGTGAAACTCCTGAGAGTTTTTAAGCTTGGATTTGTTTGGGTAAATTGTGAGTGAGTGCCCTCCTGTGAGCACATGGGAATGGCTGTTTAATTGGCCTACACCTGGTGTTGATTATGATGCTTCTTTTTTTTTTTTTTCTCCTAATTCCCTTCACTGTATCTCATTTTGATCAGCTTCACTGCTGTACCCCACGGCTTGGGTTTGGCACACCCAGTGTAAAGCATAAAGAGTGCTGGAAAAATTCTGAAAATGTCTCCCCACCTTGATGTAATTCAGTGTTAAAAAGTAAAGGCACAAGTTTTTCAGCCCAGTCGGGAAGTTCTTGATTTGGCTGTGAGGGGGGCAGAGGAGCTTGCTGTATCTAAGGCTGTATTTTCTAACTAGAACTTCCCCTCCACTTGCTATTAGGTGCACAACAATATTTAAGGGAAAACAAACCTTGTCCCTCATTGCTGGCCATTATCCCTTAGGGTGGCAGGCAAAGGCCTGGCACAGCATGCTGTGCACAGACATAAAGGCTGAACCTTGCTGCATTACAGCCCTGTCTTGCCTACCAATTAACTGCCTCACAGGCATCTAATTGGGCCTTGATGTGCCTCAGTTAAGCTGGGTGAGTCCTAAGCCGTGGTCTGGACCAGTTCTTTTGGTGTAAATGCAGAGGGTGCCTGGTTTGGGGGTTTGGTGGTTTTTTTTTTGTTTGTTATTTCAGTCAGACCTCTGGGTGCTCGCCTGAGAATCAAAACCCACCTCATGTCTAAAATGGGAAGTTCCAGTTCTGGAATCGTATTTATTGGGCTCCCAACTGTCTCTGTATCTGCAAAGGCAAAAAGAATAGACTTATGCTTGACATTGGCTGGGTGTGAACTGAAAGGGGGGAAAGGAGTACCAGCAGCTTCTTCAAATATTGTCATTTCATTTTTTCCAGGGCTGTAGAGCTAAAATAATCTGGCTTTGAATTTGAATAGAAACTGAAAAGCAGGAGAATTTGGGAAGGGGTGGTACTCATGCAAGGCATTAGCTGTTAAATTATAGCCTTGCTATGAAAAGCAGTTTTGTGTCTGTGTAAGAGTGCGGAGAGAGGTTAGAGTGGGGAGGGGGTGCGGGCAGGAAAATACATTTGATTTAATACGCAGATTTTGCCCTGTCCTTTGGAGACCACTTTTGGTGCAAGAAAATAAGAAATTTTCAAGGGCTGGATTCTGCATAATATTTCAGGATTAAGCAAACAAACAAACAAAAGCCCCCAACCCAACACCAATGCTCTGAGTAAGTACCCTTCTCATGGGCTGCTTTGTTATTTTCAAATCTGAAGCCTTTCTTTTCACACGGCTCCAATCTTTATTAAAAAGATGAAACATCTGGAAGTGCGTGTGCGTTTGTGTTTATATAGAGACCCTCCACACCGAGCCTCTGTCTCCTCTGTGCTTGTTAACCGGCTGCGGATTCTAAATTAGGGTTGTGATTGGAGCAGAGATGTGGGGAAGAACCCACCTGGTGAGCAAGACTTACTATTTATTTTTCTTAAAGTCCTCAAAATTTACTCAGCCGGTGACACAACAAACCTAATTTCTTCAGCTGAAATGTTTAAAAAGAGAGAGAGAAG
>VZSZ01011807.1:889223-956259 GCA_013398815.1 Ibidorhyncha struthersii | reverse complement strand
AAAAAGGGGGGGGGGGGAGCAAGTGTAGGAAAGCAGGGAAGGAAAGAGGAGGGAAGAAAAGAAAGGAGAAAATGGAAGGATTGCCTCAGTCTGCTCTGCTGGCTTTGCTGCTTGTTAGATGGAAGAACGGTGCCATTTATTAGTCAAACTCAGCCCTGTGCCCCGAGGGCGTCTCTTTAGCAGCTCATCACGCTTGCAAGACATCCAGCAGCGCTCACAGTCCCCTCTCTGTATACGTGGTGGATTCGGAGGCCATAATTCCAAGCCCACGGCTGGGACGCAACTTTTCTATGTGAAATTTGCCATGATATGAGATAGAAGTATTGCGGACACAGCAATTTGGTGGACCCGTCTCCTGCCAGTTCATCCGACAAAGCCACTGGTCGAACTGCTCCCGGAGCAGACAGCAGCTATGTGATCCTCTCCTCTGTCCCTTCTCACTCCCCTCCTGACCCAGTGCGGATGGAAACTCTGATGTTTATTACTCCAAGCATTAACTTTTTCTTTGTTGTGACTGTTTTCTTTTGCCTTATTCATTTCGTTTAGGACTGAGAATAAGTTTTGTTCCGGACTAGTAATAGCCTACAGCCATGAGCCGCGGAGCTGAGATTTCAGAGAGATTAAAAAAAAAAAAAAACAAAGCAGAAGAAAATATGTGAAAAATTGCAATGACAAGGTTTCTGCTGGTAGCTTGTGATACAGAGAAATGAAGTCCCAGGCCAACGTGCTTTGGCAGCTGAGAAAATGCTAGTGCTGGCATTGTCTGTCTGGCAGACAGGCAGGCAGAGGGGGTGAGTTGGTGGGGGAATCAGGTATCCAAAACACTTGCAGGAGGCTGTACAATGGAAGCAAATCTAAATTTTCAAGCAAACACTCAAGTCAGTCTCCTGTGTAGTACAGCTGTAGGTCTTATACACAGTTTTCTCTTTCTCTTTTAAGCCGGCGAGCCCTACAAATGCAAATAGGGAAGGCTGTTTTCATCTGCTCTGGAAAATACACAGGTCCCAAGGTGTTTGACTTCATCAGCTCAGTGGCAATGAAGAGCACAGAAAATGTTGCTGTACCTGTTCCTGTGAATTTGCAGGACCTGTGAGCTGTGCACAGTCTTCCTCTGTGGAGTTCAGCCTGCACGGCGTGCTCCGGTGTGGACTGTGCTGTGCTGTGGGCAGCTCACAGGAGCATCTGTGTATTTTGAAAACTTGTCTTCGCACATCTTAGAGAAGTGCAATGCTCTGCCAGGCTCCAGCAAACTGAAGGTCAGAAAAGTTCCCTGCGGACAACACTGATAAAATCCTGCTCTTGCAGACAGGCGGTACCAGGGAAGATTGGGCTGGGGGATTAAAACCTCATTTCTGTTCCATCTCTTTTGGCAATCCCATTTCCCAACTCACAAATCGCCTTTGTTCCCTGCTTGTCCCTGGCATGTGGCGTTATCCATACACGGATACCAGCAGCACACTGGCAGGCTCTGCCCTTCTCCCACATTTAGCCCTACGGTCCTGGAGAAGGATTTATCCCCACTTTTAGACGTGTAGAAGAAACAGCTGGATCACAGCTTATTTTAGGTGCACATAAGCCTCGGGCTGGTGAAAGGTGGGTGATGAGTAAAGTATTGCACACAGATATATACCTCCAGCATAACGGCAGAGCAGTTTCCCTTCTTGCTGTATGGCTTAGCAGTGGAAGTACCGCCTGTGAGTAGGACTGAAGTTCTTTCTCCCTCTCTGGAATTTGTGCTTTTCATGGAGGTGATCAGACAGAACTATCAGAACAAGGCTTGTTGGTGCAGGTGAGAAACGCAAGTGCTTTTAAGCTGACCCACACACAGCTGTCTCCCAGAAGCTTGGCTTCTAAATGACCTAGGCTAGACCTGAACCTGTGGTCCAGTCAAAGGAGCCTCAGCCCATCGTCAAACCACTGAGCTCACAGCTCTTGATATGCAATAAATACTCAGTGGCAATTAGCCCCAGCCTCTCTGTATTTCTCCTGTCCGCAAGAACTAACCGCATATCTGTCTCCCCCTCAGTGGCACGTGGTGTATTTTAGGCACCGGGAACTATTTGCGAAGAGCAGTGGCGCTGCGTGGCTGTAATAAACACGCTGCCACGTTGATGATTTATTGAAGTCCCACCAGCACCCAATTATGTAAATCCGATTATCTGTTGAGGAGGTTTTGCTGAAACAGCTTGTAGTTGTAACACTTTAATTCTTTCTTTTTTGGAAATAGGAAAATTTAGTATAAAGCGACTTTTGATTCTTAAGCATTAGGCTCCCAGAGCCGACTTCGGCCGGCTCACTTGCATGTGGCTCTGGAAGGTGGGTTTGTATTCTTTAACGATAATACCTTTATCTCTTTCCCTTCACACACAGACGGAGGCTGGTGGGGGGCTGTCAATTCATACCTTGACGGCGTGGCATGTCTGAAGGAATGGAGGTGGGAATAACAGACCCACTGCTGACAACAGACCCCGGCAGCGGTTCTGGGGGGGGTTCTTTGGCACAGATGACTTGCTCTGCTGCTGTGGTGAGGATTTTGCAATACTGACAGAGGGTAAACTTATGTATTGCCACAGGTAAACTTATGGGGACCTTCAGTCGTGCTGCTGGCTCACAGTGGTGGCTAGATGTGCTGAGCTGTTTAAGGTGAAGCAAAGCAGTAAAGTCAAAGAGCACAGAGATCTTTTTAGTTGCAAAATAATAATAATAACAACACATTTATAGAAAAATTAAAGCCCCGCTCCTGCAAAATTCCCGGCTTCAGCAGATGCCGTAGGGCTGTGCAGGTGTGGAGCTGGAGAATGGGTTTCTTCATGAGCACCCTGGGGGATCAAGGCACCCACACGCCTCGGAAAGCGAGTGAGGTCTCCGCGCCATACCTAACAAAATGGAAGATGAAAGTGTGAGCACACCTCCCATTTTTCACCTGTGCAGCTGCTAAGCAGATCCCAGCTGAGCTCCTGTATTTGCTCCTGTGTGTTCATACCTCGAGGAGGACCTTTCGTCCAGACTTTGCCAGAGGCGGAATTTGGCTTAAGGAGGTGGCACTTGTACTTCAGAGAAACATGAGCACTGTGGGGGTGTGAAGAGGTAGAAAGCCGTGTGCCCGCACCCACTCCTCCCCTCTAAAAAAGCAGCACCTCGGGCAAGTAACACCGGGAGCTTTGAGGCAGAGGTGCTCTCCTGCGGGTGGTACATCCTGAACATTTCATGACGTGTGTCAGCAACCCATAAGGAAAAAGCGATGGTCCCCAAGCCCTGCTGGGGGTCGGACTTTCCTACCCCAGGCAGTGAGGCAGGCGAGCGGATGGGAGAGAGCCAGGAGCAGCCCGGGCCATGTGCGCAGACACCCAAGAGGCTCTTTTTTTCCGAAGGATAGGTACAGCCTACACTGGATCAACTGGATGCTTGGGTTTCAGGACTTTACGCTCTCAGGAGACTGCCTTGCTGAGATGCAGTCGGGTGTGCATGTGAGATAAGGCTTGCAGCCAGTTTTACATATGAGTATTTTATTTTATTTGACTTTTCTAAAGCGGAGGGAAGGTGTTAGACATCCTCACTGCTCCTGCTAGCTGTTTCTTATGAAATCTGTCAGCCGTGCTGACAGCACGGGACAAGCCGACTTTTGGCACCCCTGCGAGCCCTCCGACACGTTTTGGAGGCCCTGGTGCTCCTGGCGAGAGACGGGTTGGTTAGGTTGGCTCAGCCGAGGTAGGTTAGTCCTGCTGCCACTCAGGGCCGCGCTGAGCCGTAATCACTGTTATTATGCTAATGCTGGGAACATGGCATGCAGCCCTTTTCCCTCGCTCCCCTTTTCCCCTTCCGTGTGGGTTTACATCCCGTGTGAGCGGGGGGGAGGAAGAGAAAGGATTTATTGTTTGTGAGCACTAAAAGCAGATGTTTCAGCCAAAAAGGGAAAAAGAAAGGATCAATTAACGTGTAGCAAAGGGACAAAGATAACAGCAGACAGAGGAAACCTGGAGTAACTCAGCTTGTTCCAGAACGGCTGAGAGCCTACCCCAGCCTGCTCCACGCACCGCGGGGATGTACTCCCCATTCCTGCGTAATTAGAGGCTCTGCTAATGCCTGTTCCTTCCTTCTCTCCGGAGCTCGGCAGGAGCGGAGGGAGGAGCGGCTCATTTCAAAGTGCCGGGGGACCGAGAGAGAGAGACGCATTTGCTGCCAGCAGCCCCATCTCATCAATTTAATCAAGAATCCACCGGCGCTTTGCCTCCCGTGGCGGTCCATGAACAGCCGGCGATGGGAAAGGGATGAGGGCGAACCCTGGGAGACCCACCAGCCGCCCCGGGGGAGCGGGCAGCATGTCCTGCTCCTGCCCCTGCCAAAAAAGGATTTTCTGTTGATGCTGACAGCGGCGAGCTGGACTTGGCGTCCTCATCTCCTCTGCTCCCCAACCTGTGATAAATCTTTCAGTCTGTGGAATCCCGCTCCCCCGTTCGTGCTCCGGGATGAGCACTGCTGCTGTTTCCCAGCTGTGCTAATCCCTTTCAGCGCCATTTGAACTCATCTTTGGGCCTTGAGTTGAGCAAGATTATTCAGGGCCTTTTAAAAGAAAATAACTTTTTTATTAAAAAAAAATGTATTTTTCATTAAAAGCAAGTGTTCTATTAAAATATTCAGTCTCTCCCCAAACCTTTGAATTGTAAACATTTTCCAAATGTATACTGACATACTGTGTTTACTAGCACCTGTGTTTGCAGTAAATGTTTTCATTAGAGTATTTCACCATAAGTTTCTGAGGAATAAAAAAGAAAAGAAAAGAAAAAATGACTCTATTTTTAACCTCTCAGGATGAAAAACAGTTTTGAATTGTCGTGTGAAATTAACTTCAGGATTTTTAATCAGCTTTAACCAGGTGGAGGAGGGAAGAGAAACAACTAAGGGACACCAGAAAATGGCAACAATACGATTGTCAGCCTGGATCAGGCCGTGGCTATGGCTATCAGCCTATGACTGTGGCTAACACCAGGTGCTTCTAACGAAGATATAAGCACTGCACAACAGATGTAGGATAATCCATCTCCCCATCCCTCCCACTTATTCTCTAATACACACTGTTTTTGCAGAGAATTGCGTGAATTCTCTTCCAAGGGTTTGTAGCATTAACTGCTCTAATTCTGGGCGTTCTCCTTATCCAAGAGAGTGGCCGGTCCCCAGCCAATCTTGTTAAATTCTTATTCTCAGAGGTTTCCTCTGGCAGTGAAAGAAACTGTGAGGAAATAGTTCCTTATATCAGTTTTGAATTTGCTGCTTCTTAATACCCCGTCAACTGTCTCTTTGTTCTCCTGTCATGAGACACGGAGCGCAGAGCTCCCAGCCCACCCTCTCCAGCCGTTCCTCATTTCATACAATTTTCCCATATTCCTTTAGTGTGTGTCCCTGTACTGAACTGAGCATTTTCTTCATGTGGGAATTCCCTCGGATCCCTTTAGTGAACTCCAATGTTGCAGTGTCCTCGCTGTGCTGGGGTAAGCAGCACTGCGCACAGTACTCCGGAGGCTGCACCATCGGTTCAACTCAGGGATGCGAAAGGGTTTATACATGAATGTCTACTGAAATTCTTCTGCATCCGGCTTCCAGGGCTCTGTTTTTTGGGTTGGTTGTTTATAATGGTTTTGAATAAAGACCTGAGGTCTTACGTTGAACGACACGTCGTCACCCGCAGGGCTGCTGACCAAGGCAAAGCCAGAGCGGCGGGCAGGATGCCGACAGCTCTTCTCGTACTGCCTGTGCCGTGCGGCCCCACTGTTTTATCCCTTTGGGGTGGTGCTTACCTGGGATATCACAGACCCTGCTCCTATCAGAGCCTCTCTGCAACAGAGCTGCTCTTTGCACAGAGAGGAGAGGGCTTTCCTGCCCGACCCTTGCTGGGAGGGATCGTCACGAGTGGTGTCACCGTAGCAATGATGCAGTTTGACATTCACACCCCGCGGGTTGAAACTCAAGAAGAGATGTTCTGGTCCTGTGTGAGACAGACCAGACAAACACCATGAACAATCCATAAGGCTTTTGAGTGACGGACGGACATCTCGGTCCGGTTTCTGCTGAACAAACATGAAATAGCCTCGCAGCAGTGCCTTCACTAGGAAGAAGGTTTCATCTCTGCTGTTTACCCTACCAGCACTCTCCAGGCTGCTGAGGGATAGAAGTAAGTGAAGAAGTGGAAGATTTGAGGGAGATCAAAGTATGTGGAACAAATTAACGACAGTTTTGAATAAGAAAGAGCTTTAAGAATGCAGTAAATGTTGGGCGTGTGTGTGGAGAGAGTTGTAACAGAGATAAAGCCGGCCCTTTAATAAACTAGAAAAGGAATAAAATCAATGGTGACTGAGTTACAAGAAACACAGCCAAGCTACTGAACTCCCCTTTTCAAACTAGCCCTTCATTGAAAAGCACAAAAACCTGGGACAAACAATTAGGAAGCAATGAAGACCTTGTCAATAGAGCTGTTGATAAGGAACAGATAAAACAGATACTTAAATTGAATAGGGTGGAATTCCTTTTTACTAATTGCTCCTCCTAGTGATCATCCAGCTCTCTGGATCAAACCTTCCTTTCAGAAGCCAGTTCCCATTTGTGTTGATATGTTTGCTTCTTGCTTGGACTGCTCAGTGGGGCTTTTGGTCACGAGGATTAGGCTGAAAAGTTATATCTCTGATTTTCTTTGATGTTTTCAAGGGTGGAAAAAACCTTGTGCTCTTGAGGGTCCATAAATCTCTGTGCCAGTTTAACGAAGTGTTGGCTCAAGCCATTTATAATTTCACTTATCTATCTTGGCATTAAAATGCCCAGCAGAACTCACCTCATTCTCCCAAGATGCAGATTCTGGTTTTACACATATGCCCAATTTGAAAAGCTCACAGTTTCATGGGTCTCGTGTGGTAAGAATTCAGTCTTAATAATCATCACCCACTGAAGTCAATGGGAGGGTTTCCACTGAAGGTAATGGCAGGTAGTTTCGCCTCTGTAGAATCAGCTTTTAGAATAAATATTTATAACAGAGTTCACCCTTTATGGGCACAACAGAGCATCTAGGTGAGAAATAGTCTTGCACCTCCAAGGAGATATGGTTTATTGATATTGCTAAAAAATGAAAAATTGCTAGGATGTTATCAGTGAAACTGGGAAACATTTTTTTTGGCTGGATGGTTTGTGACTGTTTTACATCTGATTTTAAACTGCGAGACCAAAATTAGGTCCCACAGGTGGTACTACTCTTAAAAGGAGGAAACATGAGATACTGGCAATTACTTCTGAGTCTGCCCAATTTCTGTTCCTATGGATGGGCAGGAAAACCCCTCGAGCCTAAGCTTTCCCCTGGCCTCATACATGATTTTAGGCAAATGATGCCCCATCAGATATTTAGGTGTGCAAGCGGCACTTGATTACTCAACGTGAGGTCAGGGGTAAGATCCTTCTGAAAATGAATGTGGGAGAAGACAGCATTTATTTGGGTTTATTTAGGTTTCTGTGAGACATGTGAGGTGCACCTCACGAGTAATTCTCCAAAGTGTGATGGGTATTGACAGAGATGGAAAATTGCCAGCCAGACAACAAAGGGAGGGTAAGAAATCAGTGGCACAGTAAGCGCGGCTGAAAACACTGTCCAGGAGAACGCCAAAAAGGATCAATATTAGCACCATTTTTACTCCACATCAATCTTAATGACTAGGGGTAAGGCATAAATAAGGTGTTAATTCCGCTTGCAGATTATACTCCAGAGGAGTGACAGCAAACACTGTAGACAATGAAATAACCCAGCCGTACTGACGTGGTCAGAAGTATGGGTTAATGAAAAGCTGAAAGCCCCCATGTTCAGACTGGATTTCTGTAGCTTGTTTTTCTTTCACTTAAGCTGGTGGGAATCACTAGAGAAGCGAATTGAGTTGTGTTCTGTAAAACTAACAAACAGGCTTACCACAGACCTCCTGCATAAACCTATTAAATTCAACATAATCATTAAGTTACTGTTATCATTAATTTCTGGACTGGGTTTAAATGAATGAAGAATGAAGACAGTGCACTATATCTAGCGATAAATAATCTAAAACAGAGGAAGAAGACCAAGCTCAAGCTTCTGCCTGTTCTACTCCTGCTACAGAATTGTACTCAGATGAAGGTGAGCATAGGCAGGGAGCTGTGGGCTGGTTTCGAGCAATGAATCATAAGCAAGGATGCAAAAATCATAAAACAAGAGTACCCACTCCCTCCCTCTTCCCGTACAGTGGATGTACACCATACCGGAATCTGATTTCCACCTATAAAAATATTTCTTAAAACTGGTATTAAACATTTCATTGTTTATTAACAGCAAGAAAATTCAACAAAAAATAGTGCCTGTGATTTGCTAGCAGTATTTATCTACTTTGTTCCTACACAGCGTATCTGAGAGATATTTCACAGTCTTCTTTATAATGGTGATGCTAGAGATATAAACTGTGTTAATAGAAAAAAATGCATAATAGCAATACAAAAAGGGCTGATTATTAATAAAACACTGTCAGATTAACTAACACTAAAGTAAAGCCTATCTAGTAAGTGCTTGAGAGATAATTCTTCATGCCAAAGTGGTATTTTAGAGTTATGCACTAATAAAAAATTGCTTTAAACTTTCTATGAGATTAAAACTGAATAGTTTTTTTAAAATGGCTGGTAAAAATTCAAGTTAAAAGTAAGTACTAAATAATAGACATCAGCGTTGAAATCACATTATGGGCAGATCACATTTCAAAGAAAAGGTGCTTTTTATGTTTTCAAGTGGCAAATGGCATCTGATATCGCAGTGTCTTCCTCGTTGGCTAAACAGCATTTCAGCTGTGCGCTGACAATTTTAGGTGCCGGTTAGGGACTGGTCTGCGGCCAAATGAAGGCAATGGGGTTCGCCCCCACCTTTCACAGGGCTACGAATTGACTTCAAGGCACAGCCAAATATGATGTGAGTGGGTTTAGATGACCATGAGGTCTATAGCAACCACTGTCTCAGGAGAATATGAGTCCAAGGAGCTGATTTGTTTACAAACGGGCTCCTGGCCAAGCTGCCCTCCTTTCTTCACGAGAAGCAACCCAGGACACCTTAGTGTGATGTAGGAAAGGGCGTCAGAGAGAAGAAATCCTGGGTGGGATGTTAAAAGCAATGGCTTTTAAGATGGGGGGTGCAGGGGAACTGAGCCCCCACAGTTCAGAATGCGGATGCCCCAAATCAGACCCTTTAATCTCATATTAATATTATGAGGCATCCATGTGAAGAAATAGTGAATATGCCTGTGAGTTCAGTGGTGTATCTACACAGGTAACTACAGCTCTGCTATACTGCAAAATTGCAGCTTATACATACATTGTCCCTCAGTGAAATAACAAAGAGACAACCCACACAGGAATCTGGGCAGTGAAAAATGCAAAGCATGTTCTTGTTCTGGTCTGCAACTAGAAGTTACAATAATACAAATAATAATAGTAAACAGTAAAGAGAATAATTTGAGAGCCAAAGAGTAGGGACATTTGAAATAACTATAATAAATCATTCTGGGCTATAACTGAATGAAGAAAACATGAAGATGATTATTGGCAAACACCTTACATGGGAGCATTTTTCCTGTATGAAAGAGCTGATGGAGGGAAATGTAGGTCTGGTAGTTGGATACCAGTGAAAGTAGAGGATGTAAAACTGGAGTCTACTGCCCTGCCATGGCAAGAGGATGACCAGAGGAGTACTGATCCAAGATAAAAGAGGAGGAAACTTGCCTTTTTCAAATTCCCACCCCTGACTATTTTGTAAGACTGCTGCAAAATTTGAAACAATTTACTTGGTACCAGCAGTAAAGCCGCTGGAGAATTTTCACAAAAAATCTGTCAGTGCTCCTGACTGGTTTCCGCTTCTCAGACTTTGAAGGGTAGAAACTCCCCCAAATCAAGAAACTCTCTCTTCCTACCTCCATTAAAACCAACCAACAAAACCCTACAGCATTTATAGGCTCTGAATCTGATTAATATGAATTTGGAGAAGTATATGTTTTTTAAAGGTATTTATTTAGTTGCCTTGTGCCTGGGGACATTCGTGGTTGATAAAGAACCTCAGAAAGCCTATTTTAGCTCTAAGAAATTTTTTTATTATAGACGGACTTGACCACTCTTTGGCTATTTCATGCTAAATGAGACCATTTCAGCATCCAGCCCAGTATGTCTGAAAAGTCACTTGTGAGGCTTTGTTGCAACTGGTACCTGTCTGAAGAAAGCAGGGTGAGTCCTGAAACTCTGGGACATACTGGCGGTAACAGACTATTGGGTGGACGCTCTAAACTGAGCTGCGGCTCAGTACCCGACAGCAACCATCCAGTTCCAGGAGGCCCTGAGCACTGTCACAGCTTTTGTGTTTGCAAAAGGCCATGCAGAGGTGTCATTAATGATCTGGGCTCAGAAGCGGTAGGTAGGCTGCTAGTGGGGTTGGTAGCCTTCTCCGACCACAGTTTTTTCTTAAAAAGCACACATCATGCATTTAGATGTTCTACGTTTGGTTCTCTTCTCACCCTCTCAAAACATGGTCCTGTCCCATCACAAGAACCCGGCACGGGGACAAATATTGTCACTAGACGCTGTGGTGAGGGACATATCCTCTCCTTTGCCCAGAGGCAGTGGAACGGAGGCATTCTCCACACTGGGAGATGAGAAAATTTAAAGAATTAAAATCTGTCAGCCCTTACCACAGTTGTTCCCCTTGGCAGCTCTAGAAAAAATTCTTGAATACAACTTGTTTTGGAAACTTGTGTTTTGCTGCCCCAAGGTACTCACTGTTTCTTAGGCACAGTCCCAGAAGATTCAATAAGAGTAGATGGAAAGAGATGGAGCTAGAGGAAAAATAAAACAGCTGGGTAGATAGAAGGATGATGGGAGTAGAGAGAGGAGGCTCTGTTTTGCCTAGTATTCCGTATGTCTTGTTGCTGGAGTTCCAGCAAGCAGGTATTAATAATAAATAAAAAGAATTGTGAAGGTTATCAACACTGACCCTTTCCCTCTTTCAAGTAGATCTCAAGTTCTTTTTATTGATTATACACAAACTTTATCACATACAGACCAGTTCTGTGCTGCCTTTCAAGGAAGACTGTACCTTGAGCAACCCAGGCCAGAAACTGCTCATTTCCCCCCACCATCCACTCTCATTTCTAAAAAATAAAAAGCTTTTGGAGTTCTGGGGAAAGTGGCACCAAAACCACATGTTTTTGTCTTTTCAATTTGCTGGTTGACCACTGGGTTTTTGATATCATTTTAACACGAGAGACATCATGTTGAACAGCATTTTATGATGCCGTTCCTGCAACAAACATGAGCCCATCATCTTTGTGGCTGGCTCAGGGACCTGGCCACGAGACTTCACCTACAGACCCAGCGGCTAGCAACCAGATTTTGTGCAAATCGTTCTTAAAGAGAATGCAAATATCATTTATTGCATATCCTACTGTATTCTGCAACACATGCAGGCACTATCCCTGTTCTCTTTTGTATAATTATAAATTAGCCAGAATCTCAAATGAAAGGATGTTGAAGGTCAAAGCCAGCTCCTAAAGTGGTAGAAAAATGCAATGAGCTATTCTATTTTGCTCCTTCTCTGGCTTTAATTTCAAGGGGCAAGAAGATGGCACGGAGGCAATTGCCTACTTCATTTGTAATATGAATGCAACATTATGAAAAGTACCACACTGAGAACTTATAAGAAATCCTTTCAGAGTGATCTGGACTCTTCCCCTCAAGAGGAAGGGAAAGGCAAGCTGATGGTTTTTTCAATGCTGTGTGGTAAACCGAATCTCATTTCTCAAGTCATGAATTTTGAAAATGAACTTGCTAAGTATCCAAAAGGAGAAAAAGACTAAAATTTGATTATTTTATAACCTTGCCAAATGGATACTTACAGATTGGAGGGGAAACGTGTGTGTGGGAGAAGAAATAATGGATTACAGCATCGCACATCCCAAATATTTGCAATTCCTTCTCCTATCAAGTCTTGATACCTGGTACAGCAGGTTCTCTCCTACAGCCACAGCTCTCCTATGTTTATGTCACCTCACACATTGATGTTGGGAGGAAGAAACCAACCCTAAATTGCTTCCAGCCAGGTTTCTGGTACCCTCAGGCTGGGTGGTGTGTCTCTATTGGAGGCATGAAGCAGTGGATGTGTCACACATTGTAATATCTGGGCTATTGTTGAGATGAAATACTGCACCCTGCTCTAAATGCTTCATCACCACCAGCCTATTGCTTAGCTAACAGAGATCCTGTAGCATCAGAGGGAGAGATGCCGGTGCGACACAACACAGCCCTGAAATGTGCTAGGAGAAATCCAATATTACAGAATTTATATCTGCAAAGTTCATCTTGTATTCTTCCCCCTTAGATACCGTCCTATATTTCAGGCCTGTTGAATCGATGGAACCAAGGGGCAGTTTGTCGTAGCACCCTGTAGGATGATATTAAATTCTTGCTTTATTGCTAATATCAGCAACTTTTCAGACCGAGACAAGAAAGAAACACAGAAAAAGAGAAAGGAAGAGTGTGGGAGAGAGACGGAAGCTACAAGATGTATTGCTTTTATTGCTGAAGTCTTAACTAGGGAAAAAAAAGCAAAGTCCAGTTCCATAAAGCTTAAAAACAGATGATGTCCCCATTCGCTAGCTCTATAGCATTCCTTTAACAACCGCAGCTACTCTGGTAGTGAAAAGAAATGTTAATTATGCTGTGCCAGGGTAGTGCCCCATGTGGCTCACGAAGGGCCTTAGAGCACGAGCCAAGTGATTTCTGAGTCCTGCTTTGCCACTCTCGCACCATCCCACCACTGAAATCTGTTGGCTGGGTCCCTCGTCATTGCAGCGCACAGCATCCAGCCCGCTGACTGTTGTTATCACAACATTTTGGGCGCCAGTGGCTCTATGCTATGCGTAGATGCTATTTCTAGGCTTCATGGGCATTCTGCAAACCCCTTACAGCCACGCTTCCCACAGCACGCTGGTAAGAAAAGGAGACACGGTCTCACTCTGCATATCAAGAGAGTTTCACTGAAAATCAGGGACATAACCAGCCAGGTAAAGGATGCTTGTGGCTGCTGTGGACAGAGGCACCAGGGGTTGGGGTGACCACAACCCCTTGTAACCCACCGTGCTAAGCCCTGCTAAAGAGCTGGCCCAGTACCAGTGAGACTTGGTGTCTAACCACTTGAAGATTTTCCATTTTCTCTCTGCCCAGGGCTCAATGGCACTTCTGTGTTGTGAAACCGTTGTGAGAGTAAGGGTTAACCGCCAGGTACTACAGAAGCAAAACTCCTACCAGAAGCTACAGTTTCTCTGTAGCTCTGCCTCAGACCCAGGACCAGCCCACCACAACCCACCACAACCAACTCCCTTACAAGTCCATTTTGAAAACGACCTGGTATTGATTTATCCTGCAGAATTATAATCATAAGCTGTAAGAATGAGTTGGCAATTAACGCTTGGAGTTAATTTATCGCTGGTGTAAGCCGGAGTGACTCCTAAATCACACAGAGTGTCTCCCATTTACATCTGTGATTAATTTGGCCCACCAAGTGAGCATGACTAACTTCTGGGCTCTCTGTGATCTCATTCATTCGCAGCAGCGAGATGGTTATTATGCAGTACGTATCCGATCTGCTTTCATGGCAGTTGCATGGCAATTAGAGTAATTTTGTGTAAAAGGCTTCCTCAGAGATGGCATCAAGGCACAGGCTGGATGAAATGGACGCAAACTTCGCTGGATATAGAACTAATATTAAGCATGATGATAAAACCCAAAGCTTCACTGGGCTTTTTTAATTGCTCTTGGAGCCCTAAGAAATATTTTTTTCCCTGGTTAGAACCACAATAATATTTCATTCCCACTGCTTACCCTAAAAAATGGATTTCCTTTCCCTTCTCAGTTGGTGATTTGTTTTGCATTAATGCCTTTCATAACTCATACGTTTCGCCATTAAAAATTAATGCTTGGTGCTGACATAAACAAATGAAATTTGTATTATTAATGTTTTACATAGGTAAGACTTTGTAATAACAGATTCATCATAACAGACTGTTTTAATTAAAAGACTTGCTCATTCCCTAAACTGATTTCAGACATAATTTTGGGCATTGGGAAGAAAGACTTGTACAACCGCCTGGAGAGGAGTGATCAATAAGACCTCACAAGCCATTTTTATAAGTTTGCACCTGAGTTCAGACAAGGGATCTGCTGTCTAGGTTATATTCATTGAGAATAGCAAGTAGGAAAGGCACCAGTGATGGCTTTTGCCTTGGTGCAGCTTCAGGCCTCTACACCCATTAAAGTTTCTGCCTGAGGTCCAGCTAGACGTTGGGCATTGTTTTGCTGCATGGGACTATATTGAAGGTGAATGAAACACCTAAATGGTGGGACTGCGTTAAGGGTTTGGCTTCAGGTCTTTGGAGTCTTTTCCATTTGGCTGGAAAACCATGTGCCTCTCAGGATAAATCTCACAAGGAAAGGTTGCAGGATGATCTCCAGGGTGGCCTTGGGGACTAAATCTAAGTGACTAGATCTAAGTCTGTAGAGATGAGTGTGAACTGCTTATCGCTGCTCTTAGGGTATAGTACAAAGCTTCTGGTACTATCCACAGCTCAGTTAAAGACATACGCTCCATTACTTCACTACAAATTTGGACATTAGGAAATAGAAGGAGAATCAACCTGCCCCAATTTAGTTTCCTCTAACAGAATAGTGCATACATGAAGTTCATGTTAATTATAATGCCAAGAAAACTTTTATTTGAAAATTTCTCATTAAAAATTTGCTTCTGGTTCTGAGGATAATAGTGTTGACTCTCCAAGAGAAGAAAACCTTGCTACTTAGCTGCAAGGCTGCAGGTGATGTCTCCATAATATTGAGATGTATGATATATTCCTAGGCAAATGGAGCTCTGGTTGAGAATAACTCAGTGTAAACTCCATTACAAAGCAGCGGTAATTGTTCCACAAGACAGGGCTACAGTCCTACAAAATTCATAAAAAGAAATTCAAACGCGTTAAAGCATGGAGATGGACAGGTGCGAAAGAGAATGAAAATAGGAGCACACTTTATAGCAGAACTGGGAGCAGTGGTACAAAGCGTGCTAATGACAGGGAACAGGGTGATGGGAAAACATCAAGGGGGGGAATTTCTAAAGCCCAATGCACTTGCCTTACTCTTCCCCTGTTGAAATCAATGGAAATGTGCAGTTCCATTTTTCTATACTAGTGAGTTCAAGGGGAGCTGAATTAAGCCAGGGCGCTTTTAAGTCACCCACCTTCCATATCTGTAAAGAACAATTGGAAGAGTGAAGAGCTAAGAATTGAAACCATTGTAAAAAAGCTGGCCCTAGAAAATGGTTCTGGGAAGCCAGGAGTGCTAAAAAGAAAAAGAGAAAGATGATAAGAAGAGACTATCTGTATTGGACATCAGGAGCTTATAAAAGGCTGCGGGATGTAAAATGGCATCACTCTGGAAAGGACACGAAAGTGATGAAGTGAAGAGCACGGCTATATGACATGCTCATTAATGGGCAAGATGACTTAGGCTGTTTGGTTACCTAGAAGCAGTTGATAAAATTCCCCTCTCCACCCCCTATGGCTCCCACTGTGACCAGTGCAGTCCCTTACAAACCAGTGGAGATGACGGATCCAGGCACAAAATGGAAGAAGAGGTTTGTGTATGGCTAACACGGGGTGGGGATACAGATGTGTACAGACCAGAGGTGTGTATCTGTCTCTGGGTCTGACTCTTACTATCGGCCTCAAGAAGTTTAAGTGTAGTCTAGCCCTTTGATATATGCGCTGTAGAGATTTTTACGTTGCAAGGGGCTTTCCAGTAAAAGAAGGTTAAATGTACTTTTTGCACCTTTTACAAGCGTGTGTTGCAGCTCTGCAGCTGCGTGTCTAGCATGAGATTGCAGCCATTTCTGCAGTCTTTGTGCTGCTGAACCTATTTAATTAGAAGGAATTGAATTGAATCTGCTAAGCAGTTATTGTCAAGACTGCTTTCTGTGCACGGACACATTGTTCGGGAACCCACAGGAGTGCTATGCTGGACATGGGAATATTGTGCCTTGAGTTGAACTCCAGCCAGCTCCACAAAGCAATGGCAAAGTAAGACAGAGATTTCAGGCACTAATCTAAGTCAAAAGTTAAAAAAAAAAGAGGCATATTTGCCCAGCTCAGTGATCACGTGAAAGGGAATATGGTCCGCTGCTGCCTGAGGTGGATAAGGGAAGATGGCAGTGCCTGGCATGGTTTTCTCCTAGATTTCAGGAGCCGAAAACAAGCTCTCTAAAGGACATTGCAATAGGAGGCGATGCGCTGCCCCCCACGAGGAACCCAGGCGTCCCCCACTAACGAAGAGTCACTAGACAGGAACGGGGGTCGAACGGCATGCTGTGCAGCAGCCGCAGCTTCATTTATTTGATAAGGCTGTGCCAAGGCACAGCAAACGTTCATTTTCCTAACTTTGCATCAATAATTAATCAAAACTGGTTTTACATAAGCCTGAACATAAAATTATTAGCTCCTGGAGGTTCTTCCAGCAGTTACAGCAAGACCTCTGTCAGCAGCTTCAGAATTGATGTGCTTTAAAAGGAGAGGAACATTGATAAATACTCATTTCTTTCCCCTGCTGTTGCTCACTCAATCAGCTCTCACCTCTCATTCTCTTTTCCTCTTGTGTTTGGAGGGGGAAAAAAAGGCACAAAGAAGGCAGGGTTTTACTTAGAACAGAGAGGTGAAAAAGGAAACTTTCTCTCCTGATGAACATGAGAAAAAAGGTTTGCAGAATAATGCAATAAACTGAGCCCTTCCTCAAATCTGGGTGTGTTCCTGTGATTTCAATTAAATTGTAAGATCTCTGGGGCACAGTCTAGCCTTTCTGTTCTCTTTCCTTAAGATGTGCAATGTGACAGGGTGTTGATCCTTGGTTATTTCTCTGCGGTGCTTTTGTGGTAAAAATAAAACAATAAAGAGAGCATTATATCTGGACTTGGCGTGGTACAGCATGAGCTGAAATGGAGGGCTCGCACAGTGAAAGGACAAACCTCTAGTCCTCAGGAAAAGCATTCGTTGCTTAGGCCGGTGGCTTTTACGGTCTTCATTGAGTTTTTTTGGGGGGACCATCGTTGAGGTCTATCCCACTGCTCTGTATCTGCAACGGGCAGATGAATTGCACTCTGTGCCATGAATTATTGTCAGAAATGCCCCCTCTTTCTCCTCTCTACTTGCCATGGATGGCCCCACCTTCCCCAGACTATGTCCAGCTTTGGGGAGACCTCTGAGACTCACCTTGTCTCCCTGCATGGGACTGTGAACATCTGAACCTTGTCAAACTTTTTAAACTCTGATGATGTCTACTCCCCTACGGAGAAAGTCTGGGGTTTTTTTTAGGAGTTTTCCAGAAAATTATGATGATTTAAGGCCAGATTCTTAAAAGATGAAATTCAGCATCATTCCCCTGTCTTCGGGGAAGGGATAGCAGTTTGCACCATATTTATTGGCCCATCCATCTCAGTCTCTACAGCATCCAGCCTTTCTTGTGGCCATGTCCCACGGTGTAGCGAGTTTGGATCACCTCACAGCTTTTACAAGTCAGCTGCTGAACACATTGCTGTAAATCATTCTCATTAAAAATTTAGTTCCTTTCTTTTATTATTCCTGAACCCAGTAATGCATGCATGTAGGGTTCAACTGTCAAAGTAAATCTGAAGAGTTTAGAGGTCAAACTTCCATTGAAGTGAACAATAAGGCACCCAAGTCCTTTAAAAGATTTCTTCCCACTGGTTTATCCTTCAGGATTCTCTCCACAGGATGATGAAGATTGTAGACTTTGGGCTGTTGGAAAACTGTGTCTTCACTGTTCGTACTGTGCAGTCAGTCAGCTAAAGCACCACCTAATTCTTCTTGCTCACAGGGAAACGATGGGAGAGGTGAATAATGAATAAAAATACGAATTTTCAGAATTTCAAAAGCAGAAGAAAAGAAATTCTGGTGGTTTGCAGGATCCACCTCAAACAGCTGATGTTTGTGTAGGGATCTGAAAAAAGGATGAAATCCAGCCTTGCAACACACGGCAAACAAACCCAGGTTCCCTTAAATGTGAAAATATGCATGGGGAAAGAAACAATGCTGTTGACATATGTATGCTATTTCTCCTTGATTGTTGATCTGTTTCCTCACAGTCTTCCCGATGGAACTGCATGCTATTTTTCCTTTTAATTTCCTGAATGTAGTTATTAACTGGAGTAAAAATAAATAAATAATCATGATGACAACATGTAATTTCTTGCAATGGAAACGTGAGATAGTAGTTATTTCCCAAGATTAATCTGAACGTTTGCAAGTCTTTTTTTCAGTTAGATGGGAAACAGGACCTATCACCAGGGTTCCTTTCATTTTCTTGCTTATTGCTCTTTTAACAACCAGGTTCCTATTTTTTTCCTTGCCTGTAGTAGAAAACCTTCTTTCCGATAAATCTCTTTTGTTCCTCCTGAGACTCTCCAGCAGTCTGTCAGGAGCCCAGCAAGGAATAGCTCATTTCTGTCAAGAGCTCCATATTAAGCATTGAATGTCTTCTAAAAAGCTGTCCTGATGACAGCAAAGCACAGGGTCACACTTGTTTGAACAACAATTTACTCCCTTTTATGGCAGAGCGAGAAGAACTGCTTGGAACTGGGAGCTCAGAGCGGGAAAAAAAGCCTCATGACCCACTTGCCTTGAGATGCTGGCATGATACAATAGGGTACTGTGGAAATGAGACTGCATTATGGGGTAGTTGAAGGGAAATGAGATGCCTTTGTAGCCACCTGAGCAGCACCATCACTCAAAGCCAAATGGCTCCCGCCGCTCCTGAAATACAACGCGTCACTCACTTGCAGAGAGTGGCATGGCAAAGAGCGAATGACATGGGATGGCATCCGTCTTCCTCCCTTTCTACCTCTGCTGCATGCTTAAACTGGTGCCTAACAGGGAGTCCAAACTGTCTGTTAAGGAACTTCTAAGACACCTAAAGATACCACAGCTATCTAAAGCAGACTAGGAAGGAACTCATACACTGAGCCAGTGGAAGGTGGACCCTAGCTGGTGCTGGGTTAGCTTTAAGCATCATCCCCAGCCTTTCCTTCATCTTCTGTTCCAACAGTTTACAAAGTTGACACCAAAAATGCTGAAGATGAGAGAGGGACATGGTCACAGGATGGCATTTTCCTTCTGTTCTTTCTGACACTGTGGTTTTGGTCACTATTACTAAGAAACAGCCCAGCTTCTGGCAACATTTAACATCTTAACTAAAAGATCATCCGTCTTTTCTGTGTTACTGATAGGTGACACCTGTGCATGATGCTGATAAATAAAATATTGCAGAGCTGTCAAGTACTGCAATGTTACTGGTGAGGTTTTGGGGACCGTGAGTAGTCTCATGGAGCTCTGTCTACCCCACTAATCTTACGAAAGCTGATCTGACCTGACCTGCTGACATGCAGGGTCATTTCACCCTTTAGGTGCACGGTCCAGCAGCCTTGCTTTACTTCAGTACTTTGTTAGGAGAAACAGCAATACCACTAAAGAGAGAAGTAGGCTGTGCTCCCACTTTCTTTCTCTTCCTTATGTAGAGAGGTGAGGTTTGGTGGAGAGCAGCACCCTTCCCTGATTGGAGCAGAGTCACTCGGAATGACATGATGCTGAGCAGTGCACAAGGAGGTTGATGACCCAGCAAAAGCCTAGTTTCACAAAAAAAAACAGTCCTAGCCCTCCTCTAGTGTTTCTGATATCATTCAGACTTGTGAGATTTGCCCACTGCTCTTCTGCATTTAACATCACGTTTTCTGCACAGCCCGGAGGGTAGGTATTAGCTTCCTCATGAGTATGACCATTGTGTCCATTCATTTATGGATAAGATCCTGGGAAATTACCTTAGTCTTGCTAATAGCAATTATAATAAAAATAGAACTACAATAAAAAGGAGCATAGTGCCAAATCACACAAGAGAGACCTCACTGCACTGGGAATTGTTGTAAGGCAATGCATTCCCTATCTGTTCCTGAGTGATGGATAACACCAGCCCACCAGAGAGCAAGATTATCACTGCTGCCCTTCCTATGTCCTCTATGATGGCAGGAAAGAGTAAGTGGGTATTTGCTGCTGGAAGTATCTGCAGGCTCCAAAGTCTAGAAGCATTTTCAGTACTGGGAGCGTGAGGCAGAGGATGTATCTTTTTCTCACGTCTTCCCTCTTTATCTATGTTTCCCGCCATCGGTATCTCAGATTCTGCAAATGCATCAGAAAAGAAAAATCAATGTAAACTAGACAAGAGACTTTCCAGGCTGTAAAGCAGAGATGGCATTAGGTGTCCATTAATCCCATGGCTGTAGTAAGTCCCTGAAGCGATGGAAGTGGAAGGGGGTAGAAGGGAGAAGGGGGGGAATGCCGGGGGACAAAGAACCAGCAAAAGTCTCTTTTATGGTTGTGGTTGTTTCCCTGTTTCCCTTTCTTTTTCTTTCTCTCTTTTTTTTTTTTTTTCCTTCCCAGTTTAAAGAACTCATATAAAATGAGCTGATGCAATATTCTATTTTCTCTGCCTCTGTGCTAGATTCAGAAGGCATGCAATGGTTTCTAATGTCAGCAGGTCCAAATACGATAATTTGCATTAAAAGAAAGCAAAGCTTGCAGCTATCCACTTAAAAAAAAAAAAAAAAGAAAAAACCATAGCTTTTAAAGTAATCAATGACCCCTCAGGTTGATGTCTACATAGAAAGACAAAACTAGAAAGTTCTGCTTCTAATCATAAAAACTCTGAATTAACTATGGATTGGCTGTATCGGGGCTTAATAGAGGTCTTTCTATGACCTTTTATGTTTGCTCCATGGCTCTGGAGGATGGAATCAGTGGCATCCAGCATGCAATGTTCGTTGGAGAGGCTGTCTCTACCTCCAGTGAGCATGATGCAGGGGGGCATCCCCCGGGAAACCAGACATGAAGACAGCTCTTTCCAAGGATCTAATATATAACTGTATTTTTCCTTCATCGTCAGCATAACTAAGACACACCTTTACACTTTCTAGAGCTTAATCTCTGCATTCCTTCAGTAATGCAATGTTCAGGGTGGTGAGATGCATTAATAGATGCTATCAGATTAAACAGAAGTCAGAAATGGAGATGGTTACCACTATGAAGCCATTTCCAGGATAGAGTTTCTCCTGATAGTATAGTAGCCTTGATGTTCTTATAAACTTCCCTGGGACCTCCACCAGCTCTGCTCTGGCTGACTCGAGTCATGCTACAATGGCATGGTGCGTGTGCATAGTAGAAATAACATCACTGCAGCTGAGTGCTGCCTTGTGCATTTATTGCATACACTTTCCTGACATCATTTTCAGGGCAGTGATATTGTCCTGTGGCAATTTAATAAAGCAGTAGTAAATTCTCTGCCTTGAGGAAGTATATATTCATGGTGAGGTATTCTACGGTGACTTTGCCTTCCAGAAAGGGATGCTTGGAGGCAGGCAGCTTCCCTTGCTTGTGTGTCCTTTGAAAGAAAGGAATATATAAAGGCTGAAACTTAGCTGTGGCTGCAGAGCAAATGCAATTGAACAAGGGTGACTGTGGTCAAGCAGCTGCTAATGGCTTCTAGGGCTAGCGCGGAACACAGAAATGTGTTGTTTCTTCAACTGTTCCACCATTCAGAAGTGCCATGAGAGAAAACTTATGTTTTCACATAAGAGAGAGAGAACTCTGTGTCATATGGTGAATCCAGATGTATTTGTTCTTGCAGGAATTTATCACTAAATCTCCCCTAGTGGAGAACATTAGAAGGTGGTCCTTGAAATGATCATAACCCCTCCTTCCTCTCCAACTATAGCATTATTGTAGTGAAATTAAGGCAATAGATGAGCCAGTATCTTTTACTTGGTTAAAAGTGGTAATNCCAGTAAGGTTATGGGACACGGGATTCAGATGTTTGAGGAGCCCTGTTTTAGGGGACCTGCTGCTCCACACTCCAGGCTACTCTGCTGTGGGAGAACGATGTGTAGATCCCAGAACATGTCCTGGGGATGGGGAAAACAAAATATTCATATGTTCAGTAAACATCTGTATCTCCATTAGTTCTCACCATCTCCACCCCCTTCTCAAAGGTCCCATTGAACCCTTCTTTTAGGCTTTTGAAAATAAAAAACAATGTATTCAATGTGCTACACCACCTGGGATAACATAAACTGCTTTAGTAAGAATCACATGCGGCCAAGAGCAGGTTCCCTCTCTGATTCTCCTTACCTATGCATGTGAACAGATACAGAACATAGCGTGCTTTCTTCTGGGAGCTCAGACAAAAAATCCAGTAGCTCTCACAGTGAGGGGAGAGGTGAAGTCAGTTGTCTTCTGTCTCAGGGTAACCAGGTCCTTTGGAAAATCTTTCCTGAAAATTCAGATGATAATCCTTATTCTAAGCTTCATTTTTCCTTACATATAAAACTTCATAATGGCTCCTGATGCAGCCCTGCAGCTTAGCACTCCTACAACCATTTTTTCCCCCAAAAAAGAATTATTATCATGCTTAATTCTGTGAAATTCTGCAAGAATCTGCACACATGCCCTCCCCCCAAGTGGAAACCCATCAAGCCTGCAGGTTTTGGTACTTGTCCATTTTGATATGCTCCAGCCACATCTCAGTTTATAATTTCTAATAATTTCCAGTGTTAGTGAGGCTGAAAAAGCCATTGAGTGTTTTCAGGACTGAAATTGAGCCATCAATTATGAAAATGTTTCTTCTGCTCAGTTTCCCACTGAGCCATTATCTAATAAAAATCACCAGGAAAACACCTCACTCACCAGAGGAGGAAACAGTTAACAAACAAGAGCGGGTACTGGACTGCCCTGAAAACAGAAGTGCTGGGCTGGATATGGACACCCACAAATTCAGAGTCATCACTGGCCCCAACAGCGTGCAAGGAAAATTGCAGACTTAAACAGTCTCAGTTGGCATAATTTTCTATGTGAACTTGTCCCCTTTTCTTGAAATACTAGAATTACTTTACAATACAAAAGCTCTTTGCAATAAATGGCTTTTTTTTTTCCCCCATGAATATCCCCTATCATTCCCCCTCTGCCCAGAACACACTGGAGGGAAAAGCTTATTTGCATGTAAGGTTTGGTCATTAGGTTCTTCTTATTACAGGCCAAGAGAAAAGTAACNGAGCAGAAAAAGTGCAGACACAGTAAATTACTGTGTGAATTAAATCTCCAGCTGACTGGAAATGGGGCTGTTTGAAAACTCCTTTTGAATTTTGCAGCGTAAGGTGGGGAGGCTGCCATTCTTCTATTTTATGTTTGCTGATCCTTTGTTGTTCCTTTATGATCTTTTCACCCTACGATGTGTGATTTAGAGTCATTTCAGGAATACAGAGAACTGCAAAGTGGGCATGCTTGGGAGGGAACAGAAATGACCAAGGTTCAAGGTTGAAGCCAAAGTATGTACATGAGCTTCCTTACTGGGTGCGTAAAAACTCACCCCCAACCTGAGTGAGTACATGCAAACAATTAGGTCTGGTTTATTGAATATTTTCCTGTTACAGCGGTATTGAAACAGTAGGTTGTTTAGAGTCACAAATTCACTGGGGATGGATACGGCGTTTTGACCAGGCTAACACAGCCAGCCGGCGGCAAGAAAAAGAAATAAATCCAGTCATCCCATTTCTCAGTTTTCTGTTTTAATTTTAAAATGAAGAGAAAGAATTGGGTTGAAAGAGGTCAGTTTTCAGATGGCCAGCTCTTGACTACCTCATGTAATATTACTTAAGAAGAAAGTAATGGGGAAGAAGGGAAAAAAAATGATTAGCAAAATAAACAGAGAGACAGAACAAACACAGGATGCAGGGACTGCTGATGCCAGCGGAGATAACATATAAAATGAAGCTACTGGAAATAACAGTTAATGAAAATGAGCAAAATAAGAATCCTAAACAATACTGCTAGCCTGCAATGTTACCTTGGAAATGCAGCACCATAAAGTGATTTTACTGACTTCTTGTACTCTGTGTCTTGCCTGCCCTTCCCCTACTGTTACCTCTAGAGCTGTGCCCAGAAATCTCACTGTGGGGCTGGAGGGATTACAGCTAGATTCAGATCTCTCTTGATGTCTCTGCTCCTCTCCCCTTCCCACAGAGAAGCTGTGTATCTACTGCCTAGGTAAAAACTGGGAGGTCTCAAGCGACTTGTGGGAGGAGGGATACCTCTGATCGCCTCCTCAGGCACCTGGACTGCTCTGTCTCTGATAAATAAGATGGACTTTGTGGGTGTTTGTCAGTAAGACTTTATTAAAACTGACTCCAGTGATACCGTAGCTCCCCTAACACAAGCCATTTACCCTTCTACTGTGAGGAGGCAAGCAGCTAAATTCAGAGCTGGTGTGAAACACAACTGATGTCAGCGGCATTGCAGCCACTTACCCGTAGCTGTGGATTTGGTCCAGAGCTCCAGTCTACAAAGCTGTCCCTCAATAATGGCTCTTTATCCACCATAAATTCCTGCCTGAGCTCATCGCCCACTCTCTGGGCAAGCTCTTCACTCTCTGCAGAGGCATTTCTGCCCTCCTTCATCCCTACGCTGCTGGCAGTCCAGGTCACTGCCGACTGATGTTGGCTGCCTGTACTGCGCCGTTCGGCATTCACCAAATCTTTAAATCTCTTTTCTTTTGCGGAGAGAAAATGCCAATTACCAGAGGCTCCCACGTGAATTCTGCTGGTGACAGGAATCGCTTACTGTTTGTCACTCTTTTGCCTGTATCTGATGGTTTATTGGAAAAGGACTCAGTTTATGTATGCACCAAGATACTGCTTCATTGGTATTCCTTTGGTGGATGCTTTTCTGCTGCCATCTTAATCATCATCTCTTCTTCTTATCTAAGAGGGCTTTATGTGGGAAGAATGGGGGGCAGTGAGGGGTGAGGGACAGCAATGTAGGAAACACAAGGTTATCGGAGCTCCTCTTCTGCAGAGATGTGCATGGAGTTAGCAGGATAATGCTCATCAAATAATTTATTCATTGGATGCTGTGATATTTCAGCCCTTATTTGTACCAGGTGAATAACTCGCAAACACCTTGTATGACTGGCCAGTTTAATGTTTTGTGAAATTTTCTAAATAGAATATTTGTGGAAAAAGGACATAATCTTAGGCATTAG
Organism: Ibidorhyncha struthersii; assembly: GCA_013398815.1. Lineage (NCBI taxonomy): Eukaryota > Metazoa > Chordata > Aves > Charadriiformes > Charadriidae > Ibidorhyncha > Ibidorhyncha struthersii. Next base: position 931,044 of record VZSZ01011807.1, on the reverse strand, counting down.
TAAAATTTTATGTAAAAAACCCCAAACCTCTAAATGCACTGTGCTACATTTGCTGCATTAATATTTTTTTTTTTATCTATCTAATAAATTAGAGATTTAGGCTATCTAATTAGAGATTAGGCTATCTAATGCCCAGCAACCTCTGATACCAGGGACGGTGATGCCTGGTGCTCTCCAAACATAAAGTGAGATATTTTTCCTGCTTTGAAGGCTTTGAAGTTTTAGGCCAAAAATTTCAAAGGACCAGACATCCACATCCCACAGAGCGCAGTTCCTAACCTCCTTAGCATGCCTTGAAAACCCCAACAGAAAAGACAAAATATGGGAGGCAAAAGAAAAACACTGAGAAGGGAAAAGACTTGTTCAGGGTCAGGATAAACCCTCTAGGTAGAACAGCCTCTTGCCAAGGGGTGTCCACCGCCCTATTTCAAGTGCTTTGAACGGGAATTTCTTTCCTACTGGGTCATTTCGGTTCCTAAATTGAGTCTGTGAGCACCACCTTGCTCCCTTCATGTCTCTCAAGTTACTGCCTGATGCTGTCCCCCTTCCTTGGCTGTCCTCAGCACAGCGTGCCGGCTCACACTGATCCACGTGGGCTCACCTGAAATTATTTAAATTTACAGCTATGTGGCATAATCCTGCATTTATATCACCTTTGAATCCATCTCAACGGCTAATGCCAGCTAGTGCTGTGGTACCTTTTGCACAATCCCATTCTAATGAACAGAATTTACGTAGAGGACGATTGAATTAGAGTTAAAATAATTACTTCTCTGGGCACTTTTGCTGCACAGTGAAGAAGAAATCTGTAACCACAGCCTGAGCACTCTGGGATATCCAGCAAACCCCTCTTTGTCACGTATGCACGATGCAGTCTTTTTTTTTGTGCTAGTTCTACTCCTGTTCATTAACAGTTTATTAAACTGAGTCAGTACTCCAAGAAATATTTGTGCTAATTCACAGGAAGGAAGGAATTTTCAGTAAGGAAAAAAACAAACAAAAAACACATTAAGGGGAGCATCCAAGCTGCGCACGTGAAGGTGGCAGACAAATGGGCCTCTCCCACGAGAGCTGGGAAAAAGAGAGGCAAATTTCAGCCAGCAATGCTCCGGGGGTGTGGGGGGGGTGTGGGGGGGGTGTCGAAGCCCCCGCGCGGGAAACGCAGAGGCAGGGACCCGGGCTGCCGTCCTCAGCTGCAGAGCTGTTGTCACGGAAGAGAAACCTGAAATATTACCAGTTCAAAAGAAAACAGGCGCGGCGGATGTCATTTAAATGTAATCATACAGCCAAGGCGCTCTATTCATGCACCAGACAGCAGCCATAAGAGTCAGCAGTTTACGAGCGTGCGGCACCACATGGAGCAGTGCAAAATGTCTGCAGTTATGACTGCTCTTATGGTACCATCAGGTGCTTCCCAGATATTAAAAGACATCTGGGCTTGGCTGTCTGGAGCTCACAGGCTAAACCAGCCAAAGAAGGAAGGCAATGTTAAAGGCAGATAGTAAGACATACGCCCAACTAATCACCCAGATCTGCAGAAGACGCCACGCATATTCATGCTCTTTTTATTCCTGATGGTCCTCACCTGCAGTTCTAACCTTAAGCTCTGCTATTTCTAGATATCGTGTTTCTTGGTGATTCCTCTCAAAGAGCAGCGCCTGCTGAATATTTGTCTCTCTGTCTATATTCAAATCCAAGAGAATAAAGTATAATTGATGCACTTCAGATGATCTGAGAAATCCTGATTCACTGTTACTTTACAATTTCAGACACATTTGAGCTGAATTCATGCCTGGGGCGTTGTTTGGCTGACTCCCTGCAAAGTTACGGCAGCAAGTTGTCCACCACAGCCCTCCTCACACACGACATTTTAATCTGAATCCTGTTCAGACAACAGAAGTCCGATTCTGCAATATTAATGACAAACAACTGCAGGACCTGCGGGTGATTTGCATTGCATCTCTTTTTCTGGAATGAAAGGGGATCACCTTTCTTGGGACACGAGTCTGTGCAGATTGCCTTTGCAAGCGATGGAGAAGCGTGCACTGGCATGCTGTCAATCTCATAAACAAAGGTGTTGTCAGGAAGCCTTATTTAGAAGTATTTCAAATTAACCTTGACAGAAGAATTAATAAATAATAAGAGCTGAATGATTTATAAAGAAATCAATTACACTATAAATTTTAAAACAGCATGGTCTCAACTATTGCAGGGTGAGCAATACGGAGAAACTTCAGGTGGCCTAAAACTTCTCTGGAGGGTTTCTGATGTCCCCTGAGGGTCCCTATGGCTTCTGAAGGTAAGACGAAGGGAATCACAGACTGAGAGGGGGTTTAGAAAAAAAAAACCCACTTGTGTGCCGCAGAAGATATTGTGCAATGATCTCCTTGATGCTTTGAATATTGTTTCTCCAGATGGGAACCCAATGGTAGAAGTTCAATCACAAATAAAGTTATTTCAAAATGTCAAGAATTTAAGAACAGCCAATATCAGAGTTCCTAGGGCTTGTCTCCAGGATACCCATAAAACTGGGGGAAGAGGTAAAGAAGACCAAAGGAGAAATCAAAGTGAGATTTGTCTTGCCTAACTCTGTCTGTCTGCTCTGAGTTAGTTTTTTTGGCTCCCTCGCTAGCTGATGGAGAGAGACAGAGGAAGGTCCAGAGGCCAAGTCATCCCATGTGTCACAAATCCCTATTTCAGGATGGAGCTAAAGCTGTGGCAATCCTAGTAAATCTTCCAGGAAATGTCTTGTTAGTGCCTGCTCCCAGGCTTTGGCAGTCCAGCTTCTGAGCTGCTGGAGACCTGGGCATCCAATAAAGGCAAGCCAAGCGAGCCCATTGCCCTTGGATCCTCTTTCAAAGTCTGCTTATCCTGGGGAGGTGACCACATCAGAGGCTGCATTTTCATGGAGAATTTCATCACTTTGATTTTCACTCCAGAGAGAAAACTCCACAGACATTGACCTATTGACAGTACCAGCAGAGATGGAACCATCTCTCCCTGCCCAAACCTAAAACCTGTGAGCAGTTTTCAACCACTGAAAGGCTGGGCTAAGCTTATCTGTGCGACTGATCAAATAGATATGAGTATTGCTGCCAGTTAGCTCATTTACTTTAATATCTGAAGAACACGAAGCCCCCAAAAAAGGCAGGGAAAAAAGCTGTTCAGACACTGGGGTGGTGGACGACCTTATCAGAACTCCATAGTTAGGTGGAAATTGGTTTAAAAATTCAAATGACTGTTCACATAAAATGGCTTGCAGGATTCACCCAACTGTAATAGCAATTCTCTGCAAATGATTATGCAATTACCTCCAGGAGGTCAAAAAGTAATTACCACGTAACCTGCTCTCTTCTGCTGGTTGCCTCTAATAAATAATAGATGCAAGCTCTACTCTGGTTTAGAAGAGAATTTGCCATTCCTTTACCCTGTAATTACATTAGATTATTTACCCAGCATGGTCAGCTGTGACCATGTAGGTCTTCTAACACGATCTAGGAAGAACGGATGAGAATGATTTATGTTCTGAATATCCTCCAGGACCTAGGATCAACAGGAGCTTTGGTTTCTCGTGCACCTGGGACATACCCTTCTTACTGGCCATATCTGCACTTGTGGGTGCTGAGCACTCCCGTGGGTCAGCGGCCTCCTAAGGTCCGCTGAACTCAGTGCAAAACCATATGTTAAATTTATGGGGCTTCGGCCAAAGCCCCTAGCAGCCAAGCTGTTCACCAGGGCTTACTAGGGAATCACTGGAGGACATTTTGCTTCACATGCTGTAGTGTTGTCAGTACATTAGGCCTCAACGAGGAGATAACATTTTCTTTAGCCTCAGGCTTGTGAAGCCTGGAAGATCTGGGTCTCATGTGTTTTCCCATGGGTAAGTAAGCAGGCTATCATCTTTTTCATCTTTGTCAGCAATGTTGGGTTTTTTTTGTTGGCTGAATTTCACACTGAGACAATTTCTTTCCAAGGACCTGGAACGATGGCATTTGCTTTGTTTCTCTGACTCTCACCTTGGAACATGCAAACCTCAGAATACACTGCCTTTTTCTGGCAGTCTGTGAAATCGGCTGCTTTGACCTTGCTGAAAGGAAAGACACTTATTATTGGGGACCACGGAGAGATGTGGGGACACAGTGTGCTCAGAGCGTGACAGAAGCAGAACAAGATGCACAGCTTCTTCCTGGAAAAGTTGACAAGAACAGTAGAACAAACCAGGTAACATGTGGCAGAAAGGCCAGATTATTGTTGCGTGGCAAGTGAGGAGCAGCAAGGCTGAGCGAGTTGCCCAAGGTCACGCAGCAGACCTGTGGCAGGGCAGCACAAGCAGAATTGGCTCTCCTGAGGGCTGGTCCAAAGTCTACACCGAGAAAACATTGTCCTCTGAAGTGCTCTGCCTGTTAGGAAGCAGCACAGGCTGAGTCAGGAAAGTATATGCTCCCCCATAACTTATTTTCTCTGTCAGAAGATATCTCCCACTCTTTGCTTACTACAGTTGCTGTTTAATAAATTAGGTGTCTAATTACATGGTATAGAAGTGATGTTGTTATACAGATGCAGTGACTGGAAACAAGACCGAGCAATAATGTTCCAACAAAACCCAGCGGCCTCTGCTCCTGATTTCTATTTTATGCTTTGTGGTCCCTGCATTGGAGTATGTGCCACAAGCTTGGTTCAAATCAGGCTTTACTGTACCCTGTGATTGATGGACACGGCTCCAGCAAGGACTCGAGTCTCAGCAGCCTCTCCTCTGCCTTGTTCCACCTGCTCTCCCTCAGCCACAAAGCCCGACTGAGGCTGATGGTGAAAAACGCACCTAGAGCTGCTCCTCTTTATCACCTAAAGGTAATAAGAAGTATTTATAGAGGGAGTACTTCCATGCTTTTATTTAAAGAGAACACCAGACTGCACAGGACCATAGAGCTTTGAAGTTCAGCCTGTGCAAATCTGTCCTGTGTTTTTGCTGAATCTCATGGAAGGTCACCCCTCAGACCATGCCCCCTTTACGGAATCACAGAATGGTGGGGTTGGAAGGGCCCTCTGGAGCTCATCCCATCCAACCCCCCTGCCAGAGCAGGGTCACCTCCAGCAGTGGCACAGGACGGCGTCCAGGGGGGTTTGGAATGGCTCCAGAGTGGGAGACTCCACCGCTTCTCTGAGCAGCCTGTGCCACTGCTCTGCCGCCCTCACAGCAAAGAAGTTTTTCCTCCTGTTTAGATGGAACTTCTTATGCTCAAGTTTGTGCCCATTCCCTCTTGTCCTATCAATGGGCACCACTGAAAAAAGACTGTTCCCATCCCCCTGGCACCCTCCCTTTAAGTATTTATAAGCACTGATAAGATCCCCCCTCAGTCTTCTCTTCTCCAGACTAAAAAGCCCCAAGTCCCTCAGCCTTTCCTCGTAAGAAAGATGCTCCAGTCCCCTCATCATCTCTGTAGCCCTTTGCTGGACCCTCTCCAGCAGCTCCCTGTCCTTGAACCGGGGAGCCCACAACTGGACACAATACTCCAGATGCGGCCTCCCCAGGGCAGAGCAGAGGGCGAGGATAACCCCCCTTTCACCACAAGTATTTTAGGAAGTGCTGCAGTGTTGTGGTCCATGTCCTGGGGGTCTACAGCTGTCCCCTCCCAGCTCTCCTTTCTGGGCCTGTAGCTCAGAGGCACCCAAGGAGTTAAGCAGAGCTGGTGGGTGTCATGTCAGGCAGATATGAGTGATTTCTCAGTTGTGGGCAAATGCAGGTCAGGGTGGGTGTAGCCTTCGCGTACGTGTCACACCTTAATAGCAAACTGTGAGAGAACGGGTGGCAGGTTCATTTCCTTCCACTATGAGCAAGCACCATAAGCCATGGCTGTGGATTGCTGAGCTCTATATTATCAATAAAGGGCAATCACACCACTGGGAGTTAATGACAGTTTCGTGCATAATAGAAACCTTTGAGAGTAATTACAGAGGCCTTTAATGCCAGAGGGACCCAATGCACGCACACAGGTATCTCCCGTTGCCCGGATAAGCTGAGTGGGCTGCGCCGGGGCTTTCGGCGCGTGGCACAGAGGCAGACCCACACCTGTGTTCTCCAGCCCTTGTCCGGCGTCTCGGCCGGCATCTGTGAGCCACAGCTCAGCGCTTAGTGCCAGTGCAGCTGTCAGGATCTCTTTCGGGGGAGGCCGGGAGGTTTGTGCAGTTCTTTGCTTCTGCATTGCTATGAGACTACTGCGTGGTCCAGCCCACATTGCGCCAGCGCTGACTTCTTGTAGGAAGCAAGGGTTTGACTCATGTTTTGCTGAATGCTAAAGACTGAGTGATGAGAGGAGAGGGAGAAGTGTGGGCATAGATCTCAAAGAGCAGCACAAGGTACTGAGCAGGGAAAGAGAAGAGATGGAGGCAAGGAGACCCTCAATAAGAAACTCTGTAGGCTCTGAAGCCTGGAATTAGTTTTAAAAGGCAAGAGCTGGGCCATTCCCCCTCATTTCCTTTTCTTTGAACCCCACAGCTCTGCATAACCTCCTTCAAAATGTCTGCTATTAGCAACAGTTCCCTCCTTCCTTCCCTAGCAGAGAGATGCATTGAACTAATTAACGTGCAGAGTTTGTGCAATCCCATTTTGGTGGCTTAGCACTGGATGTCCCTCAGCGGCGACGTGGCCTGAATGAGAAAAAGGCCACGGAGGCAGAAAGCAATGACACCAATATCTCAAAAGCCAAAAGGCACTGAGCCAGTGGGCTGGGAGGGTGACGAGTCCCCGGGGGGATTGTCATTCCAGGGAACAGAATCAGATGGCTGCAGGGAGAGGAGATGCTCTTAACAGCAAGAGGGGGAGAAGGAGGGAAAAAGGGGAGGAGGAGAAAAAATAAAAGAGAGAGAAAGAGTGTACGGCACCCATACTGTGCAGAACTAAAGGGGTGCTGCACGTCCTGTTTGTTCTTGCCGTTCTTTAACAGAGGAGGCACCAGCTCTCATTTCAGTATTTATATTTCCCCGGAGCAGCACCAACTGTATTTCAATATAAATGTAACGTAGTTAATTGAAATCAGTAATTTCAGCAGTCATTAATAACAAATCTCTAGGAAGGAATATCCCTGCTGCAGTTAATGATCAGCATAAAAAAAGACCCTCTTTTAACGTGTAACTCTGAGCTCGGGGTTCATTTTATAGTTGATTAGAGTGAGTTAAACTTTGCCCCTGTCTGTAAGTTGTATATTTAAATACGAGAAGTTAGCAATATTTGAAGTTATCAAAATACCACAGGTGCTCTGCAGTGAATCCAGCCCTCATGGCTGATCCCCAAAAGAGTGATGTGACCCTGAAGAACAGAAAAGGTGGAATTAGCCAACAGAAGTTAGAATGGACCAAACTCTGCTGTGAGCCTCAGTGTAAAACAGAGATGAGCCTCGATAAAATCAGCAGGATTCCTCCAGATTCTGGTAGAATTTGACCCAGCTTAAGGCTCATCACTACAGGCTGCGAGATGCTATTGCAGGTGACAGCTAGCTCTGCTCCGAATTGCAGGAATGCCCTGAATATTTAAAACTGCCTATAGGATTGCATTAGTATCGTGAATTCCTTTGGAAAGCTGAATATGTAAACCAAAAGGACTCTGCTTCTGTAGGTACTGCATAATCAGAAACTGCACTGTGGTTGGGGCAGTAATTCAAAAGCAGATCAACTGTAATATGAAAATGAAAATCCAGATATAGGTCCTGAATTAAATTCTCTCTGTTAGAATAGAATGTCTGAGAGTGGCTTTTTCCTAGAGGGCAAAAGCAAGACATCATTTTAAAAACCTTGGGAGAAATGTCTGCTGTAAATGCATGAAGCAGTGGGGTTAGACTGTGGAGTGGGCTTATAATTTTCTTCTGCTGGAAGAGATCAAGACCCTGATATCATTTGTGGTTATCAGACCTTCTGCTGCTTTGCAGCAGGTATGGGTTCGGAAAGGGTGCAGCCACAGTTCCAATCCTCTCTCAGCGAAGCTGCAAGTCCATGATGTGTTCAAAGAGCTTGGTGAAACTCAAGAGGTGTCTTCACTGGACTACACAAGGAACTGACTGGGTGATTTCTTTCCCTAAAATCCTCGTCCTTCTTTCACTGTGCAGGAAACCTACTGGGAAGGGCAGATCTAATCCTTCGATGTACCACCATGAAACAATCTTCTCCATGCACAAGGCCATGATTAACAATAAAAACCCTGCTCCTTTAATTAGAATGAGAAATATGATTTGGAAAGGTAAACAGCAGAAAGTGTATGCGCAGCAATTACCTATGGAATACGCAAGAGGGGAGCCCAGGAATGATGAATGTAGAGAGACATGCATCTTAAGTGGATTATCTGCTGGGGGGAAATTTATTGCACACTTGAAAATGACACAGTTGTAAAACCAGTCTCAGAAGTCCATCCTTGATCATCTCGATTGGTGCTTGGACTGTCAGACCCCTGGTTGGAAAGACTGCATTTTCTTTCTCCCTGTATTTTGACATACAGGCTTTTGCTTCCCAGCAAAATTTGCAACTGTAAGTGCAACTCAGTGGTGAGATAAGCTCCAGTACAGGAACAGAGATTTTCCCTTCTTCCAATTAAAGGAACTACCCTGCAAGTCCTGCAGTAGGTATCAGTGTGGCAGTGCTGAATACTGCAGATCCAACTGCTACACATGCTTCTCACAGGTGACAGCTATATAGAAGCACTGCGGAAATGAAAACAAAAATGCTATGTATATAATGCAATGATGGATTGTTTCCTAAATGTCACAGAACACCTTGGTTTGCATCCTCACTGAAGGCTCATGTTGGTGCTGCCTACGGTTGCTGCAGTCTCTGGAGTGCTCGTACCCAGTGCTAGCACAGCCTTGGTGGCCAGAAAACGAACAAAGTGAAAGCATTTAACGAAACTTAAACTCCACCTACTCAAAAAGTCATTGAGAGGCAATTATAGCTTCAGGAAACCCAGGATCACACCTGCAGGAATGATTTTCAAAAGAAATACCTGAGCATTGAGAAGGCGTAGTGGTCCTGATAACATTTGTGGGGCTGGAGGTGTAAGAAGCTGGTGAAACTAGCCTTCACAGTCACGGCTTTTCAGCCCAAACAACCAAAAAGCAGATCCCTGTTGGTCACTGAATGTGTTTACAGCTCTCTACGTCACAGTAACTCACTGAGCTGGGACTTGTGCACCTGCAGAACGGGAGTGTGGCTGCTCTCCTGCCCTCTCAGGCTCACCAGGGAACCACCATAGTACCTAATGCACAACAGAATCCATGCACAGAGGACAACAGAAGCACCTTCTACTTTCTTCTTGGAAGATGTCTCTAACTGCAGAGAACACTCTTCCTGGGATCCCAGCCCTTTTCCAGCATCTCCTTTAACTGGTTTTGTAGAAGCCTTTGGTGCTATATGCTGCTTGCTTGTACGTGTAGTTATACTGGCTGATGAGGGCTGAATCTCAATACTTATGACCAGGATGTATTACACTATCAGAGCAACTCTGCTAGGAAGGCAGCTGGAGAATGAGGGCTGGCTTGGGAGCTCTCCGTCATCAGATAATAGCTTGAGCGCCATAAAATCTCTTTTTAGCATGAAGTTCCATTTCTGGAGCACAGCAAATCCATGGACAATTGCTTGTTCCATCATGGAAGTCAAAACATTTTATCCTTTCAAAATCAAATTTTATTTCCTTTGAGTCCCTGTACAGCATCCTGAGCTCATGTCATTTGTTTCCTTCATCATGACTCCCCCAGTAGGATAAAGCAGAAAGAGAGAAGATGTGATATCATTTGAACAGAAAATGTTAGTTGCTCTTCTTACTGATGAGGAAAAAAACACTCTCTGCTATTAGAGGGACTCATCAGCAGGGAGGCAGTCCAGCAGCTGGTTCCCCAAACACCACAGCTGGAAAACTCCAGCTGAGCCAGCAATGTCAGGAGTGCACAGCTCAGCAGTGGTTTCCTGATCTTCCCTTCTCCCTCTCCATCACCAGTTAAGATCAGGTCAATAGGTGCTTTGTAAAATAAACAGTATACACAGTAGAGGCAAACTGTCCTGATATTCCTGTCATCTACAGGGGGCTGAGGGTGTTTGCCAGGTAACTGGGGAGTCTTTGTGGCCTTTGGGCAACAGAGCGGACCTTGGCGCATGAGCAGGGGCTGAGTGCTGGGGTCTGGTCTCCAGGAGCTGGGCAGCACGGAGCAGTGACCTTCACCCTGCAGGAGCGGGGGAGAGAAAGAAGAAGATGCAGCTAATAACAAAGAAAAAAAAAACAAACTAATGAGCTGCACGAGCTGGCATATAGCCAGCCCCCAAAAAATCATTAACATGGTCAGGTTAAGGAGAGCTCTATTAAAGTGTCTATCAAAACCCTTGCTCTCGAATGGATTTATTGGATGAGAAGGAGAAGCTGGGGTCCAGAGTAAATACAATAATAATGGGCCTGGCCTCTCTGTGCCAACAATGCCTAGTTACTGGAAAAGCTCTGCGAGATGGAGCGATTTGCCGGAAAATGGGAAAAACGGCACTTAATACCAGACCCTGCAAAACACTGAGACGCAGATCTTCCAAACCAACCCGGCAGCTAGGGAGGTAAACCTGGATGAGGACAGAAGCGAATTGCTGCTCTGAAAACCTCCTGAGCTGGGGCTGGGGAGCCAAGGGGTTGAGCCAAGGGTGGCACAGCTCAGGGGCTGGGCACAAGGGGACAGGATCGGTGCAGGTTATGCTGGAATTTTTGAACAAGGACAATTCTTGAAGAATCCATTACAACAGGTATCAAAGGCTATTTAAATGAATATGGTGGCACCTGAAGATCAAAACAAGCCTAACTGGCTGGAGAAAAACACTGTGCTCCTCCAGGGTTTGCATCTTGGGGAACGCAGACCCGACTGTGTTCTCCTGCCTGGGTTTGCAAGCGTGTCAGCCCAGCGTGCTCCAGTGTTCTCACTTCCCATTTATACCAGCACATGGACGAGAAAATTCACACACATCTGGCCTCCTCCTGGACTGCCACTGTTTGCCCAGTCTTGCTAGATTCCCTCTGTGTTTGGAGTCAAAGGGCCGCAGTGATCTTTGATGACTGGACTTGCCATATGCTGCTCCAAGAACTGAAATTCAATTTCTTTTACACTTAACCTGAGAATTTTTCAGGAATGACATGCAGCAAAACCTGCCTCAGGGAGGACCCGAGGGGCCAGAAAACATCAGTTGCCCAACAGGGGTGACTCTTTAGTTATTTTTATTTATTTTTATATGTATTTTTAATAAGCTGAGGACCTGAAGGATGTTTCAAGGCAGTCGCATGGATGTAACTGTGGATGGGTTGCTGAGCACATCTCGGCACACGTGTGAATAAACGGGGCCCAGCAGCACGGCTTCACAAACGAAGCAGCAGAAGAGAATCTCAACCACGGGAAAAGGCAAGCACAAACCTCCAGGTGGGGGTCAGGCCACAGTGGTGTTCAGACAGAGATGGGGCTGGGAGCTGAACCCAGCCACACACCTTGCTGCTTCCCCTTGGTTACTCCCAGGTGCGCTGGGGAAAGAGGCAAGTCTTCTGCTGCCCTAATTGCTTCCTTTTCCTTATAGACACAGGCACAACTCTCCTTATAGATGCGTAGAGTTAAAGGCACATTTCAGCCTACGGTGACACAGGGACAGCTGACACAGATCAGATCGCTCAAGGGAGCAGCAGAGCCTGAGAAAACCCAGGGCTCAAATGCCAGACAGGAAAAACGCTGTTGCAAACAGCTGGACCCTCGCAGGCAGCGGGGTCTTATCTGCGTGGCACTAGGACCATGGTCTGACCACCAGCCCTCATGATGTCTGCGTCCCACACAGGACAGGGACCTCAGTTAATTAGGTCTGTCCTCTCATCAGGTGTAACCCCCATCCAGTAGGCAGTGGGTATCATCCAGGACAAGGGAAATGACACTGTCTGCAGTGAAAGAAATCCTAATAATAAGCAAGATCCTCATCTGTACTTGGGCATGAGCCCTGCTCCTCTGCCTGCTTCCACCCAGCACGGCAAAGCGAGGATGCTGTAGTGCCTGGGCTGCAGTGACTACTCCTGCATCGTACTAGGGCCAAGCTGACACCTGGCAAAGCTGCTGTGAGTCTTGATGTCAGTGTTAAAGCCTTATGTACCAGATCACGTGGTGCTAAATCAGGAGAGAGTCTGAAACTTGAGAAATATTTCAGTGTCTCAGACTTTAAGCACAGGAGCAAGTCCCAGGATACCTCAAGTTAATTCTACGCATGAGTGTTTTTTAGAGGAAGGATGGATTTAAGCATGTGGTTAAATGTTTTCCTGAATCAGAGCCCTCAATGGTAAAGAATGAAGTGATGTTATTGGAGATGCACTTTATACCTAACACTTGGCACATTAGGCAGCACTCATGGTTAAAACACACTTTTTCATTAAAAATTATAATTGGGGAAAAACAAATTAGAGCCAAAATGAAACAGGCTTTTTATTTTTCTCCTTTTACCAGGAGATTATATATTTCCCAAACACAATTTCTCTAATCCATATCTAATGCATTAGAGGCATTCTGCTATTTTGCTCTAGACAAACAAATTTCCCACCCAGTGTGGGATCACAGCCCTGTTCCAGAGAGAAAAACAAGTCATAATAATACAGAGGCCACTAAAGGAAAATGTTAAAATAATTAAAATATGAAAGAAGCTGCTGTCTTCCTGGGATTTCAATTTCAGAGGTGCCTGAGGGGAGGGGGTTGGATATCTCACACTGATACACTGTTTGATAAAGTGTGATAAAGACTTAGAAAAATTGGCAGATTAAACTGAAATAAAAGCTGCGGATGTTTGCATTCAGAAAGCTATTAAAAGCAGTGTGATTGAGCAGCAAGAAGCTTCTCTTTTATGCAAGAATGCACCGGAGTGGGATGTTTGCTGCACCGATGTCAAGGAGATCAAAAGAGTTGTTTTTGTTAGTGGCACTAACTGTTCTTTTTGGCTGCTGGCTTGGATGTGCCATTTAAAGCCTCCAAGATCGTGCTGCACAGTGATGCAGCCATACGATGGGACCGAAGCTGCAGGAGGGCCATATGACCATGTCCTAACGTGATGCCTTCATTCAGAAGAGGCTCAAAACCCATTTGTGGCAGGTGTATGTCAAAGATGCCAACGTGCACAGCACTGAGATGGCTCACCCAAGTACCTACCCTCTTAAGGGTCCTTTCCCTCAAAACTTCTTGGAGGTTTTGCCTCTATTCAGTTTTCTCCAAAACAATGGTCCTTTTTTAAGCTGGTTCAAACTCATGTTGTCAGGGTGCTGTCTAAAACTGGAAGAACAGTTTGATAGATCACTCTTTACCTCCCTTATTAGGTAACTATCCATTTGTCTTTAAGATGGACAAGGGCTGCATACTTGGACGAATGTCCTCATTTCCTTGTAAAACTGCAGGTTGGCTTACGGACTGGAGGGTTAAAACCGGAAAATGTGAAGGATCTGGTAACTAAACAGACGTCGTGACTGCCTGATTGATCTCGCAGCTCAAATAACTGATAACTGTGGCTGCTCACAACCAAACAGCCCATGGACCAGCCAGAGGCTGAAATATGTTTGCAATGAGTGTGTTTGTTAAACGGCCACGAAAAGAAAAGATGTTCGTAGAATTAGAAGCGGTGATGATAGGGTCCATTCTCTGGCAAACTCCAAAATGGGTGAAACACAGCATTAAAACTGTGGCAAGCAGCTGAAGCAACAGTTGTGCTGACAACGGTCCCCACATGGAGACCTGATGCTGTGAGGGAGCCATTTTGCATGCGACAGCCCAGCAGCAGCACGCGGGCAGATTGCTCTGCCCATGCCTGCGATTGCATAGCCTCCAAGGGCAATGGTGGCCTCATGCAACGCCCCAGCAGCCAACTACCCCTGGCAGGGCACATCCCAACTCCGGCATGGATGGGTGCTGCAAGAGGATGAGCCTGCCCGCGGTTCAGGGCAGGCAGAGGAGCTACTTTGCTCTGGGAGAAGGTTGGGGTTAGGTCTTGGCTACATGGGCACACTCTTCAGAAATACTGGAGCCATAAAAATATGATCTGTAGGTTATCTGTAACAAAAAATCAAAGCAAGCACTGATTCAGCAACAGCACTGGTCACACACGCAAGCAGATTTTAAGTTTACAGCACATCTTGATACTTTTCTAACTCTCTCCCTCTCTCTGCTCCAGCCCAGACTACTCTCTTTATTATTTTTTTTCCAATTGCCTCCGTCTGGCAGCTTTATATTGGTGACCTGAGGGTGCAAATTAGATGTTTGAAAATACAGCAGTTAAATCAACAACTCTGAAGTGTAATAGAGGTCAGGATAGTTTGCTTCCAACTCAGTAGCTCAGTTTCTGCTTTGGTTCATGCTATCTACATTTTGCAAAGACCCTTGATTTCTGAAGAGGGTGAAAACGGGGCCCAACCCTCCTCCCATTCAAACCTCCAGGAGTTTTCTCCCTATTTATTTTTAGGCTTCTAAAAAGAGGCAGTGGTTCCCCTCGTTCATAGACCATAATATTCTGGGACAGGCTCCCAGTCTGGCCTATGTCCTTTGCCCTGGAGCTCTTCTCCTAAATCTATCTGTCACTGCGACTGGGCAAAGGAACACATTTTCCCCTGAATTTTTGGTCTGTCCTGCTGCCAGTCAGTCAGAGTGTCTGGTCCGATTACATCTTGTCTGTCTTTAATAGGCTCGTTAACATTTGGATACGCTCGCGTGTTCTGCTGACAAAACACCCCCATAGCGCTAAATAAACACCACGAATCAGGAGAACCATAACCAAGAGCTGCAGAATGGGGCTTCAGGGGAAATATTTCACGATAATATCTGAGCCTTGTAATTGAAGGCTGACTAGCGTGGGGGAAGGAGCAATTCTGCTCCACTATCATACACTCGAGACTTGATTCATTTGTCTTGATTAGCAAAAGTTTAACTATCGCATGCCTTTAATTAGCGGCTTTCTCAGAAGACTCATTGGCGTGAACAACCAGGGCCAGACAGAAATGAAGGCTGGACTGGGGAGAGGCAGCTCTCTGTGGTCTGTTTGGAGGAAATCTTGGGCGACACTCACTCAGGTCGGCAGCGGAGAGAATGAGAACAGCCTTTGGACTGAATATTGCCTTGCAGAACTGACGTCCACATAGCAGAGAAACAGTGCTGTAAAACGGGCATCTGCTCTGTCTTGGGGAAGAAGGATGTGAGCACTGTTAGAGAGACTCTGGAAGACAGAGGTTGCCCTCGCAACGCGGACACCTGCCAAGGTTGCGGTGCTAGCCAGCATCTCATTGACGCAGGTGGTTACAATATAAGACTAAAACCCTTGGTTTCAGTCCATTAAGTTTTTTTTATTCTACATATTTAAAGTGCCTGCTGCTTGGGGGCTGAGAATAGTGAAAGCGGCTACCTACAAGGTGCCTCAAGCCCCCACAAGCAGGTGGGACTCAAATAACCCAAAGAAAAGAGAGAGGTTGAGAACATCATTTCCTAAGTGATTTTAACAGGTACTTTTGAAGATGTGCACTTTGAAAAAGAAGAGGTTTGGGGTGGGGAATGATTTGCTCTCAATTCTTTCTGAGACAGTTTGTGCGGGAGGAAGCTTGTGTAGAGATATTGCTAAATACTGGAGCTGCTTTACAGCTCTGGTATCAGCAAACGGCACAGAGGCAGCATCAGATGGCTCCAACACCTTAAGCAGAACTTAAAGCTCTTCAGAGAGGGCTGGTGCAGTGTTTCAGGCATGCAGGGTTGAGTTATCTTGGAGGGCAGAGAAATGCCACAAGGGGAATTTGGAGAAAGTTATCAGTGACCTTGGGTTGCTTTTGTCATTGGTTTCAAAGAGGTTTCTGTTTGGAGATTATGGAGCACGCCAACCTTCATTGGGGCCTTTGCTCTCTTTTTTGTCAGACAGCCACAAATTTAAACCCACACGAGCTGTTCCATCTGAAATCATTGGCGCTCATGTAAACAAGGCCATTAAATAGAGAAAAAGACAAATGATGCTTGTGGGCATGTGCTCCATCCTGTCTCAGAGAGCTACATCTTTGATGGCTGAGTGATCCCACATGCACCTTGGAAAGCCTGGGCTACTAGAGACAGTAAACAAGTCCTCACTTTACCTTTCCTATGCTCTGTCTGTTCCTTTTCTCTCCTTCCTTCTTTACCATATTCCACCTTCCCATTTCAACTTTCCCTAATTTCTCATATTCCAGACTGTATATCCTGGAGGCAGAATACATTTTTTCCAGGCAGGATCCCTGGACTTCTAAATCTTCTTGTTTTACTTCAGATTCTTTCTGATCACCTCCAGGCTGTGTGCACACACATGCACTCATAAGCATTTGTGTGGGTCTCTTACTACATTTTCTTCAATTTCCTTCCCAAACTCTTGTCATACAGTCTTTGCGTTCACTAGTCCTACTTCCATCAATCTCGAGAGGAAATATATGTTTTATTCCCCCTTTTCCTCTTCTTCCATCAATCCAGAATAATAAACAGTTCCCATTTCCTATCTCTCTGATTACTTTTCCAGGATATTTCGCCTTCTAGAGGAGCTGGTTTTTGTTGTTTTTTTTTTTTTTTTTGACTTTCCTTTTAAAGGAATCATCCTTTTCCTCCCTTGGTCCCTGGCTTCTCCTCCAGTGTTTTATTCAGGCTATGGATGATTGTCTCCGTACCCTCCTTTTATGCTATGAAATGAATTGCTAATGCAACCCCTGCCGGGAGAAGCGTAGTCTGATCTTGTCCTAAATAGGCCCCTGTTTGCAGGGGATGATGTATAAATGTATAGACTGCATCATTATATATTCACTTAGTGCAACACAGGCCTCGAAAGCGGCCTCTGCTTATTCCATAAATGAATTCCTGGGGAGAGGAGATGCATCCAGCCTGAAGGTGCCTTGAAGTCCATTCCCGCTCCCCTGGCATGGCTGCTCAGCGAAGCCCCACATCAACTGAATGCGTAGGCATTGCGACAGGGTCGGGAAAGGTGAGGGGAGGCGAGTCCCTCACCTCTGCACGGCCACGTCACCCCACAGGGGCTGCAGCACGATGTTCGTGCCAGATACAGGACCTCTTTGCCAAGGTGCCTTTCTCCGAGCTCACTGGCAGATGCAGGTGGGGACCCCTTGCTCAGGGCATTTCCAGGCACCAGCGCCTTTTGCAGCCCCCTGGGCTGGGGGAAGCGTCCAGGTCTGGTGTAGGGGGGGTCAGGGGTAGATTTAAGGCTCTGAAACCAGCAGATTGGACCCCTGTGAGAAGGCTGAACTGCCTGTGGAGATGCAGTGCTGATACCTCTTCTTGCAGCAACATGCCCTAGTAGGGCTTGAGCAGGATACAATCCAAAAAACTTCTGTTAATATAAGCTTTGAGAATAAGAGAGGCTGAATAGGATACAGGAGACCTTCCTTCAGCCCCAAGGTCTACCACAATCATCCTGCCTGGTCCCGGCACTAGACCAAGAACTGCCCCACCGGTTATATCCTAACCCATGGCCAGGATGGCATTGGGGTAGTGCAGGGTCTGTGGGATGCTCCTTGGAGGAGCACTGCAGTT
Source organism: Ibidorhyncha struthersii (assembly GCA_013398815.1). Classification (NCBI taxonomy): domain Eukaryota; kingdom Metazoa; phylum Chordata; class Aves; order Charadriiformes; family Charadriidae; genus Ibidorhyncha; species Ibidorhyncha struthersii. Next base: position 913,495 of record VZSZ01011807.1, on the reverse strand, counting down.
TCCAGCCAGATCCTGCTATGGTGTTGGCTTGAATTGTATTTTCTGGCACAAAGTGAAAAAAAAAAAAAAACAAACCTAGGTTTTCCCTTGTTTCATTTTACTGTTTCCTTCTGGGCTTTTCTCAGAAACCCCCTAAAATGTCCTATTAAATCAAGTCACCATAAGGCAACACGTAGCCCAGCCTCTGAGTGTAGTGTCTTGTTCTGCTACTATCAGGTCTTATTCATCAGCCCGACTCAGTGTCACCTGAGTTCACTCTTCTCTGAGCCAAACCCCAGTCTTGCAAATAATCTCTGTCTTCCTCCTCCTCAATATAGCCCGAGCATAGAATTACTTGAAGCTCCTGTAACATGCTGCTTGTGTTTGCAGTAAAACTGCTTGCTAATGGGCAAGGTTCATGCTATTTCCATTTGTGTTAGGCAGACTCCTGGGGCATACAACCTTTTGTTTTGTTGGTTGTTTTTTTTTTTTTAAAAAAAAGGCTGCATATTTTAAAGTGTAAACAGAACCTGGTGTTTTATTAACTAAATGTGACAATTGCAATAATATTTTGCAGAGTACAGGAGAAGGAACTTAAGGGAAACATTTCCAGAACCCCAGCACTGTGTATTTTGCTGAGGCTTAAATAAACTCTTCTTTGTTAATGCTGTTGTTTCTGTGCTGCTGTTAGTTTGATGGTGCTTGAAAACCTCAAATGCCTGGAAAATCCTTCTGCTAGACAGTGACGTTCCTTTCTGCCTTCTAGTCTGCCCAGAAACCTCTCCATTCCCTCAGTATCTTTGCACTCAGGCAGAGAGATCCAGCTCTTGCAACTTTTCGCTGTTGCCTATGAGGCAGCAGCCCCCTGGACTCCCATTAACCCAGATGAGCAGCAGCACAACTGAGACCTTATTCCTGGGTCCTTACTGTGCTGTTGGCACCACCCAGGCAAAGGCCAGTTTGACTCAGCCAGTGTGGTGACAGCGTGTTTGGTCCTGGTGTATGACTAAAACCCCTGATCAGCTCAAGTCCCCAGCTCTCCTCGTTACTGCAAGAGCAGGAAAAAGCCCTCCAGCTGGGAGGCACCTAACCACCATTCAGCTAAGGTTTAACATCAAATCAAATGAAGGCTATCTCATCTCCTTAAAGCCATACATAAAGCAGAAAGACAACTAGGCTGAAGTTACAAACCCAGGTTTTCCCGCAGAGAAAGCGATTCCTTTCCCAGCTGGTCCCTGGAGCTCATCCCACCTTGCAATGCTGACCACACTCCATGACCACCTGAAGCACATCCCTTTTATAGTGCCCCACCTCTCCAGCTGCTTTCACTCAGCTGCAGCCCAGCTGGCAATGAGGGCAATGTCTCCTGACTGATGGAAAGGGGTTAACCCCTTCTCTGCCAGTGCCAGGAGGAACTCACGGCCACCAATCTAGAAGCTGGGTGGTCTCTCCTGCCTGAGTCTTAAACCTCAGCATTCCCACAGTGACTCTGGCTTTAAATTGTCTGCAGTGAGTAATTGTCTCTGAGTTCCTTCCTTGAAATGTCCATTCCCCATCCCCAAGTAGTGTAAAAGAAAGAAGAAAGCACGCTCGCTTTAATCCCTGTGTCATTTCTGCTGCTTTAAAGGCATTTCTGCTTTCTGTCTGGACTCACAGAAACCATCGTTAAGCTGTTGGTAGAATGCAAAAACGTATGGAAGCTGAAGCCTTCTGCACTGAGGTCAGGCTGCTCTTGTTTCCCACCAAGACCGAGGCCGGAGCAGGCGCATCGCAGGGCTGCTGGCCCTGCTGACAGCGGGGGAGAGCCGGGCGTGCTGCGCGGGGGCTCTGCAGCGATGGGATGTGACAGCTCTAAACCTTCTCTGCACAGCCGTCAATCCGGTTGGTGCGTGTGCGCCTGATGACGGCCGAGCGCTAAACTCCCTGCAGAAGCTTGGTGAGCACGTACGGGAGGGAGAGGGAGTGGGACTGGGGCAGACCCCAAACTCTCCAGTGCTGCCCTCTGAAATGTCAAGTATGAGGAGACAAGGGCTCAGCCTAAGCAGCAAGTGTCCACCTGCTTCTGCCTTAGACCCACTGCTGCCAGTCCTGAGACACAACTTTCTTTTTTTAAGCATGCTTAAACATTAAATTCAGCCATGAATAAAAAACCCTCAGTAGGCATGCAACTGGATCTTAGCATGAAGCAAATCATTTGTGTAGACACCACAAGTCCCAGGATGGTGATGGAGAGGAGAAAGAACAGGGGACAGGGTGCAGAGTAACTGCAGAAACATGGGCCTGCAATCCCTCAGCATGGTGAACCGCTGTTTGACTCCCTGTCTTCAGTGGGCAGAAACACCTCTGACTGCAGGTCGTATCCCTGCTGCAGGGAATGCCTTCTGAAGGCTGGTATAGTCCATGTCTACAGTATTACATTTTCTTGGCATCTTCTGTGCTGCCTTAGCTCATGGAGAAAACAAACTGGCTCTTCGAGGCTGGGAGTAGAAAGGCTTTGCCTTCTCACTGTGGCTGTGACTAGTTTCAGCCTTTGGCTCTATGGCCTCAAACCTGAGCTCAGGAGCACAGACCGTAGGTGAGAGGAACCTATGGAGGCCAAGAGGGCATTGCTGGGTATCTGCTGCCTGGCATTGCCACACCTGTAACACTCAGGAACGAGAAATATTCAGCCTGAGAAGTGCAGGTGCTTAGTGCGGTATCATACCTGCCTGTGCCAGTGTTGGACATGTTCATTGCTCTTGTCAAATCAAACACCTTGGTTCACACCTTAGCACCACCTTGCGTGGCTTTACGGCTCTGAAGGTTTCAGTGCTGATTAAAAAGAGGTCTTCATTCATCGCACCTCCCCATGCTGATAAATAAGAGTGGTAATAGAGAAGGGAAGAGATAATATCTCCCCTCCTTTCTTTCCCCCCTTCTTGCTAAACTCCATCCTCGTTTCTGCCTCCACTGTCTCATGAACTTTTACTTGCTGGACTTGTTCAGGAGCTGGCAGGGGTGGAAGGTTTGCCTGTGTGGAGGCGGAAGAATCACTGTCTAAGCTGGGATGCATATTTGTCTGTGGAGAAAGCACTGAACATTTAGGAATGTCATGGTTGTCCCTTTGCTGTGCATCAAAGCCACTCGCAGATGAACTAGACTTCAATTCAGAACCACAGACCTGGCTTCAGCCGTGGGGCTGAGAGTGCTCTTTCCCTGGAGCTGGTGTGTAAAAGTCCAATTTCACAGGTACCACCAGGAATGCAACCCCATTAATATAGGTTTGGATATTGTGGTGTCATCTAATTGACCCCTTGACCCCATGGTCCACACCACATAAAGCTCTCCTGTGGAGGGCACTGGTGTACTTTCCCGCTCACCAGCTCACGCCTGCCTGCACACAGAGAAATTCTGGCTCTGTGGTGCTCGCTCCTCTCCTGGAGGGATGTAGAAATTGTGTGCAAAACCCCAGCGATTTTAAAGGCAGGAAGCAGGTGAGAAACATGGCACAAAAGGAGGCCTTTTTTGCCTTACAGTCTTCTTCCAATAATGTTTCCCCCTGTACTTGGTGTCAGAGTCCCTTTCAACCTTCACACCATATTGGTATGGATTACATGCCTCTATTAGTTATGTACCTTAATTCCCACTTTGGGACCTGCTTACACTGTCTTGCAGCTTGCTCCATCTTACTCATCATTTCCAAATTAGCTGAATTTGATTGAGCCAGATCAGACTGCAGCCCTCGTGCACCAAAGCAAGGAAAAATCAGTTGCTACGCTCCCTCCTCTGCAAAACCAAGCTTTAAAGAGCACCGCTCTGCGCATCTGAACAGAGCAGAGGCCACGTCTCTCCTGATGCTTATACCAGAGATTAATAGGGTAAAAAAGTTCACAAAGATGAAAAGAGTGTGAGCGGTTCAGATGCGTTTACTGTGTGGAGCCTTCCCTGCCTTTCCCTGCGTCTAGACAACACCTTAATAAAAGCAGCAGTGACTGGCAAGGGGGCACAGGTTGATGTTCTGTTGCTAGAGGAAAACCAGACTAATGGCATTAGTGTGGGTTCACATGGGTGTAAACAGAATTAAGCACTGGACCCACCAGTGTGTGCGCATTTGCTGCACGTCGAATGCAAACGAGTGAAAAAGAGTTGTACATAGACAAGGCTCAAAATTGTTGAGCTAAAAAGACAAATTGAGCTGAGCTGCATATTCGCTTTGCCCCAGGTTGCCAAGAAAGCTTGTTTGAAGATCTGCAGAAATAAGCCTCTTTTTCTCTTTCTCTTTTCCCAGGGAGTCGGAGTACACTGTATGTAGTGCTTCCTCTTTTTTGCAGTGCTCCCATTTCTGTTTCTCTTCTGATTTCTTGTTTTGTGATTCGTGCTTCTGAATTACTGCAGTCATTCAGTCATTCCCTTTTTGTATCTTCCAGCAATTGTCGAGGAAAAAAAAAAAAAAAGCCCTCAAAACATTGTGCAAACTAACTTTGCTCAGCATCACAGACGCAGACGCCTACCCCGACGGAAACTCAAGCTTGTTTGCTTTATTTAAACCTACTCCCTTGCACACATGATATAGCTTCACAGATGCCTGGAGTCTATTTACCTCCTGGCTTGTTTATCCTGAAATGGCCAATGGAAACTGCTCACATTTTTGTCTTGATAAGAATCCAATCATGGAAATTGATTGAACTTCTTCTTTGAGCTTTTCTCTTGCATTTACACTTTTCAACCAGCTTGAATTGTTTAATCTGCAGTTAATTTAGAGACATACAGCCGTGGCTCTGATATATCAGGAGATCAAGATAAATGGCTGGAGTGTTTTTATGAGCAAAAATCTCTCTAGATTCCAGTACATAAATCATTTGTTGTGAAATCGCTCATTGTCTTTAGGCAATGTCATAGTGAAAAATTCAATCTATTCATGAACAGAAAGTCAAGGGATTAGGAACGGTTTGAAGGGAAAGACTCCACATTAAAAAAAATAAAAAAAAAAAGAAAGAAAGATTTATCTCTTAATACTCCCCTAACATATCTTCCCTGCCCTTGTTTTGCTGTGTGGACTCTTGAATTCAATTTCACACTCTTTGTCCACAAAGTCTAGTGAATAGGAAGCGATGAAGATGTCCCCAGGGGTAAAGGGGTGTCTTTGTTTGTATTAATTTCAGGAACATTTTCTCTATCCTTATTCCCTGATGTAACAGAGGAAGGCTGGAGAGGGGCCTACTGATGATTTCTTGCTGAGGGCCAGACCGTGATCCCTGTGCTTGCAGTGAGAAATTATTTACTACAGGCTGGACTCCTTCTGCAGAGCTCAGGTAAGGCCTGGGTAAAATGCAGGCCCCAGAAGAGACTCCGAAACCTTAGTATACAGGAGCCTCCGTGTTTTTTTACCTTTTCCTTCAATACAGAAACTGTCTCCTCTCACTTGAGTTACAACCTCCCATGCTTCCACTTTGACCATTTTGTGAAGGCGGTGGGCCGTTGTCAGTACATGGAGGGGCTGGTGGCTGGAGGACAACCGTAAAATCGGGGGTTGCAAGAGATACAAACAGCATAGTAGAATTATGTGTGTGAATGACACAGAATAGGACAAAAAAAGCTCCCCTGAAGAAAGTTAAGGACAGATACGGAGCCACCCAGGACTTCCAGATCTGAGTGACTTCCAGAAGTTTGCATCTAAATCCCAGTTTCCCAACTGGGCATACTTAATACTGAATCACAATTGCAGAAGATGTCTATCTAAAGCTTGTGGATACCCAGACTGAAACCCAACCAGGTCTCTGGCCTTGCAGCTTGTGTTAGGGAAATGATGAGTATAAAGACCTAAGACCAACATCTTTCCCTGTTCCAAAAAGCATTGCATGAGACAGAGACTTGATGACTTACCTCTTACAGTGTTCCCAACAAACTCTTTTCCAAGAGATGGCAAGGGCTCACTGCCTTCTAGAGCAAAAAGCTGAGGGAGGTGTCCATATAGGATCAAGGCCATCCTTATGAAGATTTTTGTATATATTTAGGTGGCCTAAATTCCACCTAAGCCTTTATGCCTTTCTTATTGGCTGGTTCTAGGCCTTCACATATCTCTAGTCAATAGGGAAACATTAGGCTTAGGGACTTAGAGATTTAGGTAGAATTTAGGCCATCTGAAGATGTCCCTTTGAGCCTTTGTGCTAATTCTAGAGGCTCCATTTTCTCTCTCTGTCCTTTACTCAGATGGATTAATGGAGCTATTCCCCATCTCCCCTTGCCTTTCCTCCCCCTCCCTTCCCAATCCTCTGTCCTTGGCTTTGTATCATAGTCTGGAATTGTCTGCAGACATGGCAAAAGAGAGTTTGTTATTTATCGGCCCAAATCCATAGTGTCATGAAAAGGTATGTTTATTCATTCTGAGTAATTCAGCCCCTGGAGTCCTTCAAACATTAAAGTTTTAATACTTCTCACCTGGAACAGCTGAGCTAGCCAGGAGAGATGAAGCTTTGATGGGAATACTTGATACAAATTTCTCGCCAAGCAAAGCAGTAATGTTCCTGTACACAGGATGAAAACCCCAGCTTAAAGGAGCATACATGAAATCGTGAATCATTTAGCAGTCCTGATGAAAAAATCTCTCTTTTAGCTGCTGGGAAGCCTTTTCCCAAGCATGAAAAAGGCATCCAAGATCCCCACAAACAGGCATCTACTCTTTTTATCTCTGCCACACATGACCATCACCCAAATGACATCCTGTACCGTGAAGTGGCTCCATCCACACAGACGCAGCCGTTTACTTTGTGAAGCAGAAGCAAAGTCACTGTACTGCTTGGCTACTGTGGGCGAGTCAAAGGCAACAGGGAGCCTGAAGCCAGCTAATTTCAGGCGGACCTAAGGCAACAGTCAATGTGACTGCTCTGCGCTCCAGCTGCTTCCCAACTTTAATCCATTTAATTTGGCAAAGTGATGCTAATGAGATTTCATTGACAGGAAGGCCCACATACAGGATTGCGGGTCTTGATAGCGGATGCTGAGGCAGGTGCCTAAGCTCCTTGGGAAATGCAAGTCTAACAAAGTGTTTCAAAATATTCTACAGTCGCCAGCTTCCAGAGAAGGCTCTTGCAAATGTGTTTATTATGCAGGTACATGGTTATTAAACTGGAATTTTATGGCTACTTCAGCAGACAGAACATGCAACAAGCTTCCATCTCTAATAAGTAATAAATATGTCTCTTGGCACTGCTTTGCCCTGCCACCTATGAACCAGGTTTATCCCAATTTTGAAGACCTGGAAAACTAAACAATTGACAAAAACTGATTCACAGTTTAAATAAATGAATTGCCCTTCCATGTCTGAACCTATTCTCTGAACCCAGCCCAGAGCCAAGGGGTCAGTGCCTCCTGAGATTAGGTTATTCAAGGTGGTCCTCACAATATGCAAACAACATCTGAGGGCAATGAGCACAGCCGTTTTGAAATGATTTTGAGAATCTCACCAGAACTTGTCAAACTAACCAAGAATCAGACTGTGGAGACTCAGAAATTTGGGGCTGGAAGAAAATTAAAGAAATTAATCCGTCTTTTTTTCCATTTAATGGAGGCAGCTTCAAGCATACTATGGGCATGCCTGGTGTTTGTTTGCTTATCTGATGCTTAAAAACCTTCTTGACCTCCTTACATACTTGCTTGATCACTTCACTGTCTTCAAAATTGTAACATTTTTGCTGCATCTGAAATTTATTTGGTTTTATATTATTCTTCCCCAGTATGTAAAATCGAACAACATCTTCTAATGACTTCTTATATATTGAAAGACTGTTATCATGTTCCCAATTTAGTCTTCTTATTCTTGGACTGAACAAACCTGATTCTTTCAGTCTTTCTTAAATGACATTTTCAAAACATCTAATCATTCTTGTTGTTCTCTTCTGGACTCATTCCAGTTTGTCTACATCTTTCTTGTGGGTTGGTGCCCAGAAGTGTGCACAATATTCCAGCTGAGATCTGACCAGCAGCAAATAGAGCGGAATAATTACCTCCTGTGCCTTTCATACGACACTCTTGTTAATACTCTTCCAAAATGAGATCTGGCTTCTTTTTTTTTCTTTTCCTTTTTTTCCACAAGGACATCATATTGTTGACTTGCACTGAATCTGTGATCCACACAAAATCCCAGATGGCTTCCAACAACACTGCACATACCCACTTATTCCCCATGAGGTGGGAGACAACCTGCAGCCCTTGGAGAGAAATTCCCAATTCCTCCCAACTCAACGAAAGGTAGCTTTGCAGCCAGGATGCCGTTACACAGACCATGAAGTGTGAACTACCGCTTTTACTTGTCTCCATTTACAATGTGCATCCTAAAAACTGTTGTTCCTTCCTATTAGCTTAAACAGTGCTGACAGCTCAATTCTCCTTGGAAGGATCCTCTGGTCCCTCTCTTTCCCCACCAACCTTTACTGTGCTCTTTCTAAGAAGGATGGTAGAGCAGGGAGAAAAGGTACGTGAATTTCAGGACTAATAGCGTATTTCCTTGCCAGGTTATCCTTGATCCTGAGAGTCACACACAGTGTCTTTCCCAAGGCCACATTCCGAAACATTTTTAACAAGGAAGCAGCAAGTTCTGAATATAGTGACATTAGACCTTGTCTGACAAAACCATCAATATCAGTGCATAATTAATGCAAGGATCCACCGTAACGTGGACTGAATAGGGACACAGTACTTTCAAAAATCAATTTGCTACCTGAATTACAAACACTACCGATTAAACCTGACAGGGCAGAAATCAAACAGAAGGAAAAAAAACCCAAAACCATTAAAAAGCCCACAAGCCAGTGTGCTGCGATGTGATGCTGGGCCAAAGTCCCCAGTCCCCTCTTCTTTTTTCCGATCTGATTACAGCAACAACTCCATTCACGCAGACAAGGTCCAAGCACTGGCGTGGGCTGCTCATGGGTCTCCTCTCCAGTCGTCCTCCAGTTTGACAGAACCACCATGAACAGCAGTCAGACCCTCTGTACGCCCCTGGCTGCTCGTGTGAGGGATCCCAGCCATGCCTGATGTGTTGAAGACTCCTGTGGGTGATCAGCACATGCTTTATGCCTCCAGCACACTTCCTTTGCTGGATGATGACAACCTGTAGCCAAAACCATTTTATGTGGGGCGTCACATCAGCGATGCTTTTCCCTTCATTGCAGCACCCCAGGGATGATCCAGTTGGTGGCCGAGGGGCACTGTCCTACTGAAAGTTGACTCACCGTTATCTTTTTCCAGCAAACACTGCTTTAAGATATATGATCCTGACCCTGGGGATTTGATTCAATCTGAGCAACTATGTCCTCTCCTTTTTCTCCTACGCCTTTGCATTAAGCAGTGCTGAGGCGTGTGGTGTCTCACTGTTCAAGCACTGTCTGTAAAACTCAGTGGCTGCAACTGGTCCAGCTTTAAAAGCAGGGCCCTCCTGCTCCAGAACTGCTGATGGGAGACTCCGTCCGCATACTGAGACACCTTCTTCTCATTGTTTGCTGTGTGCAGGAAGGGTTGCGGCAGGTTCATCCCAAGTTTGCAGCTGTAAGTCAAATAGCAGCAGCATTTGCCTTGTCCTAACCCCTTTCTGATGAGTTTCGTTATTGCGAAGCTGATGGCCCAACTGTTCATTGTAACCCCCTCAGTGCCAGCGGCAATGTGCGGAGCAGGCTTGCCGAGACCCTCTGCACGCTGGAGTGGGCAGCTCTCCATTGCAACAGCAGCCAGCCTGTGAAGGAAGGCAAATTAGGTGACACTGCACTCTGGCGCTCTTGCAATTAGCCTGGCACTTGTAACCCAGCTTGCTGGGGCCAGAGCACTGCCCTCGGTCTCGTGCCTGACGTGCAGATGAGACTGACAATGCTGCCCGCGTTTATTCGTGTGCGTACTCCTCTCCTAGCGCGCACCAACATCGCCTGGAGAACTGCAGAGCATGCCCAGGGCACGGAAATAGTTAAACAACTTATTTGTCTCTGCTTGCTTCCTAAGTTCTCCCTGGGAGTTCAGTCACTGCCATATGTTATATTACAGAGCATGAGAAATCAGACTGAGGTGGCAATTTTAACACCCTTTATTCATACATCCTATTTTTACACTGATAGATGTAAGATATGCAAAGTGTAATTCCCAGCTGAAGCAGACTCAGCACATGGTTCCTGCTGCCTCAGCCAGGGATGGAGGAGGACCAGCTAGGAGAGCTGGCGCCTGCGACTGGGGTAGGCAGCGCTGCCGCAGAGCAGGTCCTGCCTGCCTCCTGGGAGTCTCTGCTACGTGCTGCGGGTCTCTATTGCTGCTGGGTGAGCACAAGCTCGGCTGCCACAGGTGGTCGACAGCTTGAGGTTTGCTGGTGGGTTCAGTTTGGAAGTGGCATCTCCTGGCAGCGATGGGTGAAAGCCGCCAGGATGATGGTGACGCAGAGGAAAAGGCGCTGCCCGGTCCACCTACCCCTGGGCAGTTTCAGGTTTGGAGGTCTCAGAGGTGTTAGCAGAGCAGTGGGACACAAAGTGGTGGCCTTTCCCTTCCTTTGACTGTTACTGAGACCATTTCTCTATGTTCTTTCCCCAGGAGGAGTGCAAGCTGCAGAAGGTTTTGTACTTTCAGTAGTTGCCTGTGTCTTAAGGAGACAGTTAAGTCAAAAAATCAAAGTTTTGCTTTGTTAAGGTGCAAAGAGAAGACTTAGAGGCTGTTGGCACCCTTCGCAATGGCAGAAATGGAGCTGCTGCAATGGGAGGACCTCAGCGGTTTACCCATGTGGCAAGACAGACACCTGAGTCAAGAACCGATGGATCCCCGGGGGAAAGAAGAGTCCTGAATGTGGACAACAGAGTCTTCCTTCCCTCTTGTGAAAAGTGCCACCTGCCTTTCACACCACGGGACTCCCTGAATCAGCAGTGAAATCCCCCGCTCTGCAATGCGACTCTTGCAGGAACTAGTTAAAAGGCTAAAAAGAAACATTTCTAAGTTTAATTTGAAGCACCGCATGACTGCGAAACAGATTTACATGAACGTCTGAAGCGAGGAATTTTGGAAAGACAGTGGGGGTGGGAGCAGAGGAGACCGTAATTATAGCGAAGCCCTGACACAGATGCTGAAGCAGATGCATGTGGGCCAGGAAGGAGGCTGAGCAAAAGGGGGACGGTGGGGAACTTCCTGACACAAGGGAAAAGCACGTGTGTCCTGGAGAACGAGAGTGGGGATGGCAGGGGGAGAGGATATTCTCTGAGACTTGGGAGCTACAGGAGCGGAGAATGAGGATCTTCCCTCCTCGCTGCAGAGGTGAGAGCTGCCCCTGAGGGCACAGCAGGAGCCAAGCTTGTTAGAGCTTGTTAGGTGGGAGAAAGTCAGAGATGGCTCTGGGAGCAATGGCTGAAGGGAACCTGGTCTCGAGAGGTTGGTCTCATGGACTGGTTCTTGAATCTTCTCCTGAGATGGGTGCGTATGCAGCATCCCTGATCTATGAGCATGCTCTGCTGGCTAATCAAGGGCTGAGGTTCATTAACAACACTCTCTCCTTTACCTGATGACTTATTTTTGTGAAACACATCAATACCTCATATTCTTGCCCGCTCTGACAAAAAGACAGTCTGAGACAGAAGACGCAAGCCTCCTTTCATCTGGAAATCAGGCTAGAAATGAAAGGCACATGCCAGATGTTGTAATGTAAAGCCCGGGCAGAGGCACTTGGCGCACAAGGAGGACAGCACAGGAGTGTAGACTAGACTGGAATTATTATGAGAGCTTTGCCATGACACGATGGACTTTCAGCCTGCTTCGGTCTCTGGACACAAAGGAAATGGGAGGAGAAAAACCAAGCTGCTTGCCAGGCTGAGATATGGCAGTGGTGACGTTGTGCCACTGTATGTATTCATGCCTATGTGCACCTCACATATGTACACAGTAGTATGTGTGTGAATAAATAGGTACACCTGCAACACAGGTATATTATATATATGTGTGCTTATGTTTGTATTTGTAGACTCACACATGAACTTCTGTGTGTTTTTTGTGTTCATGAGACAGAGAAACGTCCAATCCCAAATTCAAACCACCGAACAGCAAAGCCTTTTTCTTAGCACTTAATCTCTTCCAAAAGGTCTGCTTTTTATTTTGATGCACGAAGATCTCCAGATTCAAGCTACAGTTTCCATGTTGCACTGAAGTCTGAGACCATCAGGACACTTCTTGTATTTTAGTGCCTAAAATGTCAGGGCCTAAAATAATGTAGTCTCAAAACTCAACCATATAAACCACCAGCAGAGGAAGAACAATAAAACATCCCTGAAAGATGGCGGCAGTCAGAAGAATTTGGTGCTCCCTCCCATTAATGACAGGGAACGGATAATTAGGCTGGACAAAACAGCGTACAGTGTACACCAGGGAGTCATCCTGAGAGGCAGGGAGCTGGACTGCATGATCTAAGAGGTCATTTCTAGCTGTAACAGCGATGAACCTGATGTTTTTGAGAGCCTGTTTTTGCAGCGGTGCTCAGTAGTGGGTCAGGGGAAGGCAGGCACATGATATATCTCCTACTGTCATCTGACACCTTCCACTGGATGCCTTTTCTTTTTTTCCTTTTTCTTGCAAATGGTCTCAACAGGACATCAATGGGTCTTTAAGGGAATGTTGCAAGAAAAAATAAAAGAGACACCAGCTCTGTGCCAATGGGAAGAAGTGGAAGCAAGCCAGGAGACTGTGTCTGGGGTGCTAATTAGAAGATATTTCCTGCCGTGGTGATGCTGTTATTTATAGGACTGAGTGTGATAGGGTGTGAATGAGTGTGATAGGGTGCAAGTGTGGTAGGGTGTGAATGAGGCACCCCAAACTGGCGGCCTACAATCAGAGAAATTCGCTTGTGGATTTTAAATCTGGCCATTAAAACTCGGTCCCTTAGGACATGCAGGCACGCGTATATAGTTAAGGTCTTGTTTACACAGATAACAGCTTATGTGGATGTATAAGCTGCATGCATGAACTCACATCCAGATAGACTTGACATACAGATTTGAGAAAACATGGCTATTTTCAGCCTTGTGTTTAGCCCTTTTCCTCCTAGGAAACACCAGTCCCCTTTTAACACAAGAGATAACCCAATTTAATATCCTTTTTTAACCTGCAGCTGCTGAGCTTACCAAGCAGAGCAGCCTGCCCGGTGCAAAGCCTTCTGAGCACTCTGGGAGGCTCGAACGGAGGGACCAAGCCTGCGCGTCTCATGCAGGCTGCTTGGCCGGGCTTGGAGAAAGCAGATGGCAGTGCATGCCTCCGCGGGGGTCGTAAATCCACACTGAACAGGGCTTGCCACTTGGAATGACACCCTGTTCCTGAAGCTGGGGATTTATTTGTAGCATTTTATGCATTCCTCATGTCGCTGGCATAGTTAAACCTGTGCGGGCTGGCGCTATTAGCAAGTACCCCGTTGGCTCTGAGTTAAATTGGGGTTCTGATCTAAAATAGGATTATGCAGAAGCAGCCTGCGCTCCCTCATCAGATCCACTCCTTCTGGGTGTTCAGAGTCATAGCAGTTTTTGCTGCTAATTAATACGAGCGTATAGTGCTTTTGATTCCCTGTAGCACTGTGGAGCTGCCATTGTGATGGGAGCATGAGCTGGCATCCCATCTGCCCCATTTTCCCAAAATTCTGTTTGGAGGGATAAATCTGGCTTAGCATTGCTTACCTGCAGACAGCAGAGCTGGAAGGATGCAGCAGGGAGGTAGATTTTGCTCCGCTGGGTTTTTATGAATGATGATCATGCACAGTGCAGAGAAAACCCTTCCTTGCTTCTCAAACACTTAAGTCAATTTTGGTCAGAGGTTTTTCCATCTTGCTCCAGTCTGAAGAAACCAGTTTAGGAAACAATTACACGTGCAGTTATGCTGGGAGGTTTGGAGGGGGCGTACTCTGCTGAAGGTGGTGGCGATGGGGATGGTTTTTAGGGGGTAACCTCAGCCCAGTTCAGCTGTATGCAGGACAGCAGGTCAGACTGTCACCTTCAGGGAAGGCGGGAGGGGGTGGAAATAGTTTTTTATTTTATCTGAACCCGCACTGCCTACTCTTACTGACAAATGATTCTTCATTAATACCAGAGAGCAGAGAATGAGTATCCATTTAGGTAAAAAATGATGCTGGAAGGAATCTTGATGTCTTGTCACTCTTATAGAAATACTAAGAACTTCATTTCTAGCTCGTGGGTAAGTCTGATACCAAAAAATAAAAAAGGCAGCTGCTGAAACTCAACACCCCTCCTAGGGAAGGATCTGGCCCTCCTTTCACCGTAGCATATCAGACTTGTGGGGAACACAGGCATCTCCTGATGGATATCCTGATGGATAGCAGCCACCTGCATGCCTGTGACCGGTCTCCTGAACATGGGGCTGGTGCAGCCCTTTGCTGGGACTTGGACATAGTTCCCTGCAGAGCCTGGGGCTGCCGCAGCGCCTACCACAAAGCACCTGCACCCTCCTCTCCACCCAGGGTTAAAGCGACTGTTCGGAGTGGTTGTACCACCAGGATGCGGAGACGCTTGTTGACGCCCTGAACAAACCCTGCGCATTATGTACCACAAAGCCATTCACAGCTTCACAATGGAGCGTGTAAAACACAATTCCTTGTCCTTTTCTCTTGCTAAGAAAAAGAGCCGCTCTGACTCCAGCTGCACCTTGCAGCATGTGTGGTGCTAAGTGAGTGGACAAGCAGTTAGCAGAGAGCCTGGGATCCAGGAGGATTTCTTTTTTTTTTTAATCGCAGGTTGCCAGGTGCTTTCTCACACTTGGTGCCGCGAGCCCTGCCAGTGGGAAAGAAGCAGTGCCTGCCCTTCCCTGGCCTCGTGGAGAACCGAAAGGGCATCCCCATGGTCTCATTCCCCTCTGCAGAGAGAGCAGAGCTGCTTCTTGCTCATTCATAATCAGAGTTTGGACAGTTATGTGAGTTTTTGGATGCAATTTCTTGTCTTCCTGTGTGAAAGGAAGACGCAGACTCTGGTAGACTAAATTTCTTGGTTCATGGAGGTTTTTTTCCCTTCCTTTTCTCTCTCTACTTCTCTTTTTCCCTGATGTGCTCTCCCTTCCCATCCTCATTTTCTCTCTGAGTCAAGCTACACTTCCTCATCAAAGAAGCTCTAATGGGATCACATATTTGACCAGCTGCCAGGGAAATTTCCAGTAACCTCTGAAACCCTAAATATTCCATTTGGGAGGATTACAGGGAAAATGTTTCATCTTTCTGATAGAGAAGCACCAAAAATTGAGAGTCGCCAGCTCATCTTCTGCTGTTCCGATGGAAGGAGCTTGGGAGGACTATTTTTAGGTTACAAAGCTGTACTTTGCTAAGATAAAAGCTGGGGCTCTTTCAAAGCAAAAGCCTTAAAGTGTGAAATCCATCAAGCCCGTTATCCCTGGGAGCGCTGTGACATTGTTAGGCTGAGGCAGTGGCGAGCTGAGGTCTGGGTGAATGTAAGCTCCCGCCCTGTGGAGGTCGGTACCCACTTCTAACGGCAGCCTCTGACACTCTTATTTAGGAAAAACCTGTCTGGAAATTGAGACCCAAGTTCTCTCCCCATGGGTTTGGTGACCTTGTGGTCTTTGCCCTACAGCGAAGAGGGTGTAGGGCTATTTGCTGGGGCCATTGCACAGCGGTAGCTGAAAGTCCTGGTGGTTTAGGAGCTCGTGCTTGCTGCCAGGCAGGAAGGAGATGCACACACACATCCAGGGATCTCCTGTCCAAGAGACACTCCTGATTAATTTTGGATATGTACATGATGTGGGAAAGGACCTACTTAATCCCTCCAAGTGCTACTGTGTAATTACTATGTTAATACTCCGTAGGGAATGGCAGGTAGGGGTTTGGGGAAACACAGCGCTCTATAGGGGCTGTATGAATACACGCAGGTAAAGCTAACCTGAGAGCATTTATGCTGATGTGTTGGTTTTCCCCAGGAAGATAGCCATTTTGACAAGTTTTTCAATTCACTGATACTAAAAATATAACTGTCCTAAACATTTTGAAATTGTCAAAAGTGTCCCAGTTAGGTACTTCATGAACAAAACCATGTTCTTATTTTTTTCAGTTTGAAGCTGCAGTGAACAGCCATGGGAAGAGCAAAGCAAATACCTGGTTTTGAAACAATCATCTGACCCATTCTCCTTCCCTATTCACAATCAGGTTCACATTTCCATCCTCGTTCACACTGAAAGACACCCCTCTTCATCCCTGTAATCTCAGAAATGCTCACAGCACAGGATCAGCCTCTTTCTAACTAACTCTACCCTTAAATTGCTGCGTGCCTTGATGTGCCCTCATTTAGAAATGAGACTGCTTCACTTTATTTTTACAGTCTTCCCGTGCTGATGCAGGATAGGAGTTTTGCAGCCACCCACACCCAGTCTGTGGAGCTTGGCTAGAGATCTCTGCTGCGGTGCTTCTGCTCTGAGCCCCGATGCACCACACGATGCTGCCGGGAATCACGGACCCGGCACTGACAGATCTCTCAAGCCTTTATGTACAAGTAACATACGTGACATTTGCATTCTCTCTCTTATCAGAAGGCTTTGTACTTATGTGAAGATGTCAAAGCACTTTATAAATATTAATTAATGCATGCTAATGGCTTCTCGGTGTTTTACAGATAAGGAGGCTGAACTGGTGAGAAGGGAAGCGGTGATGAGAGATGTGGCCTGTGAGGGACAAAGCTGGGGAAAGATCCCCAAGTTCGTAATTCCCCAAGTGCTGCTCCAGACACAGGGCCAAGAATGAGCAAATATAATATGTGATGTGAATGAAATCTAAACAGCTCAGTTAACTGTGTTTTCCCTCAAAAGGCAAAGAAAATAAAGAAATAGCAATGATTTAGTTATTTAACCCTCAGTCAGAAACAGAAAATAGAAAATATATTTTCCTATGGAAATGTAATTATTGTTTATTCTGTTGAACTGATTTCATTTCTGTATGAAGGTGACAGTCCTGTGCCCATGAGAAAAAAAAATCCTTCCAGAAGTGGAGTTGAAAACCAGCAAATTACAGAAAGCAGATGAAGTTCTCATCTGACTTAAGCTTCAAGGATGGGATTTTCAAAGATAACTAAGGGATTTAGCAGTCTGATTTCCCAATCTGAAGCCCAATTGTCCTTGAATGAGATCTCCCCAGGCAGACATGGTCCAGGGGGAAATAGATCTACTGGAAATGAAAAAAAGGTGCCAACTCTACAAATGGGCCTTTAGAAAAAAAATCCTCCGAGTAATGAGGACTTTCAAGAAATGATGATATGTTACACAGGCAGCAGCAATGGATAAAACCCACAAGAGGGTTATTTTAAAACATCTGTGTTCAAGAATGAGCTAAAAAGGGGGCTGCGATGCTATTCGGTTTAGCTGACAACATCCAATAATTCTAATGTGATAAAAGATCCTGAAACATCTGTCAAAGCTATTGCTAACCTTGCTTTGGGGAAAATTCTGCCATCACCGACTTGCTGGTTAGAGAGACATGTCTAGGGCCAAGCTTTGAGGGAGGCAGCCCAGACATTTTGGGATCTCTGCAAAGAAATCCCACTAAGATTGTTCAAATAGGTGAAGGGAATCTCTTCCCCTCTGGCTGTGACAGTCACATTCCTGTGGCCGTGACAGAAATGTTGGACACCGTTGGCCAGTGATGTGTTAGCGGAACGGGTTAGCGACAGAGTCCAGTTTTCACTCTTGATGCGTATTCAGGGCCTACAACTCACTAAAGATGAAATATAGGAGCACTAAAATGCCAGGGTAGGTTGGACCAAATGTCTGCACAGCCCAGTGCTGTGTAGTCTGGCAGGGGGATGATCAGAACAGAGAGATCTCATAGTGCTGCTTCTATCTGCACCTTCCTGTCACTGGGAATTTGCAGCTTTGAGCCTTTCTAGGCTAGATGCAGGTTCTCCGTACTCAATAGCTGTCAACAGATTTGTTTTCCACCCAGCCTCCCCTTGAACCCCTACAGACTTGCTGCACCCAGTGTCCTGTGGCAAGGAGTTCCACAGCTGAACCACACATCATGTGAAGAAAATGTCAATTTTAGTTTTCATCTTCTTCTAGTTTCAAAGGAACAACGAACAATTGATTCTCATCCTCTCTCACCTTGCCAATCAGTAGTCATCCCTAGATGCCCCTAAAGCTGTGCCTTTTCCTGACAAAGAGATGGCTACACTGCCAGTGAGGTCATCTGGAGGGGGACATATGGACAAGAAGTATCCCATACCACTGCTGTGCCAGGTGTATGGGGAAGATGAAGATGCTGAACGTCTCGTTCCAGCGACTGTTGAGCAATGCTACACCCACACACGTATCCCTGCTTCCCTTTCTCCCCAGTTAATCCACACATGGATCTGCGCCTGCGCCTGGGACACGGGTTTTGAGCTGCAAGTACGAAGCTTTGTAATTACACTGGGAATCTCATTCCAAAGGGGAGGAGGAAAAGGGGGTGGGCAGGGAAGGAACTGCCAAGTTTATTATCGGGGGGTTTGGTTGGGTTTTTTTTGGCTATAGATGCCAATCTACATGAAAGTCCCTTTCGTACATTCATTACTGGAGATTTTATAGCCTAATGAATGTGACTCATCTGCGTAATCGCATTGTTTTCCAGTACTCCAGATGTTCTGTGGAGCACCTCTGGCTCGTGATCTCCCATTTAAACATTTCTTGTAAACACCAAAAGCTGTTTGTTTGTTTTAATGTTCCATCACATCCCATTACCCAGTGAAGGTGAAAGATTGAAATGCAACATTGTCTTGCCAAGAGATTTTTTCCCCCTCCTTCCTCCCTCCCTCTGCTTCCCCTGATGAATCTATATCTAGTGTCTAATTAGTATGCAATGGGATGCAGAGAGTCCTCTGCTAAATATCTTGTTGCTTTCTGCTTGCCTTGATCTCTATAAGCAGGCGGATGCCACACAGAGATCTGGGGCCTGCGTATCTCAGGTGCTGAGCAATTCCAGTTCTTATTACTTCACGTGAGAGTTCAATATATCATTGTATCAGGGATACGGTGCCATGGCACTTAGCTCCCTATCTTGCACAGTTATTCACATCAGGGAAAAACAAATATCAGAGGTAAACAGTCTGGTCCAGTAGCACTGAATACTTGCGGCAATGACATTAGAGCTTGTCTGGAGACTATTTTCAATCCTGTAGGTCAGTCAAACCAGCTTAATTCTGTGAGAGCTTCTTTTAACACCAACGTAGATGTGGCTTAACACCTTTGGATGGATGTAGCAGGTTGAGTTGTAATCTAGACAGATATAACGGCAAGCAAATGTTGATCGTAAGTTAACTGTAGGTAATAGCAGGGTGGTTCAGTAGACTCTAGAAACAAGGTTCTTTTTATTTTGCAGGTCCAAGCAGTGTGGTTCCACTGTTGTGAAAGTCACATCTGTTTTAATTTTATATCTCCTATGGGTCTGGACCTGCTGCAAGTCTGATCGTTGGAATGACTTGGGATCTCTGCAGTACGGGGAGACATTTCTAAATTGACAGGATTTGATGCAGGAATGTCCAGCTGACAAGAGATTTGCCTTGTAGTTGTTATAGTGGTAGGCAACTACTGTAGTCTGTAGGCACCCAAAGACCACAGAGCCTCAGAAGCCAGCTGTGGGAAGGTAGGTGAAGTATGAAAATACAGATGGAGAAATGTAATGATAAAAAGGAAATTCTGAAGCCAATCCCAGGATGGAAACTGTGAGCAGAAAGGAGAGTCTTTGGCCATGAGACAATTGAACAACCTGGGAAGGTCTGATAGGGGAAAAGGGAACACCAAAATAAGAACCAAGAAAGCACGAGGGGAGAGACGAGAATGTTATTTCAGTGAAGCTTTCAGAAGAGAAGCTTTAAATATTTCAAAACGATTATCAGCATATTAGGGATGGGAGATTGATTTAGTCTTATGTTCTTTTGAGAAAAATTATGAAAACTAATAACAAGTCTAAAGTATGGCAAAGCTGCACTGCTTGCTTCAGTCTTAACAGATAAAGCTTAGAGGATTGTGGGAGATTAACGGCTGATGAAATGAGTCTTCGGAGTCTGTCAAACATGGAGTTCAGGAGCTGTCTGAGCTCTCTCTTACTTGAGTGCTGCAGGGCTTTCACCAAGGAGAATGTGAATTAGAAACCTTGGGGAATGCTGTACTACAGAGGAAAACCAGACTGATCCCCAGGGAACTGCCAAGCGGGGAAGGGCAGGGGACACTGGCAGTCCGATGTGCTACATATATGTTTTAAAAAAGCACTCTGCAGAAATCTGGTACATTAAACAGGACACCACAAAGGAGAAGACTGAACAGATTTATTTGCTTCTGAGAAGGAAGCTGAGAGATTCTTCCCTGAAGGAATTACAAGAATCATCTTTCTGCCTCTGAAGGTGGCTCCTATAGTCTGATGTATCCATGGCAGCTGTGATCTTCAGTGGCTGTTCTGTTAATAACATGTCAACAGAAATGCTTATGATACAAGCTTTTGTTTTGTTTCTCTTACCCATATATTAAAACAGTGGGTGACATATAAAAATGAAGATACATCTGCTTCCAGTTAAATGCTTCACGCAGAGGAGCAGAAGCAGTATTGAATACTATTTGAGTTCTACCCTTTCAGATTTGGGGATGGGTGTTGTTTTTTTTTAAGAGGTGGAAAGGAAATTCTTCCAAAAGAAGTCTTCTAAAAAACATAATTTGTGGTTATTCAGCGCACTATTTTTGATCAATGCCAAGTACTTTCTTCCAGTTTTGATATTTTAAGCATTACCGATCTGCATAAAATATTTTTAATGGAGTCATTTCAACCTCCAAAAATTTGAAACATTCTGTTCTGATAAAGCTGAACTTTATTTGGAACATTTCATTTCAGTTCTATTTCTTAGAAGAAAAAAAAAAGACTTAAATTGACATGTTCCACAGGATAGTTTGATTTCAATAAAATGCCATTTTTTTGACAGAAAAAAAATCCAGCTGAACATTTTTCAACCTGCTCTAGTTATGAGTTACTGCACATATAGTCACTGTCATAAAAGTTATATCTGTGGTTACATTTTAATAATTTCTTCTAATTTCATCCAACTTTCCTGAGATACTTCAGATGTTTAATGAATGTAGCCGGATAATTTCCCACCTGTTTCTCTTAATATTTTTAATCAAGTAAACCCTGTTTCTCTAGCCACCCCTTGGTTTCATGCTATGTTTGTGGAGTTCAGACTCTGTAGTTACTGGAATCCCAAACAAGTATTTGTGTTATTTATAGAACTGTGTTACTAAGACCCAGCTGAAGTCAGGCTATATTTTGCTATTTCTTTAAAATAAATGTTTTCAACCCAGTAAATTCAAAAGGCCAGAGGAAGGAAGCATTGCCATCAGTTCTGTGCGTGTGGGAAACTGAGGCACAGAGCGAGACAAAGGGTGGAAGCAATCTCACCTAATTTTAGCCATCTAAAAGGGATCTAGGCCAATTTTGTCATTTAGATTCCTGTTAGCATTAAGCAGAGAAACACCTCCAGAGTGTGAATCATTTCACGTATCTTAGTCATGTATCGTAGGGTGGGTTGATGCTCTCTTTGGAGATCTCTCGCACTCCACTGACTGTAGCAGAAGCCTAGGACACTTACTTATTCTAAAAAATGTGTGTAGCTTATGGATCTCAGCTTTTGTGATAAGCCTAAGGCTTCTCAGAAAATCTGTAGCAGAGTCAGAAACTGAATGTATATCTCCTGAATTCAAGGCTAATGCTTTAATCATAAGATCATACTTCCTCTCATAATCCTGACTCTATCTTATTTCAATAATTCAGCATATTTCCTTCAAAGAACAGGAGTGGGACATCTGTAGAATGCCGAAAAGCAATTATTTAGTTGGGCAGCCGTATCATACTAAACACTTCTGCACTCCAGACTTCTGAAACCATGTGAACTTTTGCAAATGCTCCTGAGAGATGCCACAGGGAAGATTTCCTTTTCAGGGAAACGATCTGAGAGTAGAAAGCATTTCACACAAGAGGAAGCAACATATGCCACCACAACCAAGGAATAAATAGGGAAAAATAACAGGGGAATAACAAGGTTTTCTTTTGGTGGCAAGACTGTTATTGCCTGAACACAGGAAACCCAAACCACGAGACAAATCACCAATAAACCTCTTCTTGTGACAGATTTGCTGACTGGGAAAACCACTTTGATCGTATCTGCTTCCTGCATAAGTTTACGTGAGGACCCTACACGTTGGTGCTCACAAGCGCATAGGAATAGATGATAATGAATATCTTCATCATCCATCCACTTTTGCTGGACAAATGCCAAATCGTCTCCGTGGACTTTCTTTCAAACTCTCCAGAATTTACTCCTATGCACATGGCGGGGACTTCACCACCCTGTCTGCGATGTGTTCGCTGCTGGGGAGCAGGCGAAGAGCTGCCTGGCAGAAGCACGCCATGGTCGAAGACTTATGGACAGGAATAAAAGGAAAATGTGGAACATCTACAAGAGGACCATACCTCAGGATTCTGCTCACCGTGCACTAAGGAAGAATCGCCAGACTTGATCATACCTACGGAACCTCAGACAGCCCCTGTCTCCCTTCCCTGCATGTTTATTCTGTGTATTGAAGCCCCATCTCAAGGATGTCTTTATCACACCCACTCTACCACGTGAGGGACTGTCCATGGTAAAAAAGAGTTTTCAGCCTTCAAAGGCAAGACAAGACATACAATACAAAGGGAGCACGGAAGGAAAAAGTGATTTCCCAGGTGTCATCTGGGAGATCACTGGCACGGCCGGTTGAAACCCAGCTGTGCCAGTCTCTGAGACTGGTGTCCCTTTTCATCAAGCTGAGCTGTCCTTACTGAGAGGAAGATGCGAATCATACCTAAGCCGAGTTGCTGCAGTAAGTTTAGTGCACATCGGTGATTTCACAGCTCTGTTTGTCTTGATTGCCTCTTGCTATAATTTTCATTCCTGTCTCTCAGCTGGTGCTTTGCTTACATGATATGTAAAAATATTAAATTAGTTCCCTTTACTGGAAATTATATTCCATTAAACCATTGTCATAGCTACTAGGAGACCTTTCAATCTCCTGGTCGACTTTGTTTTAGAAACATATGACGAATCCTATGGTACTCTTAGAGAGAGTTCAAAGCAAAGGTATCATAAGCTTGGGCAATTACAGATTAAGTGGTTTAATATTGCAGAGACCAGAACAGGGAAAAGGACAACGTGTTGGATATGCATGGCCTTCCCCAGGTTGTACTTTGCTAGGCTCTTTGTGCTTGAGCCATTGTCCTTTGCCTTTTACATCCATCTGCAATATTAAAACACTTAATATGGGCAGTAATTATTCGAGCTGATGATGCTTTTTCTTTGAACTCCTTGCTGGAGTGCCAAAGGATTTGTTAGATATTGCAGTGATATGGAGTGGTCTGAGGGACATTACTTTCACCCCCTATAGAGCACCTGCAAGACAGAACATAATTGGACTACAAACTTTGAACTTGCTGAGGTTTTTCATCTTACTTTTGGTGTGCACAAGTGGCTATTAGATACTTGTCTGGATCGTACTTTTCCCATGATAAGAGAGGACAATAATAACATTAATTCTTAGCTGCTGTAGGATATTTTTTACATATCAGTCTCAAAGATTTCACAAAGGGGTGGGGGGTAGTATTATTTTTCAGGGTTTGAAGTAAAATTTTAAAGAAGTGGTAATTTTGTTGGAAAAATGGGCTTTCACATCTAGGCTAAAAACAGCAACAAAGTTGCACTGCATTGAGTGAATAGTTCTGTTAAAAAAAAAAAAGAAAAGAAGTGGACAGAAATATTCTGAAGCAAAGAGAAAGCACTCTTTGAGACATGCTCAAAGCATAACACCTCAATGGTCTAAAAAGTTTTTTTCTTATACAGGTTTACCAACATGCTGAACAAAGTCAAGAAAAACATTTCTTTCAAGAATTGTGTCCTACAAGTAGAATGTAAAATTTAATCTGAGTTTAATTGAAATTATTCAATAAACATGTTTCCGAGTCCATAGGTTCCCCNAGTACCTTTTAAAGAAGAAAAAAGCCAAAAAAACTTGTTTGGTTTGACAAAGATTTTCTGGGCAATCGTTCTTGTGCATGTGTTTGTCCTCCCTGGAATAAGTTGTGAGTCCATTACCCACTCCCACCTAATCCAAAAGAGTTGCTGGAATTATGAAGACATTAAGTTCTTATAAATTTCCTTAAATTAGGCAACTGGGTGGAGTGAATCTGGAAGTGCCTTGGAGGACAGCTGTAAAGTGAGTTTGAAGCTCGTCTAACATTAGAGAAGCAGACACCAGGACAGAGAAAGTGA
>VZSZ01011807.1:669080-889185 GCA_013398815.1 Ibidorhyncha struthersii | reverse complement strand
TCTGTTTCTTCCTTTTCTTCTTAATTTCGTCACTGATTTAATTTGTTCAAATGCATTCTTGACTCATTTGACCCAGTCATTTTAGTGATGGGGAAACTGAGGCACAGGACAGAGACATTGTTTGTCCAAGTTCTGCCAGCAACAGAGCTGGGAAGAAAACTCAGTCCTGCACCAGTACAGTCCCAATGTTTCGCTCACATTTTTCTTCTTGCTTTTACGTTATATCTATAAGATGCATTTTAGCCCCCATCGCTTCATGCAACAAAACCCAAAAGGATTAAACATTGCTTAGGTAGTTCAACACCGTTCCCTGAGAGCCAGATGATATGGTGGGGATTAGTTTGGTTCTGGGAACAGAGCATGGAGCTGGGACTCCTGAACTGGTCCTTCTCCAGGCCATGCTAGATTATAACCCACACCGTGAGTACCTTTCATGGCTCCATGAGGGGTAGGGAGCTGGCAGAGAACCTCTCCACAGGTGTTACAAACAAGTTATATTGGGGAGCACCATGAGCGTAGCTGAAACGCTTCTTTCTGCAAGGCGGTTGGCCTTGGAAAAACAGTTGAAAGACATCCAAAGTTGCGCAAGAGACATTCCCAGCTGCATAGGAGACCCCAAAATATAGCCTGTCCCTCTGGGCAGGGAGTAATGCGTTGCCTCTGAGAGATGCCCCGTTCCCTGCAACTCATCCATTTCACCTCCCCATTCTACAGAGCTCTTCCAGCCTGATCTTCTGTAAGCACTCCCTTCAGACAACTTGTGACAGCGTTTCATTTGCTTTACTTTGTGGACTTTAAACAGAGATCTAAGTGGCTAGATAAAAATGTGCAGGCAAAGGGAGAATTAGTTCCATTTCTATCATCTTCCACCTGAAAATGGAAACCCAAACATATAATCAGAAATATTATTTTATTTCAAAAAATGAAGTTTGAAATTTAAAAATAGGGGAAAAAATATGAAAAAAAAATTAAATGTCCCCCTTTCTTTTCTTTCTGCACTGAGATTTCAGTTTAAAAAAAATATTCCACAAGTTCTACTTATGTCCTCTGCTGTGAGCAGATCACCAAAACACTTTTCAAAATAGGAGCCTGAAATGTGACTTGATGAAAGGGTGTAAGTATCTTCACTGGGAGAAAACATTGGGTGGTAAAGGACTCTAATCAAGTAGAGGAAGGTGTAACAAAAACCAATGGCTGGAAGCTAAAGCCAGACAAATTCAGATTAGAAGTAAGACACATATTTTGTAAGATTAAGGATAATTAACCTTTGGAACAAAGTGCTACCAGACATGCTGGATTCTCCATCCCGAAGCCTGGAGGTCAGCACTGGATTCCTTTGCAGATGATCTGCTTTAGCCAGGTACAATTGATGGACCTGAATACTAGGATAATGGGCTGAAATCCTCTGACTCAGAGCAGTGCTTTTCCTGCTGAAATCAATGCATCTACATCTGCATAAATGGGGAATTAAGTTCCAGTGAGAGAACCTGAAAGATCAGAGATGAAATGGTACGCTGGGCATCATGTTAAAGAAACATGTTTTACTTACCCTCTAAAGGGACAACACCTGATGCTTTGTGAAGGGATAAGGGTGAGAAATGGTTCCCAGTCTAATAAGAAGTCTTGAGACAAGAAAAGTTTGTGGTTGGTGCCACACGTGTTAGTGGCTGAAGGAACAAGTTGATTGGGAAAACTTTGTGTAATTTAAGAAAATTTCATCCAAGTTGGAAGCTGTGTGAGAACTTCACTTTTGATCTATGTGAATAAAACCAAAAAATCCATGAAGCTGTTCTTGTTGTTAATTTATGCTAAGTGTTATGTTGATAGTTGTAGTAAATCTTTACTCAAAAGATCAATGCATAGATAAATAAAGTAGAAAAATAGATAGGAATGGAAGGAGTATTGTTAAGCAATAGGAACTGCTTTAAAGCAAGTCCTGGGCTCATCTATTTTGTCTAGTTATGATTTACACTTAAGAGAATTATTGGATTCATCCTATTTCATGTTATGCACTTCTCTGAGCTCTCTTCTGACAGATCTCTGGTCATCAGTGGTTTTGGCTTCAGCCTCTTGTACTCACCTAAAAAGCGGGTGTTTCTCTTTTGTCCCAGATTGACTCCAGTAGAGAGAAGGGGGTGGGAGGAAGAAAGAAAAACACCATCTCCCCTTTGGTCTCTTGGTGTTTTTTGTTGTCTTCTTTTGTTTGACTGTTACTATCATCCTCTGAAGATAACTCAGAAGGAATCCTTGAGAAGATGTCACCTGCAATGAGACCCACTATGCACTCACAGAGGGACAGAAATGTGCTGAGGTGGCAGTGTCTGGGCAAGTTCCTGGTCCCAGAGCAGGTGGGTGGCTTTGAGAGAGGTGCAAATTATTTTACAAAGTGACAGTCAGTGTCCATATTGATCATATAACCATTGCACTAAGAGCTTCGCTATTGTGAATATCTGTTGTTGTACTGGTATCTGGTTGTGCTGTACTGGACTGGTGGCTATCTGTTGTCTTTGACGGAAATGTCTCAAAGCTCAAGAAGCTTTACACTACTGAATTCCTTACTGTTGGGCAAAACTGAATTCTCTTTGCTTTTTGTCTACATGGTTAGAAGAGAAATGGGCTCAGGACCATGGCCCACGTGCTTTCTGCCTGCCTTGTCAGTTTTGCTATGGGATTGAAGTGTCCACTTTGCTTAGCAAGGGCTGCTCTCAGGATAACTTTGCATGGGCTGAGCTAGAATAGGCATGGTCCTGTGCTGTCTCCCTTGCCCAGATCACATGGATGGGAAGCTGAGATGCTCCTAAGACTGCAGGAACACTCATGGTCTCCCCACAGTCATGCTCCAGAACTGGGGCTGAAGAGTGTCATAGAACAGTCTTGGAGGTTTCCTACGTGTGTGAGAATGGGCTTAGACCTATACTTAACTGGCTAGACTTTGGTAGTTCCAGGGAAAGGATTGGACCGTTGTGTAATCTGCTTATTACTGTGAAATCTTATGTGGATTAGTGTTACTGTGAAATTCATGTACAGCAAGCTGCTCTGGAAACTTCTATGAGCAAGAGCAGAAAGTGAAAAGCAACAGGGGGCCACAAAGGCAAGAACAGAATTAAAGGTCTTGATGCCTTCATAACTTCTGCTAAAGCCATTGTGCAAGCGCACGCGGTGTTGGATACAACCTCTTTCCTACAATGCCTGTGAAAGCACAGGGCTGAAATAATACATTCTGATTTGCAGGGGTCATTCCAGTAGCCAATGTTAGGCTATTCTTATGCAATGAAAAGACTCTTGTTAATTACTGTGACTTCTTTACAATCATAGGATGTACACATTTGAACCCCGAAGGGTCCTCTCCAGAGAATAACCTTTATTTGCTTGATTGCTTCTGTTCAGTTAATTCTGCCTAATTACTATTTTCTTCCTATTAGATCCTAATTATATACAGTATTTTCATTATAAAGTGTAATGTTTCCCAGAGAACTATGTCAATTACACAGACAATATTACCGGAGGTCTCATTTACTTCATTAAACCAGAGAGCAGTCTCTCTTCTGATTAAAACTGCAGTTGGAGGTATGGTCATAGGAATGTCCTACTCCTATAGTGTAGATATGAGAACTGATCAGATGATGATTAAAAAATATAATTCATATTTTTAAATGGATAAAGATGCCTCTCTGACTGCTGATGGTTTTAAGACCTTGTGCATTCCACCTGACTGTCTTTGCAGGGAAGTCAATGGTGCACCTGCAAAGTTTCAGGAATTATGAAACTATGAATTAACATTGTGTAAAGCATGAATAAATATTGTGTAAAGAGAGATCAAAAGATTTGAAAACTCAGTCCCATTAGAACAACTGTGTGAGTGATTGCACAGCAATACAGTGGCAAGTATTGAATGGAATACAGAAAATCTAAGAACACATATTCTGCTGTCTCGTAGAAGAACAGTCTGTCTTTGCCTTGAATGGTGGTAGAAAGAATATTGATGTGAAAAGCAATACACTTGGATGTGATATGTAATGAGTGTATGGAAGTCATTGCTACAGGATCTCAGCTAAGCCAAGACATCTGAGTCCACAAGGGAATGAAGACTTTCCATTTCCAAGCACAATAACTGTCTCATTCAAATTAGTAAAAAAACCCAGCAGCTTACAATAGGTTGAGAGCTTTGGGTGACACCAGGATGTTTGGTTTCCTTGGAACCCCAACATTAGCCTCCATCTGTGAAACCGTTTCCCTCACTGTCTTCTTTTGGTGTCAGATCTAGTACATTAATGACTTAAAATTCACAGATCCTGTTCAGACCATCACATGATGAAGGAGCCAACGACAGTAAATGAAAAATATCATTCTCATGCAAAGGCTGCAGGTAATAACATTACATCGTAATTCACTAGACTGTGCAACTCCAGCGTAACTCAGTGTATAATCATATAAGCATCTAGCACACACTCGGCACTTCATAAATAATAAATAATAATATTAATAATACAACTGCTGGCACAGTAACTTTCAATAATAACTAGATTTTTAAAAAGTGTCAGAACCAAATGGGATACCCAACATGCCCTGTGTTTGCCAGAGCTTTACAAGCCTTTCAGGAGAGTATCCAACCATCCTGCATCGCTCACAACCGAAAGGAAGCTTGGGCAGAGCCGGGGGTGTGAACACGAAGCAACTGGCATCTCAGGTACCCCTGACAAACCACACAGGGACTGCATTAAAATAGGTCACAGACCTCCAGAAAGCACAGACAGAAGAGACCTCAAGAGGTTACCTGTTCTGCTCCCCAGCCTAGCAAAGGATCAGCTAGACTGGTCCCGTTCCAGACTTCGGTTTATCCTTGTTCTCAAAGACTTCCTGTGGTGGTGATCAATAGCATCCTCGAGCAACCCGTTCCACTGCTTCATTTTCTGGAATGTGAAAAATGTTTTCCTAAAACCTAATATAAATATCTCTCCTGCAATTTAAGCCCGATATTTCTTGCCCTATATCTTCCTTTTTGAACCTTTAATTCTTTGGAGAGAGGTTTCCTCCTGTTTCTTCCTTTATCTTTTCCGCTAAGCAGCCCCAAGTCCTTCTGTCTTTCCCCTTTGGTTTTTGATCATCCTCATTGCTCTGGATTCCCTCCGCTTTGTCCAAATGCTGTGCCAAACCTGAACATAATGCTCCAGCTCAAATCTCACCAATACTCAATCTAGTGAAAAGAACGGCTCATTTGTCACTCAGGTTGTTCGCTGATTTATGTATTCTAGTATATTCTTTGCCCTTTGTGTAGGATTGTACATTAATATATGCTATAGAGCCTTTTTCCTTCCTAAGCACTTGACATTTCTCCCCTAATTTTCCCCATTTTGAGCTTTAAAATCATATTTTGCTTGAACATAATTTGGTTAGCTGGCAAATACAGACATGACTTTTTCACTATTAAGTACATAAAAAAGTGTTGCTGTGTCAATAAAGAGATCTTTAGCAAGTGAACAACAACAAGAATGACCCCCAGTATTTCAGACTCTAGAACATGAAAATGCAAAGAACAAAAGAGGCAAAAATAAGTGGAAATTAGAAAAAATGTTTACAATTTTTAATTTCCTATAACATTTTTCTTCTCTGTGAAGGTTTAATTGGGTGTTATTCTTGATTGGATTATTGACAGAAGTTTAATGCAGTTAGATATTATCTCACTGAGATTCAAATTTCTAAATCCACTAGGATGTTCGATTATCCCGGCCCTTTTATTCACGTTAGCAAACTTGTCTCTAAACGAGAACAGGGCAGTAGAACATTGTGCAATGAAATGCATCTCAGTGACATGAATTGTAAGTTTTCATCCAGTCAAAAGAAAAACGGAAGTGCTGCACAGCAGCTGTAATATGGATGGGGATAGGGGATGATTGGAAAGTTCAGCAAAAGGCCTGAACCACGTATCAAGGCTTTATGTAGAACTCTGAACTGGGTGAGAGGTGGTAGGAACTATTTCTAGACTGTTTTGGGGATGACTCACTGGATCTTGTAGTCCACCACTGTCTTCAAGTCAAGTTATTCCTTTGCAGCCAGATCTATGAGCAAAAGATTTGGGTTACATTTCCAGCAAGAAAAGGAATACAAGACAGCTGGACACGTCACCTGGGTGAGTGCATGGGGGACGCTCTCGTGAAGGTGCATAGGACATATATACTGTTGTGGCAATCTTTTCAGGGGCTGGCCTTATGCCATTCAGGAACAAGCCACCGTGTCTCTTGCTACAGCTCATTACACACGTTTATGGAGGCTTTATGGACCATTACAATGATCTGATGTGGATTTTAAATATGGAACAACATGGGGTGCTCTAATGGCTTAATGGCCATCTTCAGCTAGGAAAAGCTAGGCCTCCTGCCAAAGCACTGTGAAAGCCAGAAGAAACAAGGGGATGACCAGATATGATCTCTCAGTATCAAGAAAACCTGTGGTACTTCCAGTGGGAATGCATAGACGCCCACATAATTCTTCCTGCTTAAATGCCTTGGCCCACTCCTTAAACATGTTAAACGAACACCCGGAATCCCTGAAGTTCAGGATCTACTTTTGTCTTCATCAGTCCTGCTATTTTCAGCCAAAGATGCAAACCTTGCATCAAGCGTTTTTCTCTGCCACTTTGCTTCTGAGCTCAGAAAAACTACATGATTGGTCTCCAAGTCTTTGGTGGATGATCTGCTGGTAGAAAATTAGCTCGACGGAAGGGTAAATGGAGATATCAAGGAGCATACGGGTAGCCAGATGGAGAAATGTAAACACAGAGAAAAAGCTGGATGAAGAATAAGCCTGAAAGATTGTGTGGATGGATGGACAGTGATTCACTATGGACAGATGGAAACTGAAGCTGTTTGGAAAACAGAATTTCTGTTCAACTGTGACACATTGGAATTTGTTTCCATCCAGAATGGGAAAAAATTCAATANTTTGCAAGGCAACATAAAACATATTTGTGATTTTAGAAATGCTAGACATAAGCATGCCATAAGTAGTATTCTGTATGACGTAAAGGCTGACATTAAATAAAAGGCTGAAACTAAATGTGGTCACACATTTGAGAACAATGAGAAACATGTATTCTATTAAAAATAAACGAATTCCCACAAAACATCTTAAATTTTTATGACTTTATATTGGTTTAAAAGCAGAAGTCTCCCATTCCTAATCATTGCATCCTCCTCTAAAGGAATCAAGAACTAGTTTGAAAAAAGCCAATCAATTATGGTGGAAGGCTTGGAAAGGGACAGGGGATGAAATGGTGGAAAGGTGTCAAAGATGCGTTGCTGAAGGTTCAGAATTTGTGCCATTGCAGTTGGTGACAGTTCTAATTAGGCTCAGTAGGAGCAGCTGGGAGTTTACCCCGACCTGGCAGTGTCTGATGCAAAACCATAAGCCACATCAGCCTGTCCCAGCACGGGGAAGGAAGGCTTTCAGACCAGATACCGCACACATTTTAGTGCCAGGCTTTCCAGATGATGTTCCCGAACATCTCTGCACTCCAGTTTAATGATTTGCAGAGAGGCCAAGGCAGGCTTCACGTGCCAGAGTTTATTTGACTTGACTTTCCCCTTCAGCGGGAACATCCTTTGTTCCCGCTAAAACATGTCTGTGCCATATGAATGGCTGGTTTGCACGCAGGAGTCCTGATGGGGTAAGTTCTGCTTTCAGCTGCCAAACTGTTAAATGATCAATGAATAATGAATCACCTCTTGAACTGTGCCCGTTTTCTGTTGTGGCGGGTGATGCGGTGCCCTCTAACCTTGGGATGCAGCTCATTGTTTATGGAAAAGAGATGCAAACTATGAGGACTTGACGCCAGCCTGCGAAGAAGCAGCAAAATGACACATTTCTGCTATGTAGCTGTTGCTTTGGGTGCCTTCTACAGCAAATCTAGGTATCTTCCCGTTGGAACAAATCTGCCTAGAGGCACGGCTATCTGCCTGGCCTGAGAGAACACGAAGACAATGTGAAAGAAGCGGAGCCCCAGAGGTGACTGCCAGCGAAGGTCCAGGGAGCGAGCGTGACCCTGTGCGCCTCCGACAAGCCGGGCACGCTGTAAGATAGAGCTGCTGGGACATGGTAGCTTTAGCTCTCCTATGATTTGCTCATTTTTGCAGAAATTACACTGATTTTTCTTCCACTGTCCTTCTTAATAAGAAGATCTCAGCCTTTTTTGCAGCCAGAAAAAGGCTTTAACCCAGAGGGAGGACCCCTCGGAGGGCAGCTGGGGGATCTGAGGGGCAGACTGTAGAGTCGTGTATAAGGGGGGGGATCATGAAACCACCTCCCAGATCAGCTTTCGGTCTGCTGCAATGACACCAAACGCATGAGGCACCTCTTAAATTTTCACTCCATGTCCTGTTTTCTGCTGACCCCTTGCACGAGGCAGCCGGCTGGTGCCATTGCCCAAGAAGGAGGGCAGATGAGCCAGAAATCAGTGCCTCGACACCGAATCTTGGCACAGATTCTCCCATCCCGAGGGGGGGGCCCTGAATATCCCCCGCCGTGTCGCATTCTGCGGCAGGACTTGTTGCATATTCTAATTCCCCCTCGCTCCCTGATTTAGTGCTGCAGCTAATGCTTTTGATGTCAGCCTGAGTGAGATAGAAAGGTTTAAAAATTCATAGCTGACCTTTCACTGACACGTTTGGTTTCCGTTAGGCAAGCGCTGTGTGGCAGGTCCAGGGGAGGGGAGGGCAGTTTTTAAGGCTGAATTGCCTTTTTCTTAAAACAAGAGAAAGCATTAGGGGTGTGGGGGGAGTTGGCGTTTCAGTTCTGTACAGGGGAAGAAAGGGAGATGGGAATGAAAACTAAACCGAGGGAGAGAGGCCTCAAAAGCAGAGAACAGGCTTATGAAAAATATATACCTTCACCAAAGGAAGATGGAATACAAATTGGCTCCCTTTTAAAAATGTGCCTTTAAAACAGACGTTTTAAAGGGTGGGAAGGGGGGATAAGGGAGGGAGGGAGAGAGGGGGAGCGAGAGGGGGGGAAAAAAATGTCTCTTAAATGTGTTCAGAACATTTCTGCAGCCTGCAGAGCTGGGATTGTTTATTAGAAGATAAGATAGTGAAAAATGTATTTTGCAGAAAGAAAATAGTAAAGCTGGTTTCCCAGCAGATAAGAAGCCAAATTTCTATTTTATGCTCAATTGAATGATTCAGTTACATTATCTAGGCGGCAGCAGTGAAATAACACCCTTCGGAAATGAGACTGTGAGGACACGCAGTTTGGAGGAGGCAGCTGGGGGCCCGTCACCCGCCGACCGGGACGTCCAGCCCCAGGACGCCCGTGGGCAGCGCAGCCCTCCCTCCCTTGCCGGGGCTGGCTGCGGATGGCGAGAGCCGTGTCCCAACGAGCCTCTGCAGCCTGCCCAGCGCTCTGAAACTGGAAAGATGCAGGATTAGTGCTTGTCTCCACGTGCTATCCGCTGGCACAAAACACTGCCGTTTTGCAAGCAATGCTTTTTATTTGGGGATGGCTCCCTCCCTCCTTGCCACGCCGTGGGCCACCCCGGACCACACTTCATATGAATCGGCAGGAATAGAGAGGACATCCATGCGGAGAGAGCTGCGGTCCGTGTCTTGGCAGGGCCTGGAGTGATGGCAGGATCGTGCCGGTTTTCCCTCTACGTTGCCTTTGCATTACTCAAGTCTGATGTCCGCGGAGGCAGCCACTGTCTTGTGCGAGGGAATTAATGTGACATGTGCCGGGACGTGTGTTTTTGCAATTTTACAATGACTTCTGCAGGTTTTAGGACTTTCCTTAGAGCTCCAGCTTCAGAAAAAAGGAAAGAGGAAAATAGGAAAAGGGGAAAAGAAAAAGGAAATTATTTAGCCTTCTAGCTGTTGAAGGGCAGCCTGTTTATATAAAATGAGTACTCTGAATAGTCTCAAAAAACAGAAAAAAATAGGTATTGTTATTTTAAAATAAATTTTTCCCAAGTAAGCACAAAAACCATTCCCATAGATTTTTTTACCCCAGGATTCTTAGATGATGGACTCTCCATTTTTGGCTGCTCAGGGTTGGCAATATTATTTGCAGTGTTCCTTAGGAGACTTTACTTTTGTTTTGCTTTTTCTTTCTCTTAATATAAATTCTTCTTCTTAAAGCTTATGGCTCCCTCTGTAAATGAAGAAACAAATGAAGCATGTGGCACATTAGTGCCAATCTTTTCCTTGCACTAGAGGGTTTGGCTTACAATAGTGGTTGCTGTGTCCTTGATAAGTCCATTTTTTATTTACTGAGCCATTTAATTCGTGATTCGTTATTTGTATGGGCCCGTCCACACTGATCATCCAAAGAGAAATCCACTGGTAAAGGGCACAGCAGTTTTCTGCAGTTTTTACAGAGTCTGTCATGGGCTATCTTAGCTGCTAACAGAAGCTACATCAGACTTTGAGCTGATGTATGGTTAAGCGTACAGTTTGGAGTGCTTAAAACCAAACTCCTGCATTAGCAGTTGTGGAGGAGAATCTTTTTCTGCATGAGACCAAGGTGTGATGACAGCCGTGTCCTGGGTGTGGACAGTGAGGGCGGTGGCAACGGGCTGGTCCTCTTCAACCTGATGGCTTTTTAGGGGCCTGTTCAGATGACAAGTGATTGCAGTCCAGGTACCAGCAGGCAGATCTAGCACATTAATTGGCTTAAACTGGCATCTTGGATAATGGCATGCTTTGAAAAGATAAGAACTGAATTCCATGGAGAAAAAGGACTATTTATTGAGCAGAAGGTGCAGAGGCATGATTCACCAGAACTACGATGGTGATTTAAAGAATGAACCAGAGCAAATATTCCTTCTTGACCACCACAGTTTTGTGTATGTCTTTAGGAACTGTAATTTATTACCTGTATAATATTATGATTTATTGTATGACTTACAGCTAAAGATTCTGATTAAGACTGAATTGCCACCGCAGTAGGTAGACTTTGAATAGACACAAGAAAAAGAAAGTCCTTGCTCCAGCCTTAACTTTTGAGAGAGCATAAAAGATAGAAAGGAAGATCTTCAAGTTCATAGAGCCGCTCAGTGGGGACTGGAACCCAATTTCTGTACTCTAATTCACAACGCTTACTAAAACTTCCTTGTCATTTTCAGCACTGAGTTTCCTTTCAACAACACTCCTATGTATCAGTTTGATCCACGATTTTGACAACAACATGTCAAAACAAGTCCCTCTGACAAGGTCTGAGGGAATTTTTGCTTCTGCTTTTAGGATATGTTTCAATAGTGCCGAACTTTCCATTTCCACATTGTATTTTTTCATCATAGTGTAACATACACTGGTGAGCTGATAAAGTTCTGAGGAGACATGCAAGACATTTTAATCTTGCTTAATGGTTTAATCTTTTCCATGTGAAACTCTGCAAGTTTTGTTGTGTGGACAGTTTAAAAAATTTTGATTTCCAGCCCAACAGAAAGGCTGGGCAGCGGTCTGCTGCACTGCTTTCCTGAGCCAGTTTTCCTCTTATGTTGATAATAAAGGTACCTGATAGATTCTACTGTCACTCTCATTACTTTTCTATCGCTGTTAAAGAGCTAGAAATAAATATTTACCCTTTCTTCTCCCAAATCTAGTAATAAAATGTGAAGTCTTGACCCCCGCTGACACAACTTTCAGCAGAAGTTCTGAAACGAGGGAGTATATAGAGAAAGGAGATCTCCTAAGGGGAGGAGAGATCGAGAATTAGAGAGATTATTTATAGCTTGCTCCCTGCTGTGGGTGAGAAAGCGCTGTAGTGCCCAACTACTCAGTAATTGTGAAACCGCTGGCCCTGCTCCTTGGGAAACCAGGATGGCGTCGAAGGTGGTCAGGAGAGCAGAGGCAGTGGCTTTTAGACCGCACTTTCTTTACAGCACACCTCTGCAGGTTTTTTTCTTAGTACAATAAAGTCTGTGTCCATTCCTGGGACTCCAGAGCATTACCGCCACACAAAAAATAAGCTATATTTTGAGCCTGTTAAGGTTTTCACCTCTAGGGTAAAGGCTAGGCTGGCTTCTTAGAGGACAGACCCTCCCATAAGCTGTAAAAAAATAATTGACAAATACTTCTGTGAACAACCATCACAAATTCCCTTCATTAAGTTTTGTGGTTCAGCCTCTTGGGAAAATCAGTCTCGGTGTGAAACTGTGGGAAAATCCTGAAAGTTTGGCTGAAGGTTTTTGAAAGACTGTACATGAGTGAAAATCTTGCCCTTCCTGAGCAGGGTATGATCAGTCCATCCATGTATTTGGCTAAGCACAGTGCTAAGAGAGATGCAGGCATTACTGAATAGAGTACCCCCGGGCCGGTGAAGAAGTGTTATGCCTGTTCCAACGGTGCAGAGGGAGACATGGGTATGCAGATATATGCAAAACCACCGCTGGCAAGAGGTGATGGCAACAGAGGAGACTGAATTGATGTTGATGATAGTTTAATTACAAGGGTTGCTAAAGGCACAGACCAAAAACCAACCCACCTGACTACCCTGAGAAGGTACATGCAAGAGCTTATGAATTCTTTTTTGAAAGAAATGCATTATTTCCATTGACCTGCATGTTACCAAATCTCTTTTGGTATATTTGCTGTCTTTAGTCATGAGTGAAAGACTCTGACATCTGAGAGATACTCAGGAGTCCAGAGTACTGTGAGGAGAAAATAGATTTTCTGTCCTGTAAGAAAGTTGGATATTTTGATATCTGATTTTCCCAGGAACTAAACTAAAAATAATAATTTAAAAAGGTATCTTTTTAAAGAATGAAAAGTTCCTGAACATTGTGACTGACAAATATCATTCTGTGCTTCATTTTGCTTCAACACGGCAGCTCTCGAAGTGCTGAAGTGCCCGGTGGGCAGTTTAGCTGAGCCACCCCATTCCCACGTGCCTCTGTAAAGGCTCCATTCAGGTGAGATGCAAAAAGGTAACTTATTGCAAGAGATCCCCATGTGACAACTCTGATTAAAGGCTGAAAATTGTTGTGGGGTGGTAATGAGGGAAACACACCTCGCAAACCCTTGACTGCCTCCGTGGGGAACCATTGGATCCCACCGGGGCCATCAGCCCTCTGCCTCTCATCACACCTAAATTTAGTGAAAATAAACGCTTAATGAAATAAAGCAAGCTCTTGGGGGGAGGAAGGAGATTATTCCAGCCATTTGGGTCGTCATTTGTCTTGTGCCAAATGCACAAAAAGAAAGAAAACAAGCAAGACAGCCCAATTGCTGTGTTTGGTGCTCTCAAAATCCTCTTCACCCTTGCTAGTGGTTATGGGGTCTTGCTACCAAGGTTTTCCCCGTTGGACAGGTTCAGGACAAAAGAGTAAATCCTAGTGACTATACAACACTCTGCCTTTCTGTGTGCTGTCATTTAGACACCTGCTTTCTCCACTTTCTCCCCTATAAAGTTTGTCTTCCCTTTCTTAAGATCCTTCTTCTGCTGGAGGACCTGACTAGCAGCGGCGATGGGAAGTCTAAATAGATTGTAGGGGGCTACTAGATATTTTTTTCTGTCTTTTTTTTTTTTTAAATTTACCCGTTTCATCTCTTTGTGCTTAAGTGCAGTGTCAGTACATTATTTTTAGTCCCTGGATTTATGGAGCAGGGTGTTTGCGCCTATGTGTTATTGATGACATTATACCGTGTTAGCAACATGGTTTAGTAGTGGGTTTGGCAGTGTTAGGTTGATGGTTGGACTTGATGATCTTAAAGGTCCCTTCCAACCTAGACAATACTTTGTTGCT
The DNA here is from genome assembly GCA_013398815.1 of Ibidorhyncha struthersii. Lineage (NCBI taxonomy): Eukaryota > Metazoa > Chordata > Aves > Charadriiformes > Charadriidae > Ibidorhyncha > Ibidorhyncha struthersii. Next base: position 875,453 of record VZSZ01011807.1, on the reverse strand, counting down.
CGGAGCACGGCTGACTTTTGCTCTGCTGGCACTGACAGGGTGGAGTTCATACAAATTTCAGACCTTGCTTTTGGGGATTTTCACTTGCTCTTGAGCTATCAACGTGGCTGTGTTCATTTTTGGCTTCGAGTCAGGTCTAACCACCATAGTGCCGCAGTGATGTGACGGGACTCGGGCTGAAATAGCAGACAGCAGGGCTGGGCATAGCGACATTGGCACTGTTTTATCTTGCAGGCTCTGCTGTACTATTATCTGTTAGGGTCACAAATAAAATATTGATTCACTCAAATAACTGCATTATTTGGGCCAAAGAACAGAAAGAAATTGTAGCTTGGCTTGAAACTGGGAAAGAGACACTTCCGTATCAAACAGGGACAGTAGGAGTTAATGGAAGGTTGAGAATAAAGCCATTTTTCTTAGCATTTTGTATTGTTTTGTTAATCAGTAAAAGAGATGTCATTTCTCCAGGCCTGTGGGGACTAAAGTAGAAGCCCCTGAGATGATTACATTGGATATGAGCTAAAGTATCTTTCCGAGAGATAAAAAATGTNTCTGCTGTGGGAGCGTTTTAACATGCACACAGTCTCCCCCAGCACACACAGAACTCTCTCTTTAATGTGTCTGTTTCTCTCGCTTGCTTTGTAAAAAAGCTGCCATGAAAGTGGGAGAGTTTATTTATACAGAGAGCACAAGAAAACAAATGTTTCATTCGCCGAACTCTAACCTCTTTCGATATTAATGTGCGTGATAAATTTGTTGGCTAAAGGCAGGAGATAAACGAACTGCATTTAGCCACCAAATTACATTCCTTGCTATCCTTCAGCGAGGAGAGCGAGGGAAATGCTGGCGACTGTTTTTTTCGCCGGCACCGCACCTAGCACGTTATGAGCAATAGCAGTGACTAATAACAGCAGCTCTGCAAGCAGGTATTTTATTCCCACAATACCCTAAAAAGGAGCCTGAATTTCCTTCAGGAAGGATGCCCAGAGTTGGGTTTTAGCTCTGCAGGCTGATCTGCATCCTGCAGCTACCTGGAACCCTATAGACAGCAATCACACTCCATACGCTCCTCCTGCCTGGATGAGATTTCAGGCTCTGCCTGCGACAGTCACGTTGGAACCAGGCAAACAGCATTCGCCGGGTAATTTATTCAGTTGATGTTATAGTATTTTGATAGCGTTATTTGCCGATTGTCTCCTCCCTATTCCTCCATTGTACATCCTGTTTATAGAACTGGTGAAACAATTTGTAAATAAGTTTAATAGATCAGATTCACAACACTTTGCAAATAATACATCACAGGAGTAATCCCCATGCTTCGAAGGCAGGGAGTCAGCAAGAACTAGCAAGATAAAAGCTTTCTCGTTCCTCTTGCTTATTGCAATGCCTGGTGGGAAGGTATGAGCAGGTTTCCTGGAAAACCGATACTTCTAATGTGCAGATTAAAACTCACAAAAGTCATTATGGGACATTCTAAAAACTGGGAAACTTTCTAGAAAATTGAGAGTAAGCTATGTACTTAATTTAAAATGTCTTCTGTTTTAATTGCAAAATTTTCAATCCATTGCCACCACAGGTGCACGAATAAACATGTGTCCTCCCCAAAACTTTAGGGAGGATTCTTTTATGATATATTATTTTATTATATATATTATGCCTTATATTTATAGCTACCTGACACTGATAGACAATTAATGGACATGCCTAGGACAAGGCAAAATTAACTTTTTAGTCCTGCTGCAGCAGGTGCTGGTCAAAAAGAGCTGTGCAAAGTGAACAAAACCAAGCCTCATCCGTCCTCTTGTGAGCTTTCCCAGCCTGCACCTGCTTGCCCAAGGGAACAGAAATGGATTGAGGTGGGGGAGAACACCCCTTTGGTAGCATTTCCACATGAGGAGAGTCTACAAACCCAGACTTTCTCATGTGTCTTCAGCAAGCTCTTGCTCCCTCACTGACATTCAGTACGTCTGCACTCGGTCACAGCGTAAGTTGAGAGGAAGAAGGCAAGTTCAGCCGCTCTGAGCTGCAGGCTGCCTGGCTGCCTGGAGTCAGCCAACACAAATAAAATTACCATAGCTGGGCTTCTGTGCAGACATTCCTTCTCCCCACAAACAAGAACATTCGTTGACTTCTAATTTTATTTTATTTTTTTCAACTGACTTGGTAGTGAAATGGAGTTTAATGAGGGAAGATCTAACTGTCTGAGACTGATGACTTTAGTGGTGTTAATGGATCCTATGCAACTTCTTATGCATAAAACAGACCACTTATCAAGGTCATTGTGTATTTGCTTTGGTGCAGCAACAACAGTATCAATCTTCCTTCTAAACCCAGCAGATTATATAAAGCCAAGTAAGTATTTAAAACCTAACTAAGAAATACGAAAAGGGAATGTTCTGTCCAGGTACTCAAATGATTCTTTAGAATTAGCTGATGATTTAGTGACATTAACCTTGAAAGGCCCCAAATCTATCCAGCAAATCTAAAAGGAATGGAACCGATTTCTCTGGATTGGCGAGGTATAAAATTACATCGTCAGTGTATAATAGCTGAAACTCTCTTATTGATGATTAACCACATTTATTAACAGCAGGCTATAATCCCAAGACGTTATTTGTACAATGACTGAGATGTAATATAGTGCTTTCTAAAGGACCAGATCATGAAATGCACCAAAGGTCATCATGAAACCCTGCAGAAATTAGAACATCAGTCTTGGAAGAAATCTACAGTTAGTCCTATCGGCCCTTCTGTCTAGTGCAAGACAATTCTGACTAGTTGAATCCTCTAGAAGTTTCCTTATTTTTAATTCAACAGCTGATTGTGAGTTTAGACCCAAGCCTTATTTATGCTGGAGATTTTAGTTAGTAGTACAGGTAATGCTGATGTAAACTCCCAGGCTGGGAAGAGCAGCTTTGATGAGCCCTGGGTACAAATCCCAAGGTGGTAGGCGAGAGGAGGCTTCAAAGCATCTGGCAACAATGCCTGCTCATTTAGGTGAAGTTTATTTAGTTGTGTGTTTTGCTAGGGAAGCTTTGCAGAGCTCAGCAGGTCCAGTAGAAATGGAGAAGTCAAAATACCCAATTGTATGTCTTTATTCTGCCTCCTTTCTGATCCCAAAGTGCACAAGGCTAAAATCTGAGCAACCAAATTCCCTTGGAAGTAAAAGATCTGACAAATCAACTGGGGGGAGTTACCTTAAGGTCCTCTAAGCAAGTAGTTTGTAGTAGTAGTAGTAGTTCCTGTAACATAATGCAGTGAAGATCAGCTGCCGGGGCTGTTAATTGTGTTATGTCTTAAACGGTATGTAAGCGACCTAATTCATAAGAATAGATGGAGAAGTGTTTAGGGGTATGAACCATTTGGAAGGAACACTTGATGAATGATGAAATGTTTCTACCCCAAGAGGAGTTTCATGATGGAATGATTTTCAGCCGGCTCAGTTCCCGTCCTGGCTGCCAGGAGCAGCTAAGCATGGCCTGAGCACCAAGAATCCCTACAAACGTTCCTGGGGACTTGGCAATAGTAGTCCAGCCTCTTGGTAAAGTTTCGATGCAGGCAACTTTGTTTTCACCTGTTTAAATCCTCTTTCAATTTCAAATTAAACTCAGGACTCCTCAGTAATCCCCATGCTCACCCTTGCAAAGCATTGCTGTATTTTGGTCAATAACTGCCATGTTCCATCTCAGAGGTAGTGGCATTCTGGTGTTATGGTGTCCGTCCTTATGTGTGTTGTCTATAAATCACTCTTGCAGCTCTTAGAACAGAAAATTATTTCTGAATGCAAAGACAAAATTATCCTTAAAACACAATGATATCGAGCCCACCCACCTGAAGAACGTATATGATGCTGCAAAACTACATCTCACTTTCCACTCTCTGTCCCTCTCCACTTGCATGAAATTACTAAGGTAGAGAGGAGAGAATTTGTCCTGAATTTTAAATAATACACCATTTCAAAATGCTGGGGTTAGCAGTGGCAGCTAAAAGCTCTGTTTTGGTTTTCTGAATTGAGGGAGAAATGCAGTTGAACATACAGGATGTAAAAAAAAAAATTAAAAAAATTAAACAAACCTAGTACTGCACTATTCTCTTGAAAATCATTTGAAAAGGGCAGAGTATTGGAATTTGGGACAACAGGAAGAAAAATGATCTTAGTTTGGAAAGTCTGCTTGCATTCTAATGAGGGAGGTTATTCTTGGAAAATCAGGCACCTTTGCTGTGCTCCTTCAGTAGAAGGTGGTATGTCAAGGACAGATCTCATACTCCCTCTGACTTCTTTATGTTGGGCAGACAAAAAATATAGCCGTTGACAGTAGTTAATGGGAACCTCTGAATGGAGCTAGTTCCATAAAAGGAGTCTATTAGAGCTGAAAGTGGCTTTCCTCTTTCAAAAATATTGCGGAGAGTTTGAAATGTTTTCCTCTCTTGCATTAAGACAAGAAGGTGACATCTTTGAAACCTTTGCAAACCTATAATCTGAAGAAATAGCTCATTTTGAAAAATTGAAAGTGTTTTCGTCTGGTATTTGAACAGCTCCCTCCCCTCCATAATTAAATAGTTAAAAGGTAGCATGACTGTGTTTATTTTAAAATTGTGACATTAATAATTCTGCACTAATTTAAAAATGGGAAGTCATCTTGAACTGGAAAATTGGCATTTTTTCAGAGAAAATGTCAGAAAAAATGTTTTGACAACTCTGAAACTTAAAAAATATGGAGTTGAGGAACGAGTCAAAACCATTCCCCAGCTTGTACAGTTTCACAATCCTAAGTACAAATGTTTTGGCAAAAAAAGCTCCCGTTCTAGAGCTGGCTGTGATTTACCTGCACTGTACAGGTACACACAGCTTTCTGTTGTAGCTGCGGATCTGAGGACTTCCTTCCACACACAGGAGGTATCTACAGGACTATTTTCATCCACATCTTCCTTCTGATTGCCTGTACTTGGATCTGGATGGACCAGGTTGAAAAATGCTTCCAGAAAAGGATTCCCCACTCCCACAGCTAGGAGCATTTTACAGCACTTTTCATATTCGGCTTGACGCTCCATCGCCTCGGGTAACAGCTACCTGTGCCCCTCAGAGCTCAGAGCTACATTGTTCCTCCAACACGATCCTTCTGAAAGCCCTTCTTTTCACCCTCTATCACCTCACTGCGGTGCCAGTCATCCCCAGGAGAGATGCACCCTCTCTGCAAGCACCGGAGATGGGAGGATATCCTCCTCTTTGGCATGATGAACTCAAGTTAAGCGGGGCTCTGACCACAAAGCTGAGAACATCAGCAGCCTTCAAGAATGCTTGGAGCTGAGCATTTGGTTTTTGGCTCGCTTTGGTTCCTCATGGTATAAGGTCAGCTCCTCCTTGTCCTTCTCCCCACCCTGCCTGTCCAAGAGGAGCTGCACAGAAAGATCTTTCATGCAAACTGGTGCATCTTTCCCTGTAGATTAGTGGAAGGAGCAGATAAAAGAGGGCTGAATGACTGAGTAAGGCTGCAAATGAACTCCCATTAGCTGTTGCTGTATATCTCTGGTGGAGGGGTTTGGTAAACAGTTAGCACTTATCTCTCTGCTCAGCATTTAGCTGATTTCCATAATGAGCTCCATTGAACTGTGAGGCCTCGAGGTGTCCCAAGGCTTCTGAGACGCAATGTGTTCTCTAAATCTGATTTATGTAAAGGTGAAGGCAATTGTGTTAACAAAGGAGGGGAACACGATCAACATGCAGTCTGCAGCGGCTGGGAAGCAGTGGTGTCTGAGGCTGGCTCTCTCCAAGAGGGACCTGACAGCGGCTGGCAGTAGGATGGGGAGGTGTTGAGATGCAGCCTTGGAAAACACGGCCAGGAGGAAGATGCATGGGGTTTATTTATTATTATCTTTATTTTCTCCTCTCTACCCCTTCAAAACTGAGAAAAGCTGCAGCTCTGAGGCATGCAGAAACCATCTCCGAGGGGACCGGAGGTGAGTCAGCCCAGGGTAAGCGCGTTGACTGCAGGGTCCCCGCTGAGCCCCAGCGCTGGTGCTTGGTTCCACCCTCCATCCTATCGCAGCCTGGCAGCTTCGGCGGCAGAAACCTCACCTCGGGCCTCAGCGCAATCTCCGTTCCTCCTGCTCAGCCAGGCGCAAAATCCTGCAGACTCCAGCAGTCCCTTTTGTGGGTTTGAGTCTATCTGATAACCATGAATACAGGTTTTTACAAAATCACTTATTTCTTCGCATCACCTCTGAGGGTCCTTATTTCCACCCAGTGTCTACGGACTCTGTGCTTACAAGCGGAGAGCCTTTCCAAGGTCACACACATCAGCACGTACTTAGAGCCAGCTCTGAGACTCGTGGACCTTGGGGGCTTTTGGCCACAATTTACAGACAGATATTAAACTATAAAAGAACTTCACGAGGGAGAAAGTGGAAGTCTGGTCATGTGACTGAACAGAAATTAAGACTCTTGGGAAAAAAAAAACGCGGGAAAAAGATGCTATCATTGGGAATAATTCTGCTTCGGTTGTAATGGGAACTGCATGACTCAGTGGAGCTCTTGCATGGCTGGATGCTTTAAGCAAGGATAATCATAAAGAGAGATGAGTAGAACATGAAGAAAAAAGGATTGAATGCATATTTTTCTCATGGTAAATTAAGAGAAGATTGTAGGAGTGGAAATTCAGACAGGGCAAATGCAATGGAATACCATCACAACAGAACTAACCATCTGCGTCTGCTTTAATCCTTGCTCGTAGGGTGAAGAGGACGATATGAGCATGTCTGTCTCTCAAGGAGAAGAGAGGTGTTTTTCTGCTAGTTTGCATTTAATTGTGTATTTTGCAATTTCTTACAACACCAGCTATTCTGCTAAACTTAGTTTAATATGCAACAAACACTAACCGTATAAACAACAAGTCTGTCCTAAACCCTTATTATGATTCCCAGAACCACTTGCAGGCTTTCTGAAACCCATTATTATAATTATAATCAAGAATCACAGGACACTGTGATTTGTGCCAAAAATACATATACACGGAATTGTTTGTACAGGCCACAGAGGGAGAGAGCGCGAGAAAGGAGAGAGAGAGAGACGCCGCGTCGGTGCTGCTTGATTCAGGAGCAGGAACACCCACCGCATTTAATTTTTCCTCTTTCTTTTTCCAATTTAACTTGTAGCTGCTGAAATCTGGGCTAATATTTGCTTTGTCCTCCGTGCTCTCCTTCGGCTGCAGTGGAGGGAACCTCGAGCTGTGCCCTCATTTACTGCCCCCCCTCCCCAGCTGCTGCAGCCCCTGCCCCGGGGGCGCAGGCAGGGCTGCGGGCAGGACGCTGCGCTCGGGACCCACCGACCCCAGCGCAGGTACGGAGCACCGCGCTTGGGAAATCGCTGCAATGGTACTCAGCGGACGCAAAGCGCAGGCAAACTCCGTGGAAAACGCAAATGCCGCGTGGATCTTAGTTTTATTAGTCTTTTGCACCCAGTTCCTCTCTCTTGAACCACTTTGCAATCAAAAGACACCGGAGTGGACTATTTTGAGCCCTGATCCTTCATGTGAAGAGGTAATGCTGATTAGGTTGTGCCAGCGCAAGGCACTGATATCAATATTCTTTCTGAGGGTTTTCTCAGAGAAGCGCGGGGCCTGATTCTGGTCTTATGTTAACATATTTAGGGAGGAACATCACCGAGGTCAAGCTGCTGTCTGCACATGGGAACAGATTTAATCTTCTCCGCAGGTCTGTGCTTTGGACAGTTTTTCAGTGTTGCTTTTATATATGTATGTATACATACATATAAGTATGTGTATGTCTGCTGTCTGTGTGTATGTATTTGGATGTATCTACATAAACATCAGAATGTGGATAGAGAAGATGGTGAAACAGAGAACCCAACGTCTCCTGCAGCGAGAGCAATGGTGTGCCGAGCACAGTTCTGGCTTATAATGCCACTCCTCTCCCTGTTCGAGAGCCGCCTCCGAGCACTTTGGTGCAAACCTCTTCTTTAGAACCGAAAACCTAATGCCCAGTGTATTGTTTTCTGCCCAGAAATAGAGAGCCAGAGAGATGAGGTCAGCTGCTGGACCCGGGAATGGAGGCACCTTTCTGGTTCTGCTGCTGTCTTTCTCCCAAGGCCGTACCAACCAGGGCAGGTGCAGGAGGGTCGAAGCATTGGTTTAAATGCAGTAGGGGGGGTGCGCCAGGTGGTAGGAAGAGGTTTGAGCTGGTTGTTGCTCTGTCTGTACGCTGACACACAGAAGCTGGGGCTAACCTCTCGTCAGGGACATGTCTGATCACCAAGCAAGTAAGTGGCAGTTAAAAATCACCATCTTGCGGAGCACAGGTGGTCTTTACATTCCTGTTGCTAACTGTGTCCTCTGATCTGCTCATAGGAGAACACATGAGGACTCTGGCACGTAACATTAGCTAAACTACATCTGTTTTTCAGTACCAACACACCAGCCGGTGTGTGTAGTTATTTGTTTCCTTAAGATGATTATGCTAGATAACTCAGCTCAGTTCAGAAGCCCATTTACACCCAAGGGTGGCTCAAAAGATGCTGCAGAGGACAAAATGTAGGACAACGCAGCCTGTGATCCCAGGGTAGAGCAAATCATGTGAGTTTTACATTTCTTCTCTTCAAGTCTGCAAAATATCACAGAAGTCCATTGGCTAGATTCACCTCTCGGTACGCGCAGGCAGAGCTCAGCTGGCTTGGACGGACTCAGGCTGAGTTACACCAGCTGAGAATTTGGCCCCTTATGTTTAATGGTCACTGCCAAGTCAACTCAGAAAAAAAAAAAAAAAATCACCCAGGCTGAAGCTGAGCCAAGATGACCACAGAGGTCATGAAGCTTTTAGAATTATTAACTCCTATTAGTATAATAATCCTTTTTATGACACCATAAAATTACATGGTGCCTTTCAGGACGTAGATAGACTACATTCCCTGGGCTGAAGGGCCACCTCTCGCACAAAACACCTAGGTCACCTGTGTCTGTAAGCACCTGCCCTTTGTCCTCACTGCCCTGGGACCTCATCCCTTGATTAAATCTTCTGTGGGAGGAGTTCTGTCACCCTGCATCCTTGAATCTCCTCCCCATACTTCCACCAAAAAGGCCTCGAGGGATGTGGAAACATCATACATTCTTCTCAGCTTTCATAGTCTAAAAGTGGCAAAAATTTGCATTTCCTTTGTTCCACCTTTGGGCTATAGCTGCTGCTTCTCTGTTCTGCAGGGATATGTGGGGTGCAGTGGGAGGAGGGAAGTGGGCTCATTCTGGAAAAGTAGGACAGGCGAAGTTTTTGCGCTTAGTTTTCCCATGAGGTGACAAGATGATCTGAGGGATACTGCAGGAAATTAGTATCAAACTCTACAAAAATGGTGAGATTTACTGCACTCCCAAGCACCAGTGACCACAGGGAGGACTGTAGGGCTGCAGTGGGATAGAAGGTCTCTTGAGGATGACAAATAATGCCGTAGCAGAGTATCATATTGTGGGCAAACATAAAACACAGGTCCAAGGCAAGTGGCTCTTTCCCACGTACCAAATTGTGGAAGCCTGTGGAAATAACACACTGACATTTTTTTTCTCTAGTAATAGGAGACAGAGATAGGTGGCACAGAAAGTGGTGTTCATATTAAAAATGACTAATCAAGTCATTAAAGACCGAAAATTAACCTGGAAGAGCATTGAAGTTTTCAGAGACCCAACCAGTCGATTTTTGCTGCTCATGTAAGCTGTGCGAAGAGAAAACATCAATTGCTGTGCAGTCCTGCTGAGTCAGTGTCTCTGGGTCATATGATGTAATATGTTACAATCTGGTGAGAAATCCAGGCTAAAACTGGTTGGTTCTTTCAGTTGCTGTTGAAAGTATTTTAAACCAAAATAATTACTTGAACATTGACTTCTGGGAAAGGAACCTCTGTCAACTGCTGGGAGAAGAATTTCTGTTTATGGAGACTTTTCGAGATTTTTTGATTGCAAGCTAAAAACTGGTTATGATTTGTGATGCAGAGAAGGAATGAACAAGATTTTGTATTTGCCATGAAACAGAATTGCTTGGGAAATCCCAGGTTTAAAACTGCTAGTTATACACTTCAGGTCCTTATTTTTCCTCCTTAAAAAACTGTCTTGCTTCTGAAAATGATTAAAAAATACATGGTTTTGATTTCTTTGTTTCTTATCCCTTTCCCACCTACTCCCCCTGATAGAAATATTTTTTGAGGCACATTACTCTGGACAGCAGATGTTGCTTGTTTCAACAATAATAATAAAAAATAATCCAATGCTTTAAAAACATTAAAAAAAAATAAAAATCAGTTTGACCAGGAATGCTGCTAAAACATTAGCAATGATCCCACTGTTGACTGATACACACTTACAGACCTCGACACTGGCACATACAGAACACAGAAATCTCCAATTCTGGCTGATACCAAAGTGAAATAAAAGGGAGTTGCATTGGCTTGGATTTTCTCCCAACAGCAGAAAAGAATTAAAAAATCAGCACGTGGTTAATGAGGATGAATAGATGCAGGGAAAATGGAATTTTCATGTTTCTAGGGGTTTTAAAACAACAGTGAGTAAAATCTTCTTAATAATATAATTTAAAAAAATAGCATGTGGACATCAAATTAATCTGAGCTGCCACTGCACTGACTTCAACAGGCTTCAGGAGGGAGGATTTTCTTCAGGGAGAAGTAAAGACCAATGCCAGTGGAAAGCGACCCTCAAAAATCTGTGTTTGTTTTGGTACAGGGCAAAAGCGAGGTCCCTCTGTGCGCGTTCACGAGTGTTGCTGGGACATCGTGTGCTGTGGGTGTGAGGGACCCCCTGGGGCACAGGACACCGATGGGACGCTGGAGCAGCCCTAACTGCTCTGGTCATGGGTTTCCCACATTATGGACTCTACAGTGTCATCTGTACATCCTCCAGTTTGTGTTTTCTGCTTTCTCCAAGCGTAGGTATACCACAGCGGAGGAAAGGAGCTGAAGGTACATGGAAACAGCCTCACCTATGAGCAAGGCGCAAGGGTATAGGCTACTTGGGTCCTGCCCCTTGAGTGACATTGGTTTGCTGTGCAAACGTGGGCAAATCGCTTGATTTCAGCTTCCCTCACTATAAAAATTGGGGACGTAGACATTTGCCTCCACTTTTTGAAATCTATGGCTTAAAGGAGCATGCTGTAGTGACAGAGGGTTTTTTTGTCAACAGGATAATCTTCAGTTCTCCAGAGAAGTGAAGCCATTCTGCTGGACAAAAGAGAGAACAGGGTCTCGAGACCCTGTTGCAAAAATTTAGGCACCAAACACTCCAATAACTGTGAGGCTGCACAAACACAACTCCTGAGCTCAGCAGCACGTGGTGTCCAGCTCAGCGAGAGGAAGAAGCTGGGGAACGCAGTCTTTGGGCATGGTTTGATCCAGTTTCTGGCAGCAGTGAGTTCCCTGAAGCGCCTTTCCATCTTTCTGAAGGATCATTTTAGCAAAAGCAGTGCTCGGTGTTGCCTGACACTGCGAGTCATATAAGGTCAAGCTCATAAGATATATGGCAGTATGGGGGGGGGGGTTCAGCTTCCACAGTGTTATGGCACAAGGAACCATTCTTCCATTACACGGAGATCTATAAGGAATCGCTGCCATTAACGGACTCCATTAAATGCAATACATGTGGGAAAAATTGCAGTTTGATTTAGTTTAGCAACATGGAGATATTGGCAAGATAATCACATAAAAGTGACACCTTTTATGGCCAAGCTCTTTGATTTTATGTCAGTGAGTTTCAATTTCTCACATTTTTATGTTCATATATAGGTTCTTGTTCTAATGTATGCATTAGCTGGCGTAAAGGTTAAATAGATTGTTTTAGCATTTGGGGATACAGGTTGTAGATATGCACAAATCTTCGATGAGCAGGGTGAATTATTTTGGGTAAGCAGGGACTGTGAGAAGGGATCAGGAATTATTCCTCTGACTTGGTCCCATCTGAAAAAAAATTGGAAATGGAACAATGAGAAAAAAAGTATTATATATGTGTAACATGATTTGAAAAGCAGACCTGCAGGCTTCCCGAGTACTGTCAGAAGAAGCAGATGGTGTGGGTCACCCTGCCTCATGAAATGCTCCAAATCTGAATATTTATTTTTAAACGCAAAAAAATATCCATTCCTTGTGAGGCAGATTGTGATCTCCCTTACATCAGCAAAACTGTCTGAAGATGGGATTGGCACTGGATTGATACTGAGAGTCACAGAGGGCTGGAGAAGCTGAGACCATAACCTGGCCCCCTGTGGAGAAAGTCAACCTCAAGGTCTGGTTCTGTGGTTAAGCAGCTAAAACTAAACTCCTGGTTTGTTCCAGTATTTCCAAACGCAGAGTATTTTTGGTATAAAAAAATCCTAGTTGGGAAGGTACTCAGTGTAGGTGCTGATTCTCCTGTAACAAGTACGAGTAAATCAGGAATAACATAATCGGTGTCTGTCAGAGACTTTTAAAAGCATTTCACACTCCCCTGTGGTGTGAGGGCGCTGCCGCAGACCAGCCGACACAGACGGTTCCTTACCACCATAGTCAGCCTGGGCCAAGCAGACACCTCCGTGAAGTCATATTTCAATATCCTGTAAACCACCTCAGTACATTTAATCCCTCAGTTCATCTCTTCTTTACATGTTCTTAGTCTCCGCTCTGCAAAATCTCCTCCTCATGTCCCTTTACTTTACCAAGAAGTCTTTGAAAGACTAATATTACAAGTCTGGCTTCTAATAGGTAATTTATTTTTCTTTTTCTCTCTCTTTTTTTTTTTTTTTTTTAGCTACATCTGAAAATCTTTTGCTTCTATCAGCTCCTGAATCTGGATAAATTACTCTTCAAGTCATGAAGGGAATTCAAGTTGTCTCTTTAAATTTTTCTCTTCCCCCCACTTCACATACTCCCAAAAACTCTCGTCTTTTCATTTCGCCTCATTTAAATATTCAGCCCAATTTCAAGGCTTAATAATGATGAATAAGATTGAGATTAGGATTTAATAAGAGTGTTAAGGAAAGATTTGTCATTCCAATGGCTGTAGGTCTTGGCTGAAATTGAATTGGCAGCCAGCCTCTGGGCATGCGTGGAGTGGAGCTGTTTGCTGGCTCCCACTTTCTCCAGAAGAACAGAAAAGGTTTTCTATACTCAGCCCTGACCAAACGGGGGATGACCTACTCCCTCGCGAACTGTGCCCTCACCATCCCCTTCCTTGACTAAAGGCAGTTTGAATCAAGGGCTGGAAGGCCTGGGAGCTCTGCATGGATTGAGGTCCTCTTAGGTACTAGGCCCTAGCTCTCTTCATTAGTGCATTTCACAACCCACCACGACTTGTACAGCTGAATCAGTGCTTTCGAGGGTCTAAATTCCTGTTTTGGAACTGAGATGAATCTCAGTGACAAAGCCTAAATCCATAACTGAATCTCAGACTGAACTTCAGCAAGACTGAGTCAAATATTACAGTTTGGCCTATGTGGAGGTGCAGCTGTCAGATCAAAGCTCAGGGAGGATGCATGTGTGATGGGCACACTAAATTCCATTATTGCTTTATAGACGTCTGCTAATACCATTAGCTACGTGCAGGATGAGCTGAATATCTCTTCTGGTTGCTGCAGGCTAGGATCTGCAAATTGTCACGGTGAGCGAAACAAACCCCCTCTGGACCTGCAAGTCCAGGGGCAACTTGGTGCCCAAGCGGAGTGTTGAGACTTGAGAACCCACAACGCATTGTGTCTGCATGCCAATGCGGCGAAGAGTGGCATTCAGGGAACGGGGGGAGGCCAGAGTTTCTCTGAGAAACTGCTTCCAAGGTGAGCTATTTTTCTATTATATTGTGCCCTTACCAGAAGAGTCAGGCTGCAGGAAGTAATTTATATCTTCTAAAATATGGTTTGTTGCATGTAACCACAGCAAGTCTCATGTTTGAGACACACCCCCACCCCCCCCCAAATAACTCTGCCACCTTTAGGGCCTCTTTCTTCTTGAGGAGCAACCCTATGGACTGTGCTAGTTTCAATACTTTGGACATTAAGCAACTGATCTAGTTTAAACACTTGTAAAAACTCTGCAATGTCAGTTGTGCTTGGACCCAAGATGTTGCATGACCACCGGCGGCTCAAACTATTTTGACAAGGGCTTGCTGGAGTGGCTGTTTGCCATGTGCACACAAGGCCCAAAGAGGCTTAAGGCGTCTAAAGTTTTAGGGACAGATTCCTGGCAGAGGAAAGGTGCTGAAGCTCTTTTGAAACCAGGGGGCTCGTGCCACTTTACTTCAGGCGAGGGTGCGGACCTTAGGGGTGCGCTAACTGCTTAAATTGCTCTGCAGTTTTAGGGAGTTTACAGTAAGCCTCTTAAACTGCTCTAAGGGCTTACAGTATCTTAAGCCTCTTAAATGATATTAAAAAAACTTACAGTATTTTGGCAGAATCTACAGTTTGGAAGGATTCAAGGTTCGAAAAAATCAAACTTGGCTTGCTTGATAGATTTTATTGGGAATTAAATATATTTGATGAAATATCCTTTTAATAATTTTAAAATTATAAACTTAAATAATTATTTTGCCAGTCTACATTAAGGGAATTGCTTATGAACATACATTACAATATTGAAACTGCCAGAAAATGCCATAATTTGTAAACTCACGATTTCCTGGTTTAGGTGTTATTAATTTTACTACCACTCGTCCAATTTTCTTCAAGCTTGACTTAATTTTTATGTCACAACTACCTCTACAAAATAAAGCACTTTAGCAAGTCCATCCTGATCTACTTTTGAGAAATCAAAGTGTGACATGTCCGATAAGAATATATGAGGAAAATACATTTGTTTCCAAACGCAAATAATTCAAAGAGAGATCTGCTGGCATTGCCGAAAATTAAATAACAAACAAAAAACCCTTTAGGCTGAGACTAAATTGAACAGATTTTTTCATGCACAATTGAAAGGAGAGATTAAAAAAGAATAAATTGGAAAGTTAATGTGACTACAGAAGTGGTGACACGCCTTTCCTGTCAAACTCATTAGATACTCAATTTTAGTGATTCTTTGAGCATGATGATTTTTTTGTGACACAAGAGAAAAGTATTGATCTTTTCTATGTTCCGTCATAATTAAAATGCATGTGGAACATACCAACAGAAATTCCGCATAACTGTCCTTACATGCGTGCGCACACACACAATTTTTATGTTTTCCTTCAAATTTCATCAATAAGCTGCATTTCTCTTCTTCCCCATCTGCCTATCATAAAAGTGGTTGACGAAAAGGCAGCAAGTCTTTCCCATGGAAATCCTGTGCCACCTATGAAAAAGAGTGCTTTAACAGCACTGGTGCGATGTCTGGAGTCCGTCCACATGAACAAATGTGCACCATATGTGGTTGACAGCTAGTTCTTTCAATTCCAGCAAAGCCAATTGATTTGAGTACACCAATTTTATATAGGTCTGTTGGGAGCCATCAGATGATCCTTGATTTTGACAACTCAATCAGCAAGAAGGTTATGTTCCTACAAGGCAAGGGATAAAGTAACTACTAACCTAAATCTTCAAGTCAGACTTGCGGCAGACCTGAGCTGCATCCTTTCTGACGCTTGATAAACTGATTCTTTTTTAAAAATGAACATCCTCTGATTGGTTTGCAGCCCAGTGCTCAGTTACAGGGATTGTCAACATTCCTTTCTGGGATATTGACATCCTGGAAAGTCTGTGTTCAAAACAAACCAAGAAACTGATTTACCAAAAGAGAATGAGAGCCGGTTTGCACAGTTCATCTCTGCACTCAAAGGAGAGGTGGGCACAAGTTTTCTGATACTGTTTGCAATTTGAATATTCCAGCTTGTTTTCATGGGCCAAAACAGCTGTATCTTTGTTGCCTGAAGTATCTGAAAGCTCAAGTGCTGCTGGACACTGACCTAAACCTCTAAAACTGTGATTTGCCTTTGAAAAGTTACTTGTTTTACTGCACAGAAGAAGAAAAAACTGCATACTGATGTAGTTCTTATGTCCAAACATTTTCTTATTATTTTATGTTGTCCTTTCAGTCCTGTGCCACTTGTTGCATTCTTGCCCCTCTGCTCTTCTTACACACGTGATTTCGGAGCCTTATGACATCTTTGGTGTGGCCGAAGGTCAGAAGACCATCACAAGCCCCAGCCATCACTTACAGAGGTCTTGTGACACATTCTGGTTTGATTTTTTTTATTATTGACACCTATATCCCTGCGGTCAGGTCTTCCCTCTGCACCTTGCTAGCTTCAACATTCCTTCTCAGCACTTTATTTTGTTATTGTTATGTTGCTCATCTATCTGTGTGACCCTGGCACATCTGAACCCCAGCCTTTATTTGTCCCTTAGGAAATGACTGAAAATAGCAGTAATTATGGGGGAAAGAGGGGGAATTGTTTTGTGTTTATCATTATTATTTTGTGGATATTTTTGTAACATCTTTTAGAGATTAAGTTCAATTAGGAAACAGATGGCACCAAAATATCGTCAAACATTTCTGATGGGCAGCAAATTACTGACTTAATTATGTAAATAATTAAAATTTGTATTTACACCTGATCATCCAAATGAGGGTGAAAATACCAATTTCAGGGTTTGTTATGATTGCTGGCAGGGTGTCAACCTGTGAGCAAGTCGCTTCCTTTCTTCAGCTTCAGATGTCTCTCTTAGATCCTAGAACAGTCAAAAAAAACCCTGGAAAAGGGAAAATGAAAGAGTGAATGAAGACTCCCGACTAAGTTTCCATCAGGTAGGTGCTCTCCCGACTTTAAAGAGAATCCCTGTGCTGGTTGAGGGGACTTTGTTATTAGCAGGCTCACTGCAAGTGCACCCAGAGGTACCGGCTCAGACCCAGCCTTGTGCACGGGGCTATACAAATAGATTGTCAGAGACAGTTCTTGCACTGAAAAGCTCACAGGCCACATAAACAGGGCTGACAAGTAGTGAAAAAAAGAGTGAGAGCGAGACGGAGTCAGACAGTTTTATTAACTTCCGTATTACAGATGCAGAACTGAGGCACAGAAAGATAAAATGTGCGATTCTCATTTGCACTAAATTTGCTTTCCAGTACTCTGGCAGCATAAACGGGCCATGAAGTGGGTATATATTACATTTACACTCACTTTTCACTTCTCCTGTGATGTTAAAATGCTTCAGCATTAGTGAATATCAGACCCAATATGATTTCTTTAAGATCACAGAGGAAATCGATGCCATTGAACCCACATTTTCTTAGCGCCACGTCAGTGCCTTAGTTATCTGATGTCCTTTCACCCCTTTCTGGGCAGTAGTCTTGTATACATAGCTATACATAATGATATCGCACCTTTTGGTGTTATTAAACCTGTTTTAAAGATTTCTGGGAATTCACAAGGAACCAGGAAAATTATTCAACTTTTCCTTGCCTTCTTTTGCCTTTGCTTATTCCTCTAGACCATGATGGGAAACGAATGAAAAAGCTCTGAGGCAGTGGTAGAGGCACATGGACTTCTAACCCGGCAGCTTTCTAGTTTGCACATCTCAGATCCTCATTATTTTTCCAGACTTGTAGATGGCGCTGCTAAAAGCTGTCAGGAATCACGATGTGTTTTGTCTCCAGTATCTTATCACTGGGAAATATATGCCATTGAAGGGCTGGATTTGCCTTTAAAAGAGTAAAACTCCCGGTTGTTTAGGACACAAATTTTCTTCATTTAAACCTGTTCCAGAGGGATATGTAAAACAGATACAGTCAGTCCTATGATTTTGATTCTGAGCCATCTTTGAAGGTCAAAATTGGGCTGTTGTGGTTCTTCCTACTTTCTATGTCATGGGTTCTGCAATATTAAGATTTTTATCTTAGCCCAATTTTATCAGCTCTATTCTCCCATCCCTAATTTGGAGCCAGTGAGGGTGGGGGGGAGAGGTGATAGGGAGGTCAGACAAATGCTTCTATTGATATCCCTGTAATAAAAAGAGCTTTACTTTCCTTTCTGCTGATAGCAGTCAAAGGAGCTTTGCTTTTGATAAAATTAACCTTGGAGCCAGAAACAACAGAAGCTGCTCTGATTTCATCAGCCCTTCTATCTGAGGAGACGTGATCACTTACTAGCAATGAAAGGGGACATGTCGCCTACACAGGCAACTCATGTAATAGCACAAATTCCTCCCCTCTGCTCAGCACAGTCAATCTCACCTCTAACAGTCTGTGCTCAGAGTTTCAGAGCCTTGTCCCACCATGGGGACAGAGAGAGAAGGAGAAAACCGAAGTATTCATGGTGGATACCTGGAGGTGAAACATGCTGACGACAGACCTGCTCACTCCCACTTACATCTTCACGTGGGCTTGCTCAGACCTCATCCTGGTCCCCTGAACTGAACCTGTTTGCTTTGCATGGTATCTTGAACAGGACATTTGCTTGAAGTCAATGCATGTCTTAAAACTACCCAAGTTCTGAAGTGTTAAGTTGGATCACGGTCCAAAAGGGTATTTCCACATGAGAACACTGGTTGGAGAGACATCGAAAGGTTGATAGCCTTGTCTCTCCAACCATCCCCAGCATTGCTTGGAAGTCAGGGACGATTCTGTCTTTTCAAACTTGAAGCCATGTTCTTATCACAAGCGGATTTTATGGTTTAAGTCCTCCCCCAACCATCCATTTATTAAATGTTTCCTGGCTCTAAATTCCTTATTTAATGTGTTAGTAACCACTTCAAAAAAGTACCTGTGCCCCATAATACTGAAGTACTTCATCATAAAAGATAATGATTATGATTATGATCTGCATAAGCAAAGGCCATTGCCTGGTCTGTGCTGATAGTATAAAGGGATTTGCCATACTTCTCCCTCCACTCAGAAATGTTCTCCTGTGCACCCGGAGCTGTTAACACCACTCTGAGCTGTTGCCACACGTGACTGAAATGACTCATAGTCACAGCTGTTATTCAAAGGCAGAAATAAAACCTATCACTTCTTTTGGACGCTGCTTCCCCATGCGGCCTGAAGACCATGCTTGCCTAGTGCAATGGAGCTGGGACTGGACACAGGGTGATGTCCTCAAAAAGGAGCGTATCTGGGGCCCACGTCTGTGTCTCTAGGGAGTGATGCTCATCAAGGGGTAAAAGGGTAGAGCTGGTGGACCTGTGATATACGGCCAGTTTTGGGTTCTCATCTAAGAAAGTTTTAGTGGGAGAAGGCTTTAGCCCAAGCAGAGTCATCAGCAGACAGAAAGGATCCCTGCACCTGATCAGGCTCCACAGAAAATCCCCATTTGCTCTGAACAGATGCCTCCATGCAAACCCAGCTAGCAGCAGAAGTTTATCTACTCCAAAGAACTGGATCTCCTTTATCACCCATGACTACGTACTACCTTCAAACAGATGCGCCAAATGATAGTCACCAACCCACAAACAGTCTCTTTTTCCCTATTCCTTTCTGCTGGAGCAGGGCAGTGAAAGGGATATTTGTATTCTCTGGGGCAGAGAGATCTACGGAGCACTGCTGGAGAAGGCTTCTGAGGGGCTTCCAGGGAAATCTCTGCCAATCTCCCTCACTGTCGATTAGCACAGCGGTTTAAGCAGCTCAGGGTAATATTTCCTCAGCAGACAGCTGTAAATGCTCATTGTCAATATGTACAAATAAATATTTCAGGTGAAACAGACAAAGACATAATGGTTCATGTCTCCTCTCAAATACACTGTGTGCTTTTTCCTTCGTTTTTCTTTCTTTTTTTTAAATACATTAGCATAATTCCAATAAAGCCCTGAAAAAAAGTGAGATCAGGATGTAATTGGGCAAAGAAATTCTTCCGATTTTTTCCCAGCTCTTCTGCCCTAGCCAGATATTGCTGCATGGCAGCATTGCCCAGTGATGAGAGCATGACTCAGAAGAAACGGTTTCTACTTCTGCCCTTACAATGTGACCTTAAGCAAGTTGCATTTGCTCTCTGGGTCTTTCTTTCTTCCCTCCTATTGCTTCTTTTTTCTGTTTTTTTTTTTCCTTCTTTTTTTTTCTTTTTTTGAAAAACAGCATCCTTTTTGGATGCATCTGAAAAGAAACTTACGTCCAGTGAGGATGCTGGAAGCTATTGTAATAGAAATTAGAGTTTTTAAGCCCCACATGGCCAATTGCCTACTTACGCTGCTGAGTAGTGTGATTGTACAATTAGTCCTACTAACTCAGCAGGGGGAGTTGGAGATTCTCACATTTACTTCCATTTTTCTTATTCATTTTCAAAGGGGAAAGAAAAAGCCTTTTTCTGTATGGGTGAAAAAATGTTAATATCTTATTTGGTGTTTTCCTACACAATTGAGGATTGAAATATGCAGCCACTTCACTGGTTTTAGAATCAAAGCATTCCCTCGATTATGTAGTTGTGTGAGAGAGAATTGAAATTGCCACACGCCCATTCACAACCTAATTGATTCTCCTAACTGCAATGCAATTTTTCCCCCTGTATCTTTTGGGCAAAGCATTTACAGTGATATTGTTTTGCTGTAAGCCCACACTGATACCGTTAAGTCATTTATAGTGAGAAGTTGGTTGGAACAAAATGACAGCAATAACATCATGCTGGTTATGTGTGGGGTTCCTGGGTGACCAGAAGCCTGACAGCAGGTGTCTGGTCTCCTGGGCTTGTCATTGTTTGGAAAAATATATGAAGTCCTCGAAAATCATCTGGCCAGAATTTTTTAGAGCAGAAAAGATGTCATCTCCAAGAAAACCATGATATATGGCAGCCCTCTTTGTAGGGTTACAGCACAGTATTTTTAGGACTATGATTTGCACTTGAGATAACTTGTGTCTCTCTCAAAATGTCATGCTTGAAAACAGGTTTCCTGATAACCCACATCCCAGGTAACCCACATTTTATGTAAGATGTGCAAAATCAGAGACAGAGGCAGGGACAGGCAAAAGCAGAGAAGCTTTCTGGAAAGAAGAAGCAAACTACGGGATATGAGAGCTCAGGCAGCCGGCAAAGTGGAGGAGCTCTGGGGCTGGTGCACGTATGCGGTACGCGCGCTCAGGCATAACACAGACTGCAGCAAAATTACACATTTTTGGTTGGGTGGTTGGATTAATAGCTAACCCACAGTTACGCTGTGAGAATATATTTAAAAGCAATGAGCTACTCTGGAAAAGATTTTTGCCTATAGTTCTGACTAGAGAAATGTTGTGTTATTCATTAATTCAGAAACCACCTTCTTTTCTATTAATGCACACGCACCTCTATCTCCCTCCTTCTATATATGAACAGCCTTGTAAAGAGTTTGATAAGAAAATATCTGAGTCAGTTGAAGATTTATTGGTGATGCTGTGGAATTGTCCTGCTTTGTCTAAACTACTTGTGAGACTATTATGATTTTCACCTATATTTTAACAGCTTGACTGAAATAAATATGGCCTCATTTTCACCCTGGATGTTTTCTGTGCACAGCATTGGTCTTTGATGCATACACAAGATAGTAATTAATTTGCAGTTTCATTCACTAAGAGAGACGTGAAATGAGAATGTCTCTAGATAGATAGCAATTACTGTTTTACAGCACACCACAAGATTTTTAAATGGAACACCATCTCTTTACACAAATTGTTTTCCTAAAGATCAGAGTTGGCCCTTCTACCCCGCTATCGCTTTCTCTGGAGTTTGCCTGGAAAATCTCCTGTGTGGTGGGAAGAGGAGGGCCTTGCAGAACAACAATCCCCGTCTTACTGCGCTTGAAGCATTTGTAAACAACTCACAGTGTTTGCTCAGAGGTATTTTTTTCCTGCTGTATTTCTGATGAATGCAATGAAATGTGAGGGAAATGAAGGTCTCCTAAGTACATTTTAATTTAGATGAAAAATTATACATTATTATACCATACTGGTGATTGTTCTGACATAATTGATTGGGAGGGCCATCCACAAAGAACAGTGGGAAAGCTTGACTTTGAGGAGACTACCGAAACGGAATTAACCATTTAGAAGTGTGACAGAAAGCAGCGTCCTGCACTGGGAAAGACAAAAACTGGATTTTGGGTTCAGTTTTGCCATTCTTTGGGGGAATCACCCCCTTTTCCTGTGCCTCTGCTTTCCCTCAACAAAATGGCAACAGAGATTTTTATTTTTTCTTGATCCTTGAAGTGGCAGATGAGACACACATTGGAAGGAGACTCTTCACAATATCTAGAAGGACAGTGATGACACAAAGAGGGGAAGATTCATCTCCCTTTGTTGTGTACTCCAGTGCCGTATCAAGACTGCACTGCAACCACCGTTTAAGCCTCTCCAGCTCTTTGTCCAGGCTGGTGGCTGGATTAGAGGTTGCAGTCCTGCAGCCTGCCCCGACGTGAAGATTGGAACTGATGGACTTGGGTAATGCTGATTCTGAATCTTTGGGTGATGATGTGGAGAAAGCCTGTGGGTACAGAGATCTTGTCTGGCTGCTTTCCTTCTAGTGCTTTATCAGGCAGGCATCCGTGATGGATATTGACTGGAGGGAAAGGATTTTCATCCAGTAGACCAGGTCCTCTCACGTGAAATAACTGTGAGACACCCCTAGCTGGTTTCTCTTTATATGTGAAGGAAACTCTTGTATCATTGGGCTGTGCAGTCCAGTGTCCTAACAAGAGCGGTTCTTAGCTGATGCTGTAGAATAAAGTAAATGTCTTACTGCAATAGTGCATAATCTACACAACCAGATATGCACTGAGGGATAAGAAGTAATGTGCTCCTTCCTGACCACCAGAAGCAATCAACATATACTCTGAAGTGTAAGGTCTGATTATCTTTAGGCCATAATTCTGCTTGCCCGGTTGCAGGTGATATTATTAGTAGCTATAAAATAATATTTTCCAGAGCATATTTGCTTATATTACAACATTTTAAACCTCCATGGCCATCTTACAGGGTGAAAATGAAAACAAAACAAATAACCTGTCTGTCCTCACTCCACCATTACTTCCCTAAGGAACCTGCATTGTGTTCCCAAAGATTTTCCACACACCTTATGGCAAATGATTTTGCACCCCTCTCTAGTTTTGGGGGTTTTTCACAGATGTAATTATAATTCTTTTCATCTTCCCTGGAGAGACCATCTTATGTTGTAAAGACAGTGTGAAATGGGAGACCCTACGTGAAATGTTATTATTGTTACAATAAACCAGTTATGCTGCTGTTAATTCCCACTCACAATGTGAAGGCAGCCCCTGGTATATTCTGCTTCTTGGGTTTTTAACCCTGAAATACCAGTGATGGAGAAATAAGAGTGACTGGGCTGGTGTTTGCATCTCCCAAACGGCCGGGATTATGGATTGCGACGGGCATCCAGAAGGCCAAGCTCATCTTTATAGTGCCTGTGTATAGCAAACTCCACCCAAAAGGCAAAAGAGAGCGCGAAGGGGGGAGAGAGGGGAAATAGCTTCTTTGGGGTGAAACAGCTAGTCAGTGTAGGAACCAGGGCTTCACTTCCCCTGGCTTTATGCTGCCTCTCAGTGTGGACACCTGTACCTAAGCTGGTTGCCCGACTCCCTTTTGTAGCATTGGGGTGGAACAGTCCTTCACAAGCACACTTCACCTGACCCTTTAGAGATGCGATGAGACAGCCTTGTGATGAGATGACCTGTGGCCACCCTCGCATGTGCTGCTCTCAGTGACGGGCAGAAAGCAGCTCGGTGTCTGGCTGAGATGGAGAGACCTGCACTGTGGATGGTTACCATGGGCAGAAGACACTTGCCCCAGGGTTCTCTGTAGCTCATGAATTTACATGTTTAAAACAAATTTTTACAGAAGCATGTGGGTTTGTTCTCAGGGAAAAACGTTACTTGTGATTTTTTTCAGGATTTTTCCAGTTCCCAGCGAGGGTTAAAACCCCACAAGAATGAATCTTCATAGGGTAGCTCGAGAGACCAGTGCCATTAATGAATAAGATATTGCTAGGAATTGCAGAGATAGAGGCAAAAGTTGAGAATAATGGAAATTTAAGAAAAAGAGTTAGCTTTGGGAAGAGTTTTGGACAAGTCATTGAGATTATTTTGAGCTGCCTTCCCTGTGCTGCTGGAACACTCAGTGCCTTATCTGCCTTCAGGAAAAGCTGCTATCCAGAGGATGCTGTGAAATCGAAATGTTTCTTGTAAGTGTTTGTTAGGACAGAGGGGGATATATCTCACCTGGAATTGTGCAATCCAAGGCAACAGACAGCTTTGGTTTATTCAGACCCTTATGAAATTATTGCCATAAACCTTTTCTGAACTGACTTAGAGGATGCACTTCTTTGACTGCAATGGATTTATGCTATCTCCAGAGAAGCAGCTGAAAGTTCACGCCCTACATGGTCCTCTTGGAGAAGAAGAGCAGACAGCACTGAAGAATGCATTTTGAGGCAGTTGTGAAGAGACCGTTACTGGTTTCTGCCTCACATAGGTGTTAGCATGTGTGCGCTCGATAGGTCTCAAAGCAAGCCGTTAAGCCTAAAGGCAACTATAGCAAACCTGTGTAAAAATGTCCCATCTTGACGTGAAGCGATGGGGTTTTCTCTGCACTGCCAGTAAAAGATGGCTGGCAAAACCGCTATGTATGCCTTACATTGTCAGAATAAGACTTAAGAGATCTTTATCTGGTGCACAAGACGTATGCTGCTTGGTCTTCCCTAGCCTAAATGTCATCCCCATGAGAACAAATGCTCTGCCTCACCTCCGCATTTCATAGCTGAATGCATGTATAATAATTACTTCTCCTCAGGGTTTTACTTCAAGTGTCCAGTGTCCTTAAGCTCTCCTCATCAGCATCAGTCTCCTAAACCTTCTTACATCTGAGTTCCTATGAGCTGCTTCTCTGTTCCCCCACCCCGCTTTGGTCTTTTTTTTTTCTTTTTTTTTAAGTATATATGTGTGTAATAAAGCACTGAGCTCAAACCGAACAGACTCTTCCAATTAAGGCCCTACCCGAGCACAGCTGAGTGGAATAATTGCCTCGCTTGTTTTACACAGAATACTCTATTAGCAGTTTGATCTGGGACTCAACATTCACCCAGAATATTTGGTCTGTCTTTTTTTATTTTTCAGCCCTCAGCAGCACATGAAAAGACAGGTATAGACTCTGCCAGACCAAGTCTCTGAGATTCCAACAAGCTGGTGGTAACAAGCAGCGTAGTCTATCTGTTTCATCTTTTCCATTCCTCTTGTATTTGGAGGATTTTGCATCTGCTTATTTTATTACCTTGACATCTTTATACCCATGGAAGGTATATTTTTTTCCTTGAGCCTTCCACTTAGTTGCAGCACACTGTGTAAGGCAGTGCACAGGATGAAAGCCGTTATCTGATTTGAGTTTAATGTTCAAAAGTCCTCAAGCTGGTTTATCTAAAGATCCTCCCTGTATAATTGTATACTTAGAATTCAGCTGCAGTGTAACAGGGCAAGTGCTCTGTGTTCTGTCTGGAATTACAGAAAAGACACTATTTATTTTTAAGCAAATAGGAACGGGGGGGAAAAGGGAAAAAATTACAACATGAGAAAATGTATTCAGCCGAGTTTCAGAAAAACCTACCCCAGGGTTTGATGTATGCTGGAATTAGATTGGATTTAAGGGCGGTGAATAGGAGAAAAATCAGAAGTCTGGAGAGATGAAGATTAAAATTCAAAAGTAATAGAAGAACTTAGGCAGCTCTAATCAAGGAATCAACCTTTTTGGGCTCGGTGCGGTACAAAAACGTCGTACAAAGTTTCAAAGTGACCCTGGGATTTGAATCTAGCTCCTGCACGCATTTCCCTTTAGATGCATTTTAAAACCACTTTATTAATATAATGAAAGCAAATTACTTAAATGAGAAAATGAGTTAACTGATTTCAGATGATCTAAGTCCATCGGCTCCTAAGCGGAATTGTCACTGGGCTTGTTCAGGATCTGTTAATATGATCTTCAAATCTGAGACTGAACATATTGTTGTTATGAGAAGTATTTACAGCCTCCAGCTCAAATACACAGTGAAAACATGGCAGAGAAGTAAAACAAATAAATCATAAAGACAAAGAAAGAGGAGAAAGGAAGCTCGACTATGTCATTTTATTGGGGGAACAGAAACACAGGGAGATTAATGGTTTCATTTGAAGTTACAGCACAGTCTGTGACAGGATCAGGAACAGAATCCAGGTCTTTTGTTGAAAATTGAATTTTTGATGAAAAACTTCATGCACTCTTTAAAATTAGGGAAATTTCACCTCACCTCAGCCAGGAGTAGCTTCCGAGAGAGGGGGGAAGTTGGAGGCAGAGGGAAGAGGGCTCTGAGCTCACATCAATTTCTGTCTGCCTATTTTCACTTCGTTAAAGGACCCATTCTAGCTTTGAATTCCGTGGCTAGCTGATGAAGCTGATACTCAGCGGTCAATGCAAGGGTATTGGGCCAGGAGTTATTTCACAGAAATTTTGTTCAGGGAGTACTACATTAAACTGCTGTGAAATGTTATGAATTTTTACTGGAAAATATCAGCCCTTGTTTAAATGATAGTTAAAAAAATTCTGAGATTTCGCATTCGCATTGACGGAGATCACTTCTCATATAAAACTGTGAAACTCCCTTAATTTCACACCTGTCAATGCTAAACCACCATCTTGTGAAGATTTTACCAGAGAAAGAAAAAAAAAAATTCAATAAAGCTTTTGCAGCATTTCTCAGGCGATCGTGAAATGTCCTGGGGTATAATTAAGAAAAAAACCCTTCGTGACATTTTGGGGGAAAATATATATTCAACTCCACTCACACAGTTCCAGAAAGGAAATTAATTCTACATAAAATGGTAGCCTCCTTTGAGTAAGTAATGAGAACAACTGTCTGCTACAGAAAGCCTGAAATAACAATGAGGGTTGGTGCGATTTTAATAGGCCGCCCTTGCTACTCTGTTCTGGAGACGGGAAAAAACAGGGGGAAGAAGGGAGGAGGCCACAGAGACCTCCTGCATGGTTCATGGAGACCTTCACACCTGCTGAAACAATGGACAGCCACAGAAGGGTTGCTCCGACCTGCCCGCAATCCCTGAGCTGGCATCCCAGCCTGCAAGCAAGTGGCGTAAACCTATACAGAAGATGGGATGAGGATTTAGGGCACAGTAATTATAAAAGCACGAGTAAAGGTCTGCCACTGAGCCAGCATGGTCAAGGCAGGCTGGTTTCAGTAGACAGTAGTGCCTGGGTAGGGATGCAGTTGGCAACATGCTGAGCTGCTCCTAATCCACCGGTCCAGCCAAGTCGTCACCCAGTCATCAGTGAGGACAACCTTCAGCGTAACTTCAGAGCAAGGCTTGAGCTCACCCCTCTAGACACTGCACTGCCTTACAGCCTCTGCCACCAGACCCTGCTGACGTGCGACCCTCCTCGCTATCCTCCTGCCTTCCTGGGCATTCTTGTTACAGAAAAGCCTACTTTGCCGCAGACAGTGAGCACCGAAACGTGCCTGTGTGCATGGGCACCCACATGCGTACCACCGTCTATGCGTAAGTACTTGCTCTCAGACAATATTTGCTATGGGCTTGGTTTTTTATATTTTTTTTTCCCTGCAGTAATCATTTGACTGCGGAAAAGTCACCGGAGTTTTTTTCATACACTTCTCTTTTGCAGCAGCAAGGGCATAAAGGTGCCAATGGAAAATTGCTTTGGTACCTTGAACTGTAAATGATGCTGTTTTCATGATTCATCAAATCCGTCGGAAGCAGAGGTGGCGTGTCAGCAGGGCTAGGCAAAGTTTAGAACATAATAGGGCCCAAGAGGTGAGAGACATGTCTTTCATTTCAGTGGAGCATCTTTGAAGTGACTGCTGGAAATAATTAGGTTCCTTGATTTCCATTGCCATTTGGTGCTCTTCACGCTAATCAGAGTAACTGCACATTTGCATGAACTGAGGGGAATAGAAATATTTCTTATTAAGAAAGAGCCCATAACAAAGATAAAGGTCTCTTGGCTTCAGAATTCATTGTCCCTGCAATTCTACACCACACTTCATGTCTGGCCAAAAAATGAGGTGAAAAATGTATATTTAATATTTATTAAAGACCCTCAGATCTTTATAATCTTTAAACTTTGGTCCTGCTAAATATTCCAAACTCTTTTTATTTATTAATAAATGTTTCATTCTGCCTCTTCCAAAATCTGAATGAAGCTCTTAGGTCACACAGCCTGTGAGATGAATCACAGAGGGGAAATTGAATAAAATCTGATTTCTAATCACTTTGAAAGATTCTTTAAGGACTTTAGGGGTCCAGTGTTTAAAGAAGGGAGTGGGAGTTGTGATGTCTGACCTTTCCCATCCAAACTCAGCATTAATTTATAGGTCTTTTATGATTGTGAGCACACCAGCTTCACGTCTCTGTATCTTATTTTATCTATATGTAAAATTAGAAGAGTAAAAATATGACCCTATTTTACAAAGGTGTAACAGGTCTTAATAAATTTCTGATATTAAACTGCTGTGACGGCTTTCCTTTATGAAATACAGGCTATGTTTTCAAAAGAGCTCAGCTCTTATTTAGACACCTCTGCCAGAACCTGGGGCACTGAGGATGCCTTTTGGCCTGAATCTTTGCAAATATCTGGTTATGAGAATCTCAGTGTTCTCAGTGGGACGCTGAGCTCTTAAAGCAATCCAGGTTTTACTTATATGCCAAAATTGGAAATAAACGCCTTTGAAAATCTGTTCCTAATTTGAGAAATTTGGATGTAAGAGAATCCAGTCCTGAGATGTCTTGATCCTATAAATGAAAAGTTTGAAAAGAGACTTGTCATAGGCCTTTAGTTATATGGAAGACTCCTGTTCTCGCTGAGGACAGTGGGAGTTTTGACACGGATTTCTAAGGAGCCAGAATGTTTCCTCCAAGGGGTTCTTTACTGAACAAGTTTTAGCAATGAGGTTAGACAAGAAAACTTGCTAGGAAAGAGGAACCAAGTAGCATTTGTCTCAACAATTAAGAAGGTCTCTTTTGCTTTTGACTTACTTATTTTCTTACAAGTCCATTATTCTTTCTGCCAACAGGTGTTTCTGAAACATGAGACAAAATGTTTGTTTCAGTTACTTAAAGTAAAGAGAGAAAAAAATTGCAGAGTGATTGAAGGATTGAAATTACGCTCTTGGTATCTGCAAAATATGTTGCTTTTGCCCTTTTCTGATATTCTTATTCCTACCATTCCTGCTGTGTGGAATTGTCCAACCAGGACATATTTTGAAGTGCACTTTTATCTCATGGACCTCCTGTGGCTCCTTGGCTGTAGCCAAAACTGGGAGGTCAGGGAAATCAGAGCAATTTCAACAAAGTCTTCTCCAACAAAAGCTGGTACCAAAGCTTCTACCTCTTGCCATCCTTGCAGGTTCACTAATGAATATTGTACAGTTCATACAGCCCCAGCTGTCCGCATCCAGCCCTCAGGATGCTTGGGCATAGAAATCAACATTCGTTCTTTTATTCTGGAGAATGAATGAAGGTTTTTTGCTAGGATGCTTTGTTTTCCATCCAGGTCTTCGTCTCCTTCATCATACGTTGGTGTTGCTGTTCATAAAAAAGCAGTTATCTGGGGACACAGATATTTAGTCATGGAAATCTAGGGAAGCTCCATCGGAGTCCATGTTTTCTCCAAATTTTTAGTGAACTGGAGGTATAAATAACTGCCTTCAGTTTCCTTACAAGGTGGATAAAACACTTTCAATGATCTGTAGGTATGGATTGCAGGATGGAGGAGGACCGGCAAGCAGAGGTGTTAGAACTTAGAGCTTTAGAAACACTCAGTGTTGCGTACTGAGGTTATTCAGTCTCTGGGAAAAGTAATATGGAGAGTACAAGGTAAAAAGTTATTTTTCAGGAGGCCAAAGTAAGAGGGAGTTTTAAAGCAAGAAATACCATTCCAACATAGACTTTTCTACGATCTATGACAAGTATCCATTTGTCCTTGTAGAACTGTGAGATACATCAACATATAGTGGATTTAAGACAAAGCCACACATGACATGCTTTTTAAGTATGAGATTCATCTCCTCTTCCTTTACTCATGTAAAAATTCAGCGGTTCACCTAACCCAGCTTCCTAAGCTTCCTCTGCAGTCAAGGGAGAGGCAGACAGCTTCTCTAACAAAGGTTTATAAAATAGGATGAACAACACCTTAGAGTTGCCTTTCCCTCTTTATGTTAATAATAAAAAGAGCCTGGAAAACTATCTTTAACAATTCACATAAATTCAGATTACTGAAGTGAAAGTTGTTGCATGCTAACTGTAGCAATCATCATCTTGTTGGAGACAGGCAGAATTACAGCATCCGCTGTCACCAAATCCATGGGCTACAACTTTCTCTGAGTGCCTGAGTTTTCAGTTCATTTAATGCTTATTCTGTGATGCTACTTTAAAAAGGGAAAGCCCTTTTCTTATCCATAGTTAATTTCTTATCAGTTTTACAGTTTTTGGGAGAAGCAGTCATAGATCGTCTCCAGACCCATTAAGTGCAATGATGGCTGGAGGGGAGCCTGTTTGGCTGCCTGAGATCACCTATCTACGACCTAAGATTTCTCCTTCCAAATTCAACTTGATCCACAGCTGTCTCAAAGCTGATGTGTCCGGTTCTCCTGGTGCAGACGGATTGCAGAAAGAATCAGCTCAGCCTAGACTCTGGCCATTTTTCAGTGTTTGACTATGTGAATTCAGAAAGCTTTTCCTTCCTTTATCCCCTGTTTTTGAGGAAGAAAATCTCTGTACAGATGCTGTCACTTTCTGCTTGCAGTGAAGATGTACTCCAGTGTGAATGTCTGTGCTCTTCTGACTGTTCTTCAGAACTTGTCATGAATTCTTCATAGCGAGTGACACATCGCCTTCCCAAATCCTCTGAAGGACGAGCATGCCTTGCCCCAGTAACTGTTTTGGCAGAACTGTTAATTCATTTTAGAAACCTATACAGAGTGTTAATAAAAAAAAAGAGTTTAATTCATGAAAGGAAATTTGTATACAAAACATTAGCTCTTCTTTCCCTATCCTGAAAGTGAAAAAAAAGACTTTGCTCCAAACCATATTTCACAGGCTTTTTACCCCAAGTTTCCAGACTCTCATGCAGTGCCACTGAAATTTTAGGAGCATTGAAGTTGTTGCTAGCGAACTGCATGGGGCCGTCTTGAAAACAACGTCCATTCACTGAGCAGCCTGAGGGAGGAAGCCCTCTCCTGCTATTTTTTATCTTCTGAAGGTAGAATAAAAAGACGTAAGTGAAAAGAGCTTCTGAAGGTGCCTCCACATTTTCGTTTGGAAACAAAACATTTATAAAGTTTTGCTTTAATTCTCTTAGATCTTAGTTATAAAATTTTTTACAACTTTTTAAATGCAGAAAATGTAGCCAATTTCAAAGGCACAGTTGGGAAAGGGACATAAGCTTGAACCATAGGGGTTGTAGTTTCTAGTAAACATTTCTCTTCTTGCCACCAGTGGAAGGCGTCCATGGCTGAATTTAACCTGGGGGCTGCTGACTAGCAATCAAGATCTTTTGATCTCTGTAAGCTGATTCCCCAATTACTTACCATTTTGGAATTAAAGAGGGGAAAACGAAATAACTCTGTTAATTAAGCAGGAAAATCCTCTTGACCTGGGCAGGTGCTGGGATGCTTCTTTAGAACACCTGCAGGATGTCTTCAATAGATTTATGAGTTACAAGACTGACTTTCAGCTGCCAAGGAGTGCGGTTTGATTTATCAAGGTGGATGATTCCCTTACCCCCGGGACTCTCATTTTCTTACAGGTGGATTTTTCTCTTTACAGGTAATGTTTTCTTGCTTGAAGACAAATCATTGAAGACTGTGTTACACATCCCAGTGGAGAAAGGCATCATCAGGGTGGGCTGAAAATAATACTAAGATTTGCAATGTCTCCAACAGATTCTGTACAGGTCCCAGGTAACAGCAACCTTTGTGGCTGACAGCACATATGATTTTAATTCCTTGTGAATGGAAGCTAATTTCCCCGTTCCTCTGTTCATGCAGGCTATTGGGTACTGGATGCTCCAGTGGATGCTAAAAGATATAGGCTCAAAAACTGACGTTCTGGTTCAACACCAGGTCGCACTTTAGCCAAGTTCAGCTGTCTGAAAAAAAACAGATTGTATGGATATACGCTGGGGCAGGAATGTTAGATTAAATGCTCAGATCTGTTGCAATACCGAAGCTGCATTAATTTGGTATTGAATCTGGGACGTCTCCTATTTCAGTGAAATAGAAGAGACCAAGGCAAATCATTAGCCACCGCTAGCTGAGGTCTTTAGTTGAGGACCTAAAGCTCTTGTCTGTCTCTCACCTATTTTGGGGAAAATTTGGATCCAAGGTGATGTGTATGGGAAGTGGTTTCCACACATTCCAAAATCAGAGAATACAGTTGTTCTTAGATGATGTGGGGTACTTAAAGGCAGGAAGAAAATTGTATTCAGTGCAGACTGCTCTCCTGAAGGAGAACAAGGGTTCACTTAGTCCTGTGATCTTGCTGAGCTTTCATAGCTGAGAGCTTTTGCCCAGGGGGTATGAGTGCGTACAGCACATAACACAGAGATACACACCTATCTAAAAGGCAGTAGTCTCTTGTGGCTAGAAATGTGGTCAGACTTTGTACATGACCTCTGTGTCTTCCTTCACTCAGTTGTGAATTTCATCCTCGAAACCCCTCCATGAGATGGGGCAGTGCTATTGGCACTGCTTCACAGAGGGGGGATGGAGACATGGAGAGACTCCTCAACTTGCCAAAAATCATAATTGTGGCTTGTGGGGGATTGGAGGAGGCGGCAGCTGAACAAGGAATTGATCACAAGCCTTCTGATAGCACCATGATGATTAGAATAGGCTACTTTATCTGCAGATAGGTGTAATTCCACTTTTTTTCCCCAGCCTTTTGTCTGCCTTGTCTTCCGAGATAGCAGGCTCTTTAGAATAGGTACCATCTGATATTTTATATAGCACTTAGCAAAATATAGTCCCAATCTCACTGAGCCTCTAGGCATTACCATAATCAGTGCATTAGGGGTCATTTTTTCAGACAGAGATTTGAAAATAACTTTGAGGAGTCTTTTGTAATGAAAGTTTTGGTTTGCCACTCTCTGGAGAGGAGGTGGAGAGGGGGAATTTACGTTCTTTCTCTCACACGCAGTTGCACATCTATATTGAATCTTGAAGAAGATGTAAGTCTCCAGATCCCCCAAAAGAACTGGAGCATTCTGGGTATTTTGGAGGAGGAAAAAAAAAATATTTGAAAGAGCCAAGATATTTAGCTTTGAAAATTAGCTACTCAGCAGGCCAGCATTAAAATTAATTTAATGGAGTGTAAATTAACATACTTGACACTTTTTTGATCATTTTTCATAGACAGTGCTGACCGATGGAAATAAAAGCTTTTTCCCCCATAAGGTCAGGACAAAAAAATTCACAAATTTACCACTCTCACCCTATGGGGTGCTTTCCTCTTCAGGAGTCAATGTAGTACATCAAATTTAAGTCTTTAAATATTCAGCATTGGCATACATTTTTGCATATAATAAACCAACTTCTCAAAAAAAAAGTTTCATTCACTGACACTGGAATGTGTAAAGAATTTTCCTTTCAAATAAGCTGTGGAAGTTAATTAAGTTCACTCAGAGTTTATAGCAAGGATTCTCTAAAAAGTACAGAGGAATATTTATAACCTAGTCCAAAAATGCAACATGGTGAAACTTTTGATATGTTGATAAGCGATAAGAATGTCATTTGAGGTTTATTTTTTTAATAATAATTTAATTGTCATTGTAAAATGCCTCATAGTTGGGACAGATTAAATTGCCACAAAACCCATTACTGAAATTCATAACCCCCCATAAATGTAAAGTGTTTGCTGCTGTGCCATAAATAACTGCGCTTGTTCTAAGAAAATGAGGTGCAGGAGATAAATTAACAAAATCCAAACACACAGGACATTAGGTTGCAACAATTTGCTGGAGACGCTGCTGACGGGAATTCGGCTGAGCCCAGAGGAGAGGCAAATTCAATGTTTAATTATGGCCTCAGTAAATCATGCCCCCTCTGTGTGTTTTGCCGTATTGATGTGGTTCAAAGATTATTTCACAGTCCAGTTCAATAGCACTGGTAAAGTATGTACATTTCAGATGTCATTATACTTGAAAAGGTCTGAAGAGCACAATATTTCTCCAAAGATGTGTAGGATCCACTCATGGTTAAATGAAAGGAGGTAAATCAATTTTTGTTAGTCTCATGCAAAAGGCTCTGGGTCTGATTTTCCATCATTTGCACCCTGGGTGGTCAGTTTAGCTTGCGTTTGGTGGGAGTGAAAATACAGTAATATTTCAGAACTTTCCATCAGTTTAAACGGCCGCACAAGGTTCAGACCTCTGGCAGATTTGCTCTTTTAGACATCAGCCTGGAAAAAGAATCAGGTTGTAATGATGCATGTTGGAAAGAAGATGGGAAGGCTGGGGAGGGACATAGCGGGTGGGAAAAGGAGATTTTAAACAACTTAATTGTCACACAGAAATGGCATCTGTAGTAAACATATTGAACTGATAAACAATGCAGCTGCTACAGATTTCACACAGAGAAGTAAATGCCGTGGCCATATGCAATTCATTACCTGTGTTAATTAGGGAATAAGCAACAAAAAAAAAGGAAAGAAATTGTAGGAAAAGGGGACAAATTAGATCACCAGAGAGAATCTGTGCCTGCAAACTGCACATCTGTCCTGTCCCAGGACCACGCAAGAGATCCTCTGCTCTCACTTCTGGCCAAGGCAAGAAGGTGCCAGTACCTTTCCTGCTGCTGGATACTGCACCGGGCATGGCTACTAACTTCAAACATTTTCTGGGAAAAAGACAAAAAAAGCCCACAACAAATATACGACCCCCCACCCCCCCAAAAAAAGAAAAAAGAAGGAAAGAAAGCAAGCCGAGGAAATTGTGGAAAATGAACGTTTGAATGCCTTGTCTGGGTGCATATGCTCACCCCATTTTTCCAACCAGGTCCCTGTGTTGACCTGAAGTAAAATCCCACCTGTTCAAAGCAAAATTAGACACCTCTGTATGACACTTGGATTACAGTGCATCCCCCAAAATGCAGCTGGTCCCTGGTTTTGAAGACGGAGTAGAGTCCAGTGCTGATCACAGGCGCTGAAGACGCTGGAGTACGGAGGGCTACAGGGCTGGAACATTTCTGCTTTGCAACCAATTACCACCTGAACCCACCAACATGGTCTCCCTTCCCCATTTAACAAAAGCAGCAGGAACTCACCTTGAAGAGACTTCGGATCCACTCCTGCAGACATGAAATAAAACTAAAGACTCCTTATTAGTCAGTTGGAAACTCAGGGACAGCTGCTGAAAAATAAAAAGTTACAAAAGCTCTCAGCTTTTAGATAGGGTTTCATGTTAGTACTGTAAATTAATGTAAATGTCACTTTAAAAGAGAATACGGAATAAAAACCTAATAAAGCTGCTCAGCACTGCAGGGGTGGTGAGTAA
The DNA here is from genome assembly GCA_013398815.1 of Ibidorhyncha struthersii. Taxonomy (NCBI): domain Eukaryota; kingdom Metazoa; phylum Chordata; class Aves; order Charadriiformes; family Charadriidae; genus Ibidorhyncha; species Ibidorhyncha struthersii. The sequence goes on along the minus strand of VZSZ01011807.1, from coordinate 840,001 downwards.
ATTGAGGGAATATTTGATTAGATTTCAAATGCTGCTCTTTAATTTGTATGCTCTCGCTTATTTCCCCCCTGCCCCTCCTCACACTCTCCTCATCTATTACATCTGCTGGTGCACGGTGAATTTTACAGCCCTACCTACAAGGTCTCTCTCGTTGCTGTATGAAAACCCACATTAGCCAGGACCCGTGCGGCGACAGCTTCCTCCAGACTGTGCCCCAACGGCACGGGGAGAGCTGAACCCCGCGAATTCCCTCCCAGCGATGCCCTGACTGTGCCGCCCCCTGACTCCAGAGACAGCATCTTGTTCGACCCCGTGCCCTTCGTGTGCTGAAAAAACAGAGCGCAATTGCAGCCCAAGCGCCCCAGAGCTGCCCTCCCGCGATGGGAAGGCAGGTTAGCCCAGGGGGCTCCTCTTGGCATCTCCCTCCTTACAGCAAAGCCACGCTGAGATTAAGGCTGTTCGCTTCCAGGGTAAACTGTGTCGGTAGAGATCTGCAGAAACAAACGAAGCACCATCGTAGGAGTGGGATGCTTTTGGATTAAATCTGGTTTTAAGAAAATGGAATCAAGAGCTTTGGTGAAAGCTCCCACGTGTTGCCTATCTGTAACTCCAGCAGTGCGGGTACCCTGCTAATGGTACCAGTGCTGCGGTCCAGCAAACGGGACAACGTGCAGCTCATGCCCACAGTGACTCCATTGCAGGGGCTCAGGAGATCCCTAGGTCTCTTTTCCTGACTACCGAAACTTTCCAGCGATTTGGGACCCCCTGGGACAACAGCGCCAAGATATGAATGCAAGGCAAAGACTGCAGGTAGAGGCATATTTTCCTTTTTCCTTGAAAAGCTCTTACCCTGGCAGAAAGCTCTGTTCTGGTTTAGCAACAGCAACCTTGTAGTAGAGATAATGATCTGAAATCTCTACGGCCTTTAGCTACTTCTCTTTTGCCTCAGTGAACTGCTATTGTGGACTCGCTGTGGCTGCAGACCGGTCTCCTCTGCGCCGGTCAGGCTCTTATCTTCGCTCCCTGAGCTTTGGCCAGACTTGCAGAAGAAATGTGCTTAAAGGCTCTTCTTCTGTCTCAGCCAGAGTGTTATCTTGGCATCGCTGAGCCTTTGCTACTCTCTTCTCAGGTGGCATCAGTCACGTCCTTGCAGTTTGAAGCGAGAAACTCTCTCCTTCATCCTTATACATATTATTCCTTGAGTTGAGCAAAGATTGACCTCTCCTTGTCCTTTCTATTCCCCTGCTGCTTAACAGACTGGCAGGAAGTGATGGACTCTTTGCTTTTCTCTTAGAGATCTGAGGGATGGTCGCAGTGTGTCTATCAGCCTGAGCTGTCTATCCGTGTGTTCATGCTTGCTCAGATAATAATACTAACAGCAACACACATGTGTTGCTCAGCCCCCTACCTTGTAACATTTCCAACATTTTTCAAATCCATCCCTTCCAGGAAGCCTGGAAACAGTGGGATGGTGGAGATGAGACTAGCCAAGGTGAGCATCCTTAGCAGTATTTTGTTATTCCTTACTAATTTTGTCAACCACCAGAAAGTGGCTAAGCAGCATGTAAGAGTACCTTCAAAATCAGGCTGACTGTATTGAGTAGCTAAAATTGCATCCTGATGGGTGGAAAAGCAAGAAAAGACGGAGGAAGCTCCCATTAGGAAAGCACTAGTCTTAATGAACCAGCAAACTTGCCTTCCTTTCTGCAAGGCAGTATCTCTGAACCCCAATGCCTACGTGGGATGTTAGTTTTAGTATTTGTTTCTGTTGCTGTCTTAAATGCCTGGGGACAGATAAGAATGACAAGCAACAGAAATTAATGATGCATGAGCTCTGTTCTGCTTGAATGGGAGAAAAGATGGAAACAGGGAATGGGGTGATTGCTGCAATGCAAAGTTTGGCCATATGACACATCAGTTTTACCTTATCAGACTGCTTTAAGAGCTGTGATAAGACTGTGATTCACCTAAGCAAAGACGAGACTGATACTTTCCTTATGCCTGTACCCACACTAAGGAGCCAAGAGTTATCTGACACTGCCACATGATCTGACTCTGTCCAGGGACATTACCAAAATTGCTAAAATGGACAGTTCACAGCTAACACACTTTTTGTAGGTATTACACCTTCTCCCCCCAAAATGGTCTGTAGCATTGGTGATAGTAGCCATTTGGCCATGACTCACTGTTGTTTTACAGATCATGTCTCAAAGCTAAATTTATAGCAAATGAGAAACGGTCAGGACTTTCAGCAGAAACAGACTGAAGAGGAAACTTTTAATGAGTTCTTGGTGATCATCAAACCGTCAAAAGAAACCTCCGAAAAATCAACTGGAAAGAGAAAACTTGGCTTTCCTTTGATGTTGTCCTCTACATGGCCATTTTGAGGAGTCCCAAGAATCTCAAAGGGAAGATCATTGAGGAATGGCAATATCCAGCTCCTCTTCCCTCCCATCTCAAAGGATGCAGCTGCCTTTGCAGGACACCTGCACCCTTGCGCACTTTGTCGGGTGAAAGTGCAAACATCTCAGCTCAACAGCTTGGCACTGTGTTGGCAGAGAAGGACTTCGGGCTCAGAGAGGCTCCTTGTTTTATATATACACACAAACAGCTTGAGCCCCAGGGAGCTCTTCTTGGTGACTCTCACTCTGTTGCACTTGTGTGGCACCAGTGTGCACTCCATATTGTCTGGGTCCTCTTTCATGTCTCTTGATTCACTTAAATTTCCTAGCCCTGGCCAGGAAGAATCATAGTTACTACACAGCCTCTAACCTCCCTCCTTTCATCTCTTTCAACCTCTCTGGGGCACTTTTCTCACGCGCTGAAAATGATCTCTGCCTTCATCCTCCGTTGGCCGTCATTTCCAAGGACTGTACACTGCTTTTTCTTATCACTTTCTCACTCCTTTCACTCTTCTCTGAAAACTCGTCAATCAATCCAAATTGTTGCAACAACCAGTGGGAAGCCTCTAACCTTGTTGTCATTGATTTGAATAATGCAAATATTAATGAGTGGAAAACTCATTAAGAGGAAGCAGGAGAATTCTCACTGACAGTCCACCTCTGCTGTAGTGCCAGGTGGATCCTGTTACAAACAGGAGAAAAATGATCAAGCTTTTAATTCTAGCTCCACTGGCATGCTGATAGCTGCTTCACAGCCCAGATACTCTGTCATCCGTGTTGCCATATTTTTAAGAGCAATGCTCTGCTTGCGTGTTCTAGACAATATGTTTTGAAACTTATTAATCAGGAATCGTCCAGTCTCTTTACGCTGAAGCATCAGTAAAACAATTACTTCAAGGCTAAATGAGGTCCACTGAAGAATCACTTGATTAAAGTGAGAATTTACAATAAATAAATACTTCAAATATTTCATTATTGATGCTCCAGGGGGAAAACAACTCTGATTAAGTCAAAGAAGGGGGAAAATATTTAAATTTGAATAAGTATGATGGACTGGCTATTGTATTGGTGTAAATCAGCGCAACTCCAATGAATTTGCTATGCCTTTGTCAGTTTGAGTGAGCTGAGTACTGGATATAGTGTATTACTTCTCACTGGATTCAATGGGGATATTGTCTAAAAGGAACTGGAAAGAAAATGTTTGCATGCCATTCATTGTTCTGACATTTTCTTGCTGCACTCCTTTTTGGAGAATCACTCCACATGCTTCTTATTCAGGTACCCATCTTTAATCTAGGGCTCATAAGATTTATATGTATCACAAGGTGCATGTGAATCTTAATGAGCAGTATTCAGGAAATGTCATTTCTTGAAAGTTGATGCCCAGGTGCAATGGATCTTGCAGTACAGCAGAAGTATTTTCAATTTTTTATTAACACTGTATGGAAGAGATAAGGAGTAATCATTAAACACAAACATTTATTTAAATGCAGAGTTGAGGTGGATGCTGTAAACACACAAAAGTCAGAGCTTTTCACAAGATGAAGGGTCAAAATTTCCAAGCTTGGAAGCTTTAAGTCTCTAAATCCCGGTTCAGGGACCAAATACACTGTGACTCAAGTAACACAACACCTATGTTGAGCACCACAGACCCATTTTCCACTCTGCGTTTCTAGTCCTTGTACTTTGTCACACACATGTAATTCAGCGTAACACACCATCAGAGAGCAGTAGGGTAGAACTTACAGAGTTTAATAGTTTGCCTGTGACCTGTCAAAAGGCTGGAAATGAGCCACATACCATCTCTGCACCTCTTGATTGCCTTCCAACTCTTTGTCTGCTTTTCTTCTGCAGCATTCAACCTACTGGGGACAAGAACTGGGTTTTACAAGGTTTTGTTTTGTGTCTGGCACAGTAGGGCCTCGATCTTGATTGGAACCTCTTGACATAGGTCTTAGCAGAAACAGCAAAAACAGGGACAGGAAAAATTGGGGAAATGCAATTACAGGATATAACAGCACAGGAAATTGTAATGCAAGACAGCATGACATCTAAAGGTTGGAAGAGCAACACTTTTCAGGTTATAATTCTGCAGTCGGTAAACTGGGGATCTAGTTTTTTCACCTTTCCTTGTAGTGGAAGTGCATCACTCTCCAAAAATTGTGCTAAATCAAAGCATTGGGCCTTTATACAGTGATAGCACTACATAAAAGGAAAGACAAGTGTGTCTTAAGCCATTAACTGTACAAAAATCAGTTAGTACTCTCAGTTACCAACAAAAAAAAAAAACAAACCCACAAACCATCAGAATTTTTCAATGTCTAAATAAATTCAACTTTTTATTTCACGCACAACTAACCTTAAAGTGTCCCAGTGCTGATATACTTTTAAAGTGTATTTCTTCCCCTACAAAAAATCAAAAGGAAAACCTCATAATTTGCAGGGAAGAATCTTGAAGAATTTTACTCATAGAAGCATTTTCAAATACAAAGTTTTAATCTTTTTATAATTAAGGAATAGAATTAGAATGCTTCCTCCACCATAATTAAAGGCTATATTCTCCATGGCAGAAAAACATAAACCTCAATACTGATGTTCACTATAATGTACCTAAACCACATAAATAGGCCTTGGTGTCAGTGCACCAATGTTATGTGTTGCTCACCAAATGAACTGATGCTCTTTTTGTGTTTTTCATGGCAACAGAGGTGCATCATATTCATATTTTCAACACTGGTTGAAAGTAATTACATTTTTTACTAGTTATGCAGTGGGGAGAAGCCATGTAACTGAACTGGAGGTGTCACGTGAAAACAAATGATAATTTAAAGTTTCTTCCATGATTTTTCCCTTAGGAAGATGCATATGAGACAGAGCTTTCAAATGGAATGGGTTGAGAATTTTCAGATAAACAGATTTCCATTCAGAAAAAAAAAAAGTTAGTATAAATTAGTAGCTGAACTTCTGCTGAAACACAGCCCCTGGAAAAGGAGGGAATCCTGAAAGTTCACAGGAGTTTGCACTGGTGTATTTCAGCTTAAAAATCAAATAGAAACAAATTATCTGAATACTTCATTAAATCACAGAAAAAAAAACTGAAAAAAACCTAAAATTTCTTTTAAAATTAAAATGAAGATATTTTCAAAATATTTTAAAATCTTTAGGGGTAAAAGCCCTTCCATTTCTGCTTAGAAAAATCAGTAAAAGAGTCTTTTTCAGTCTAGCAGACATTGTAGCAACATCACATAGTTGGCAACTGACACAGAGCGGAGATGAGTGGAAAATGAAGTATGTTTTTTTTAGTTTTTTAAAGTATTAATTAATCCCTAGAACATCTACCATGGGATGTGGAGCATTTGCTGTTTCTCACTGGCTTTCTCTTCAGCCTGGATGTCTGTCTCAGAGACAGTCCTAAGGTGCTGAATTGTGTGTTGCAATATCTACCACCAGAGTACTGTTGACTAAACCCCCTTCTATCAATGGAAGCGATGAATCTTTGACGTTCTCCATCTCAGGCAAATAAGGGCAAAGTCTGTGGTTTGGAACATAACGTCTAATGGCAGATTCAGTGGCTTGAGATACACTGAAATATCTCATGAGGATAATGATTTTATATGGAAGCAAATTAGTCTGACAGCTGAAGTAGGGTTGTCTCCGTAATGGCTCACAACCAATTATATATATTTTTCTCTATATAAGCAGTAGTTACATACCATCAGTAAAATGTCTCACTAATGAATTAAAGCAGGAAGGAACGAAAAGTAGTCCAGTCTCCAATGCATGTGTGTCCCATGAAATGGTCCTTCCCTTCTGCTTCATAACCTGGTGCCCACATCTCCCAAACATTTACGGATGCAATACACAGAAATCACACACACACCCCGCCATGCCTTTTCAGTGCCAGTGGCTCATCCTGCGCCTCCCTTATTGTCACGCAAGCAGCAGAAATCATGTCCCATGGCAGCAGATCAGGATTCACATTGGACCAAACGGCCCACGGTCCGACCACGCTGATCCTGGCTCTGTTCCAAAGATTGCCTGCCAACGCACTCAGGGGTTCGAGGTCTCCCCTCTGCCCCTTGGACTCCACTGAGCCTTCCAGAGCTCCACGGCCGTTGCCCCGGGCTATGTTTCTACTTTATTTGTAATCCTTTGAAAGCAATAGCCAGTTCTGGCAGATGAATTATATTCTGTCGAGAAGCAGCAGGGGATGGCTGGGACCGTCTCTCTCTCCCTCTCTCCCTGAATTCTAATTTAAAGAGAGGAAACAAGATTTCATTGAATTTTAACAAATTAACCATTAATCACTTATGAAAACCTCCTGACGAGGACATGGATCGCCTGGGTTATGAATGGGAACAGCTTCATTTTGCTGTGATTGCTCGACCAAGTTAATCCCCAGCTCTCTTTCTTTACCTCCACCACGCTCCTCACCTTGTTCCCTGTCTCCCTCATTGCTGTGGGCTTCTTGTCTTCTTCCCCCACCTCCGCCCAACACAGACACCTTCCTCCCTCATGTCCTCTCCCCGGGATGCACAGCCCCTGCTGAACCCGTCTCTGAATCATTTTTGATGTCATGCTGAATATGGAAATTAAGGCAAAAACAATGTCTTCCGCTGGCTGTGTGGCGTGAATATTTATGAGGGAGCCAGCGAGGAAGCTAAATAGGAGCTAGGAGCCAGCCAGCCGGCGAGGATGGCAGCTGACAAGGGCTCATTCAGCAGCACATCCTTGGCTGCCGGCAGCATCCCAGCAGAGTGGGGGCTGCACGAGTGACAGAGCGGCAGCATCTTTGCCTGGGCAACACAAAAAACTAAGTTGCAGCCGTTTCTCTGCTTCCTTTTTATTCCTCCCTTCTCCAGCTGATCAATTTCAGCTACAAAAATAATAATAAAAAAAAAATCCTTGGATGCTGTTCAGCTGCAGCAGACGATTAGGCCTTAAAAATCAATGTTTATGTTCAACAGGGCTATAAAAACCAATGCTTCCCTCTACTTATCAAATCAGAATTGGAATCAGCAAAGCCCCTTGGCTCGTCGTACAAGGGGTCATGGATGGTGGCACATGGTGATGAAAATCTCTCTAAGCCAAGGCGCTCCCCTGTGCTCTTTTTCCTCCTGCTGCCATATCCCCATACTCAACAGCAGACTCTCTCCCACAGGGATGCATCACTCTGCTAAACCCCACACAGGGGACCACAGTGTGGATGGGTACCTGAGACCCGGCGGGGGAGGGAGAAAAAAGGGTGGTGTAAGTCTGTCCACTGGAGTAAGCCCCAGATGGAGCTCTGAAAAATGCCATCTTTATTTTTTCCCTTAAGGATAAAGCAGACCTAGGAGGGAAACTGATCTGGCCCTGGGTTAGGTGTGGGCTAACTGGAGTAAAACAAAAGTCCTGAAGTGAACCATTGATCCTTTTGCTTCTCCTGAGGTGCGTGGAACTTCTGCAAGGTGATTATTTTGTTAGTTGGACTGTGGAGATGGGGCTATTCCTGCTGCCAGGCACAGGATGCATGTGGAGCAAGGAGAGAAACACTGCCTCTTCCAGTCGCAGTCTTTAATGTAATAAATCCTGATGCCACCATGGAGATGCTGATGGCTTCTAACTTACCTAGTGTCTGAAGTTAATATAGACCATCTTTTTATTGTGGGGTGTGCAAATCCCAGTGATTGAGTCGTGCTGCTTCCCTGAAGAACATCATAATTTCTCTTCCCTGGCTGGATGGCAGCACGTTGAAGTGTCTTGAGAATGGCAGGTCCTCCCAGAAAGCACGTTTAAATTATCTAGCAATTAACTGCCAAAAGAACGGGCGCTCATGAGAATCAGTGCCCCAGATGACACCAAACAGATTCAAACATACGCCAGGTTATTATATTTTTGCAGTGGTGGACCACTGAGCCACCACCCCACTGGGGGTGCGCAGAAGTGTCATCTTCTGTAGTTACTTTTCCTAGCCCAGACCCAGGATTTTCCCCATCCAGTATCTTTCACCAGTTTCTCTTCAGAGTGTTCTGCACTGACCCTTCTCGTGGCCGCTTGCAGACTGAAGCACGTGACTTCTTGTAATGATGTAGGACTGTGAAACTCCCTCCTTAATTAAAATCTTTTCGCAATGATATATAGCCCTGTCTGACTCAGCTGGAAAATCTTTTCACTTCTAGACACATACTGTGGGTTGTACATATGGCTGGGCTAGAAATTCTTTGGTCCATCTGGGTAATCCTGTTAATCCTTCTCCTCGCATACACAACATTCCTGGCCACAGAGTTGGTGGTTTCTGCTGCTTTTCATCCTTTTCCCACCAAGCCTTCAAAAGAGGGATCCAAAGCCTATAGCCAGTTACAGGCCAGTGGATGAACTTGATGGTAGAAAACAATCTGAAATATAAAATAAAAAGGCAAGAGGGTGAATCTAACGAGGCAGAAGAAAATACCGATATATAAATCCCATGGGACAGTATGCTGGAATATATCACCAGTGCCATAAGAAAAAGTGGTTCTACTGTCTGGCATTGTAGCAAATAAGAATTCTGGAACACGCTATAAACTTATGGAACCAAATCACTGCAATATAGGAGACTTTTAAATTAAAATTGATTAGGCTATCTATCTCCATTGACAAATGGCACTGAAATCCTTATAGGCAACCTAGGCAAAATCATCCTAAGGACACTCCTAAATTTCGTACCTCTGCTTATCCTCCAGTTCATATGGACATTTATATGAATTGTGTGGGCAAAAATAAACTTGAAAAGACAAATCTCAGTTTTCTTATTTCCAGGGGGACTCAGGTACAGCTGCAACATAATATGCTTTAAAGAAACGTGAATATCTCTGTGTCCCCAGACATATCGCTATTTGGTTATTAGTCATGATTAGTCATTTTCTCAGTTGTTAAGTCACTTTAAAGACCTGTCCTCCATCATAGCTTGTATTAAATCTCCACTTATTTACTCATTGCAATCCATCAGTCATTTTGACGGTGAGAAGTTCAAAAAACTTGAGGAGAACAGAAGGCTTATTTCAGATTTGGCTTCAGTTAAATGAATAAAGCTACATCAGAAGTATTTTACATGATGTACAATGTCTGAGTTAGTGCAAATTGTATGCGTGTTGTCCCCAACTTTGGACCAGAAGCACATAGTTTCATTAAAAAGATTTGCAGGGGAAGCACAGCTAATTGAGATGACCATTAACTATCTATTGTACAAAAGCATTTAAAGCTCAATATTTTACTTCATTATAGCTGATTAATAAATACAAGAGCAGCACTATCATATTTTTAATTCTACAATAGAAAGCTCAAGGCAATGAATAGATGCTTTCTTATTATCATTTCTGAAACTACAGATAAATATACAAGTATCTTCCCACGTAGACTGTAACTCATTAGAATATATTAATAGCTTGGCTACATGGCTGCAGAAATGGTGTAACATCATGACAGCGACTTACTGCTTCTGGATATCTCTGTAACAAAAAAACCCAAACACCCAAGCTCAGAAGAGGCCATTATTTAAATAGCTGTCTCATTTCATGTAATTTCAAGTTCAATGGTGCGGCAATTCTGCAGTATTAGATCTACTGAATGATTATTAAAATCACACCTATTCAAGATTAACTATGAATTAATTATGAGAGGAATTCAGAAATTCAGATACCTTCTGAGGTAGGCTCTGGGGTAAGGAGAGAAGAAGTGTCAAAATCTGGCACAAGCTTAACCTGTTGTGAATTTTTCCAGGTGTATGTTCCTCTTCATCTCAGCAACTATACAGGACAGGTGACTACTTGCACCCTGGATGCGCACAAGGGACACATCTAACAAGTCAGGTGAGTCATGCCATGGTGTGTTATTTCTCTCCCTTGATGATGACGGGAGTCCAGATGATTAACTCAGACGGAGAGAATGACACCTACATCTAGTCAGAATGAGTCCCCGCTGGGGAAATCTAAAGCACTCAATCACTGAAGGAGATAACAAGCTCATTGTGGGCTTGAGCCCTTGATGTCCCATCAAACATGAATTTGCAGAGTAAATTGCAGAGAATTTGTTAGAGTTCGGATGTTGAGTTATATTCCACGGATAGAGCACGTCAGGGTCTGGCATACCAGTGCAATAGTGAGGCTTCAGCAGCTTGGTATTGTACTGCAACCCCACTCATCCAGGCTACCTCTGTTCCTCCTTTCCTTTATCTCTCAAGTCTGCTGGGACTTCTTTTCTCCTGTCAGTTTTATACAGGAGTCAGTCAGGTACTACAGCAGTAGGCAGTTTTATATAGATATAAGGTAGCTGGACAGACGGACAAACGGTGGAATAGGTCCAGATGCTTCTGCGCAGAGCAAAGAGAACAAATCATGCATACAAAAGGTTGTAAGAAGGCATCCACTATATGTCAGACAACCTGGCTCAGAGAAGGGTTCTTTGCCGGTCTCTGGCAATGGGAGGGACATCAGTCATTCCTAATGAAGGAAATGCTCCTTGGTAGAGCTCCACCTTGCTCTGTAGTCTGGAAAGGGAAGCTGCAGATACTTGTGGCACACTGGTCACAGTTTCCTTGGCTGCTTGCAATAATTCAGCCATTCAGCTCCCCATGGATAGTGAGCACCTCTGCTCTGTCTCCAGTCTATTCCAGTTTCTCAGCATGGTAAAGAATGGAGTGAGCTGTGACAAGCAAAGGTGAGTTAGAAGCTGCTGGTGACTACTACCAGCGGCCACTACACAAGCCTAGAGAGATCCAAAGCGATGAAACCCTTTTCATGTTGACTTCATTCCCAAAGCATTTCTGAAGTTGCAAGATCTTGGGGAGGGAGGAGGGTCACATTGCCAAAAAATCCCCCATGTATGAAAATTGAGGCCGTTCCTTTGCCAAGAAAAGTTGGTGGCAGGGCTGTTAAAACCTGGGTCTGCATTTCCTTGCTCTGTTATGTGAGCCAAGAAAGAAAATCCAGCTTTTTCAAGAAACAGAGAATTTATTTTTAAGCCCACTGTCAGAAAGTTACAGTGTGACTGTGAATAACAACAGAGGTGGGGCAGGCTGTGTGTATTTGGTCCATTCTCTGCTAGCAATGGACAACCAAAACTCTCACTGGTTGTAAAAAATTTATTCTCTACAATGACAGTCCCGCAGACATGGAGGAAATGAGGGCATGGCATAGACTCAGAGTTGTGAGTTTGCCAAACCTTCTTTTCTGCCAAGGTCTTGTCTATGTACATCCATTCTTCACCTCTTTGTCTACAGAATCAATTACCATGGTGTCCGGCTACCAAAGGTATTATATAGAGCATTAGATCTAAATGATATAGTAGATGCTCTTCAATGATATGGCTGAACATCTCTGGAGCCAGTTGTGATGTACAGGCATTACTCAGGTAGAGCACAGCTTGCTGCATGACAGCCCTTTTCTCTTGCAGTGGGGCCACGATAGCTTCTTCTTTACCCCTGAACCGATTTGTTATGGCTTGAGGAACCCACAGCAATTTATTGTCGTTTAGACAATTATTCTATTACCCAGTGACCCCTCCCCACCCGGGAAGGGGAACTGGGAAAAAACAAGGAAACCCAAGGGTTGAAATATAAACAGATTTAATAGACTAATACTAAATAATTAACATGAATAGTACTAAAGAACCAGTATTGATCCCGATACCAATACAAAATATACAAGGATTATACTCAGCCCACTCTATCTGTAGGAGCTGGGCACTCCCAGCAGGGACAGTGAATGTGGGACCCTGTGAGTGCTGCGGCTTTGGGAGGAAGGGAAGGGCTCAGGGCTCCGGCACCAGGGCAAGGAGTTCTCAGGATTGCAGCCATCAAGGGAGAGACAGAACTCCTCAGCGAACTTCCTAATTTATATTGAATGTGCCATTCACAGTATGAAACAATGCTGTTGGCCAGCTTGGGTCAAGTGGCTGGGTCTGCTGCTCCTCATCCCTGCACCCTGGCGAGCTCCGAAACACTGAGACCTTGAAACTTGCATACCATACCTGGCTATGAAGTAAATATTTTCTCAAATATTCAAATTTTCAGACACTAGAGTCTTCTAAAAGTGCAGTTTTCCAAGCATTAGAAGAGAAATTAGTCCTGTGTCGCTCAAACCAGGACACTCTTGTACCTCACCTGCTTGCCCAAAGGTGCCCGAGAACCATAGCGGACCATGCCATTAATAAACCAGCTGGCAGAAATTCAGGCTTGGACCCAATATCTCACCACCTGATATCCCCATCTACACCATGGGGAACCTCAGAAGAGTCCACCTGTAAGCATGCTGAATTTTTCTACCGGGGCCATCCTCTCATTGCCGCCCCGATTCTGCGCAGCGCTTTGGCAGCGTGGAGGGTTTGTGGCACGGCGTGCACTGCGTACAGCCGCTCTAAGCCTGTGCGGTGCGTCGGGGGGAAGAAGATGCGCAAACCCACTCAGGTGGCTGCAGGATAAAGTGCAGCATCTGACCATGAGCAAATACGATACGAAAGGATACTTAGACATGGGTGTTTTAAAGGGAAATTGACTGTACTGGGGGGCGGATGCTAAGCAAAGGCCACCGCTCTGGAGACATGCATGAATTCAGATTGAAATCACTATTATTTTTTCAGCATTTTTTTTTCACTTCCCCACTTGTGAAATGGCCCTGAAGAGGCCCAGCTGGAGATGCGTGTACTGTATTTTCTCATTAGAGTTTGGCTGTCCCCTCCAACTCCTCCGTACTCTTTCAAATTGTCTCCTAAGCAAAATGCGAATCCACCAGTGTTCCAGTGGGTTCAGCATTTGGCAGAATGAATTTGTTCATTGCTAATTAAAACAAAAGATTTCTCAGGCGCTTTCCACTTTGGTTTATTAGCTTTCCTGTGCGATAGCAAATAGGAGCCCTTGTTACACTGTCAGCAGAACTATTATTATTATTATTTATTATTTACAGTACAACTTGTGACTCACTTCCTATGTTGGTGGATCTTTCGCCATCTGTTAAAAAAATAATAGCAGTCATTTTCTGAAATATTATTCTAATCCAAATGTTAAAATAGAACCATATGAAGCCAATTAAATAGAGTGCGTGTTGTTAATCTGCGTTACTTCAGCTCAGCTAAAGAAAAAGCAAAAAAATAAAAGGATTGAGAAAGGACTAAATGTAAAGCAAAGATGCAGACTTCAGAAATCTGTGGAGATTCTGCCAACATTTTCTTGGGATTTTAAATTTCAAAAGAAAAAAAATTGTAAACATGTCATCTTCTAGCTAAGTTTAGGAGCGGATATGCATCCAAATCTGGATGCGAGATTGCAACTCCAGACCAGGCTTTCTGTGAATCTTTAAAAGATCAGAAAAATTCAGTTTTAATCCCTTTAATATTTAGTGCTCTTAGCTGTTTTTGCTCTTACTCTGAGTGAAAAAAAAAAGTACTTGATCTGGTTTGGCTGCCTCCACCTGAGAGTTTTATGTAAGCTTATGACTAATTAACATGAAGTTCCCAGGTGGTGCTTCTAAAGACATTGCCCCTGCCTGCAGAAGTCAAGGAGAGATGAAGCAAATACATCATGAGGAAATTATGGTGGTCAAGCATGAGTATGCTGTCCCTACGGCATGGTGATCAATAGCAGCTTCACTTCAAACACATGCGTGTGAGCAATTCTTTGGGCTTTAGATCTCTGAGTTTGGGTCAAAGCATATTTGAAACTGGCAGAGTTTTTACCTGATTTCGTACTGACGACTTTTTCTTATGATACCTCTGAGCAGGATCTACACTGGGGTTCCTGTTTAAATGAATTTGGGCTAAACATTTCAAATCCTGAGCCTGTCTTTGGAGGAGAGGGGCATGAGCTTGAGAAACATGGGTTTATGTCACCTAGTGGGGACAATGATGTGATCACCCCACACATTCTCTGTTGAGGGGGGAGTCAGCTGTCTCATGGGTAAATCAGCCCACCAAAAATTTGGATCACTTTCTGGAAGTGTCTGCCTTTCTCCATCAACACCTAGACAGAGCTCCAATGACTAGAACCCGAAACACCATACTTTGCCAAAGGGCTCGACATGTAAGCAGCATGAAAATTAAGCAGCATGAAAATTAAGCTCTCTTTTAAGCCTTTTTCATCAGTTTTTCAGGCCAGGATGGAAAGATCCCTTGAAAACCAGTCTCCAGCAGGACATCCTTGGCTTCTTGGGTTGGAGATGGAGGCAGAAATGTTGGGGTGCAGCAGCATCCTCCGCTTTGGGGAACAGAGCTGGGTTGTCCCCTCAGCAGCGTGCTCCAGCCCTGCAGCAGCAACCGAAGGATGCTGCTGAGCTCCTGAGGCCGAGCAGCCGAAATGCATTCCTGGCTGCAGTTATTTATATTCCCCGAACAGCGTTGTTTACACAAACTGCATGAATGCAAATCAACGTGAGGAAGTGCTGGAGTCGGTGAGGTGTGCAGCAGTAACAGGCTCCTGGGATTGGTTTTAGTAATGTAGTGTTAACACAGCTACACATGGCTACACACACTTTCATACCCAAGCGAGGGAGAGGGAGAGGGAACACTCATTACCTGGGACACTGGCCGAGTCCTTGTACCTCGACAAGAGATAAAGAATAAAAATGGACTTCATTATCACAGGCTGCCTGTCAATCACCCGGCGTTGCACCAAGCCTGCCTTACATTTCTCTGACTGAAAGGTTCCCGGCACCATTGGCCGGGACGGAAAGCTGGATGTGTGGAAGGAGACAGAGCAGGTAACATGACGACTAGCGTTAGCCTGCTGACTACTCTCTTGCCCTGCAGCATGCATGCATTCAAAGACAGCCTGCCAACACAGGCTTTTTCCGAGAGATGCCCATGCATAGGAATGCGATGCAGATATGAGGCAGTGGTCTTCACCTTTCTCTGAGCAAGGGAGGTCCAGTGGGTGACACTCGGGTTACCCTGTGGAGCTCACATGTCTCCAGATCCCGCAGGGGGTGTCAGAGGGTGGCACCAGCCAGCTGTCCCCGAAATGCTCACTTCATTTCTAGTGCCAGAGTATCCTTACACTTCTGAATTCACCAGTTCCAGTTTGCAAACTAGAAGCCACTGCGTCAGACAAATGTTTCTGATATTTAGATACTGAATTTCCTCCCCCGGGGATCCCAAATACTGTCTTTGGAGATCTTTAGGGCTACTCCCTGCCTCTGTTTTTCTCATCAGTAAAATGGGGTTAATGATGCTTCAAAGCAGGTGTACCAACATGCTGCCAAGATCTCTTGAGTGTCAGTGACCTTTTATTTAACCCATCAGCATCAAGCTACCTTTCATTCCATCATTCTATATTCTCAGGAGGCTTTGCTGGCAGTTCGGTCTTTCTTTTCTCTGCACTTACCTTTTCCATAGTACAATAAAACAATAATAATAAAAATCTATTAAAACAAGTTCCTTGCTAGTTTATGGTAATTAAAAGCAATAAATATTCCTGCACGCAACGCTGTAGACCTTGAACTCATCGGTGGGTCAATACTGCTTTCCTGGTGAGGCTGGGTAATAAATCTTTATTCCTTTTTGAATGGAAATAAGGATGGGTTTTTATTCATGAATTCTGTGACCCGTTGAAGTGACATTTTCAAAACAAACACTCCAGAAATGAGGAGTTTTCTCTGCAGAGTGGGTTAATCTGCTCTCTTCTCAGCGTGTCTCTTTCATACCGATGATTTGCCCGATGCCTTTTTAATCCCAGCAGCAACTTCTCAGCGAGCAGGAAGAAAACTAAAATAAAACGAAGTAGCTTGGAAAGAACCGAGATGCATGTGCCGGCGGGGGGGAGGCTGCAGGGAAGGGGGCACAGGGGTGGAAAGGATGGTCTGGAAGAGGTCTCTGATGATGTGACCTGCTGGGCACGGCCGGCACTGCAGATTCACTGTCCGGTCACGCTTTGCCTTGCACCGAGGCTGGGGGTGGCCTTGAAGTCCCAGCCCTGCACAGCTACATTGCGCCTGCCTCCCGAGCTGTCGGCCTTCATTAGCTTCTACTACTAGATGGAGGGTGTTTCTCTGAACCCAGATCAAACAGCAGCTTTTTGTGCTCGTCTGCAATTGACTTCATTTGGTTATGTAATCTAATTGGCTTGGGATGCTCTGCGAGCTGGGGAACGAAGCCAGGGGTTTATAAAACAAACTTGCAATGCAAAGCATGCAAATTCCCGCCGAGTCCTGCTCCTTCCCAGCGCTGCGTAGTGCAAGTCAAGCACCAGGACGATGGCTCTGGGTTATTTTTCTCTCTCTAAGAGGCTGCTCTTTCTTTGGAGGAGGCTAAACATAGCAAGAGGCTCCTTCTCCAGCAGAAAGGATTAATTGTCAGCTGAGTCGCTGCCTGTCATTAAACGATGTTCTGCGATGTACTCGGGGCCAGGTTTGCCGTGGGCGTCAGGGGGTGTAGCAGCTCTCTGGAGAGGAGGGGCAGGGAGAAAGAGTGTTCCTTTCTGTGGTACACGTGGACCAGTGCCATTTCTGAGCAGCGGCTTCTGTTCCCCACTTAACTTGTTTTTTTCTGAGGTCAGCTTCCATTGCCATCAATGAGATATCGCTCAAAGACAATCAGTTTGGCCCAGTTTGGCTATTTCACAGGCCAAAATTCAAAGCTTCCTGCTTTCCTAGAGAGCTGGGTGCTGCCAGGCCATCCAGTGTGGGTAGCATCCGCAGAAGGTTCTTATTCACCTCTTACCTGCCCTTGTCATGCTCAACACTTGGTTTGTCAGTCAAACCGTACAGGTCCCGTACTTGCTCAGGTGTGCCGTGACTGTGGCACACTGCAACCACAGAAAGCCTGCGACAGCCAAGCTATGTCCATCCATGCTATTCTGGTTGCAGAAATACAGCACACCTAAAACACTGCCTGCCTGAAAATCTTAAGATTTTATAAACATCACCAGGTTGGACGGGGCTTGGAGCAACCTGGGCTGGTGGGAGGTGTCCCTGCCCAGGGCAGGGAGTTGGAACTAGATGATCTTCAAGGTCCCTTCCAACCCAAACCATTCTGTGATTGTATGATCACCTAGCTAAGATTTCTGGATGTGGTGCTAATAGGAATCTGCTCAGCCCACATTAATGACATGGGCCTAAAGGATTCATCCACCCTCTCTCATCCGGGATCACGCAGAAAGCTCATCCATGGGTCAGGAAAGGCTCTGCCATCACCCACTTCCCTGGACAGTGGGGTTTATTTTTTATTTTGCTGAACATGATGCATGTTCAGTCCTCACAGAGAGGAAATGCGAGGTGTTTTGACCAACAGAAGTGGCTGGAAAGATACAGATGCTCTAGTGAGCAGCAAAGCCTCCCTTCAGATGGGACAGGACTGTTGTCTGGTGGTCCTCATTCAAGCTGACATTTGAAACAAAAGAGGCTGGAGTAAAACGACACTTTCCCCTTATACTTAGAGCACTGAAGTGGCAGGAGCACTCACCAAGATTAATTTGAGTTATTTTAATTATGATTCTCTCCCCTCTCTTTCTCTCTCTTCCCTCCTCCTCTCTCACATACACTGTCTGGACAGGCAACTGCAGGTTTTCTTCCACTTAGGATTAATTAAAAAGGAAAAGTCAATAAGTTTCTCAGCAATTACTGTCTTTTCCATTTGGTCATTTGAGACAGTAAGGGGCTCAGAAATTGAATTTCCAGAGAGAAAATCACGTCTCATGGATCCAAGCACAAGGTTCTTGGAGGGAGAAATATCTGCGTTTTCTTTAGCCTGCCACTGTGTCTGAGAGAGGACCGGCGTCAACACAGCTGGGAGACTGGAGGTGATAATGACAAGCTTTGACTGCCCAGGGTTTTATTGACCTTTTTTTTTACCAGATAAGGTGACTGGTCATTATCACAACCCTATTCCAAAGCCCTCATCCACAGTGCTCGTAAATCAATGGAAATCTTTCTACTGACTTCAGTGATCTTTGGATCAGACTTCGCTTGATGCATGTGAACACAACAGACTCAATTCAGCAGTAAGGTACAGCTGCTCTTCAGATTTCTCCTGTGGATCTCAGCCCCTCTTCCTTTTATTTAGGACAGAAGACTGTGTAAGGACAGTACAACACACCACCAGGTTAATTTTTTTATTTCTTAGGAAAAACTGGAGCTGGAATGGAGAAAGGGTGCAAATCCAGAATGGAGGGAAAGGAAGTAAAATAAGAGGAGGCTAAAAGAGACTGATAGAGGAGGGAAAACTTATAAAAGAATACAATAAACCACCGAACTTGGTTTAGATTTGCAGCGGGGCCACCCCACGCTACTCCACATGGCAGTGAGTGCAGAATCCCTCCCTCACCTCTCAGCTTAAATTCAGCAGGAGCAGAACTTCTGGTTTATTTTCCCATTCCCATTGAGTGCTTTCTGCAAGTATTTCTTGGAACGAAAGGGAAGAAAAAGAAAAAAAAAAAAAAAACACCAAAAAAACCCAACCTCACAAACTCTGTGCGTGCTCTTTTTCTAACCAACCTGCTTTGCCCCAGAAGCCCCGCTGGGTGTGCAGCAATGCTCCCTGCAGCTTTGTTTAGGAAAGTTACATTTGCTTCGCCCTCAGTGAGGCTATTAACAGCCTTTTCCCAGAAGTGAGCCTCCTTTTGTTTACCTGAAATTGCCGAGGAACAAAATAAATCTAGATTCAACGAGTAAATAAATAAATGAATAGATAAAAGGGGGGAGAATCAGAGAGGTTTACTGAGAAGAATAAAATCCCGAAGGTATAAAACTAGAACTTGGGAGGCTGGGTGCCTCACACAGGGCGCTGTGCAGCTCCTGGCTGGTTGGAGCCTGGCTCCCAGCAAGACTGATTACGCTGTCACCACAAACGGCACGTAAAAAATTGTGCCTCATTTTATTAGCTGGAAAACAGTGTTTAATGCAGCTGGAGCTGCAGCTCAGGGTAAACGATGGAATTTTCCTCTTGGAAAACCGTCGGAGCCGGTAATGACATCATTTCTCCATGAGTTCAGCGCAGTCAGGACCACGGCTATCTGTGTTTGTTGTCAGTCTTCTCTCTCCTGCCTGACAAATACACCATTCTCAGAGAGTTCGAGGTCTTCAAGCCTGTTCTAGGACAGAAGAAAAAACATGGGTGGTAGGCAGCAGACACCAGCCTTGGTCAACCTGTCACTGAAGGGCAGGTAGGGATTTCCCTCATGGTCTGGCAAATCCATACAGGTGATGTTAAGAACTGGGATTGATTCTAATCTAATAACAATAGCAAATGCCTTCCCATGTTTAAAAGCTCTCTCTGCACCCTGTCACTGCGAAACGTGGAGGAGCCCAACCTTCCCTGACTTGTGTCTTTTTGCACAAGGATCCTGAAACCCTCCTCTGAAGTGGAAAAGGTCCTCTGGTAAATCCGTGGTCATCGATATTTCATTTCCATCCTTTAGATTCATATTGTAATTTCTAGGTGTGATAGTACCTGACATAAAGCCTGTGATAAGGAATAGCATCCTCAGAAAATCCAATGAAAAGGCGATCTGAGGAGTGAGATGTGCCAGCAACATTAGAAACCATTTGCCACTAACTATCCCTGTATGTCAATATATCCACAGGACAGCAGCCTTAGGCTGAAGGCACAACAGATCCTAAATTAGGGTGACATGGACAGGATTGCCTGTTTAGCCAAGTGATTCATGGTCGGCTGTTTCTCTCAAGGAAAGGTTGCGAGGTGAGTCCTCTATGTTCCCATCGGAGAGGGGGTAAATCTCTGCACATGCCAATCCGCAGCACACAATGAACACAAATTTTCAGCTGACTTCAGTGGAAAATGTGACTTACTACTGGTTTTCTGTCTATAGAGCTGGAGTATTGAGCTTCCTGACATTCAGAGCTAGACAGATAACCAGCGACTCATTAGAAAAATCCAGTCTTCCTCTCCTCCTGCAAGTTGGCCGCTCACAAATTGCAAAATTCCCAACTGCTATTCATTGCTAAAACAGCTATTTACAAACACCTTCAGAGGATGGGAATCAAGACCACTAAGCTGTTCACAAACAGTTCGCTGAAAATATCCAACACTGAAAGTCTGAAATCCAAGCTGCACGGATAGTTACGTGAGCTGTATTGTATTATTTCTGATCTCTGATTGGGCAAGTTGTGTAACTAATCACATCAGAACCAGCATCCATTTTGAACTGCATGTTCATGTGTGTAATTTGGACTACGCTTTTGGAAAATATTAAGCTACTGGAGTTCCAAATTGACTTTTGATGAGTATTCGCACTAGTAAAGCTCATTTGCTAGAGTATTTGTGGAAAGCAGCCATAGAAACAGAGCAGGAGATTCAAAGCAAATTTGTTCAGGACTTCAAATGAATATACACAGACATCTTTCTGCAGTATTCACTCACCATTAGTCATGTTGCAGTAATACCTGCAGTACATACTCACAACTGAGTTAGACTTTCCACTGTAAAGCTGTGTTTGTGAGATTTATTAGCTCAGCGGTTTCAGAACGGATTTGACTGAGATTTTTAATACCAAGTTGCCAGCTTGGAGGGACACTTTTTAATTCCATCCCCTCATGCCCCCCTCCCCCTTCCCTCTGCAAACCATTACAATAATTTAAGCAATTGATCACTTCTGTAGCTCAAAAGCCTCAGCACAGAAAAAAAGGAGAGGAAAGTCGTGGCTGGGGGGACGGTCAGAGGATTTTAAACACTGAAGCAGAGAAGCCCCACGTTCTCTATAAGTCGACTTTCTCATGCTCAGTGAGAATCCCCAGAAGCGTGAGTAATAAAAGAAAATGCTCTAGAGGTAAAACTTAAAGGACAATATGTGAAAACTCATTTACAAGTGAGAAGCAAATGAGGCAGAATCCAAATGCTATATAGCGAAGCAGGCTCTAAATCAACATTTATAACAGCGACTTGGCAGGTGGGTTTTACCTCTCACCAACCTGTATATGCGCTAAAGTCAACAGGCCAAAATGTGTTCTTTGTTTCATTAAATCAACTCTGAGCTAACTGTACTGAGTTCAAGGAATTAAGCAGTCATAACTATGACCAGAATGTGCCTCAAAAAGATCTGGTAGGAGAATTTCACTTCTCAGAAATCTTACCTAAACCAAAACCTTTCCAAAAAGGTCTCATTTACACAATCACCAGATCCTGTAAATCTGAATATCAAAATGTCTTCCCAGTAAGATATGGTCCAGTCATGGTGTCACTGGGTTTGTCTATAAACATTGCTCCATTGCTTTCCATTTTCCCCATTTCATTCTGCTCCACCCCATCCCCAACATCTTCTCCGTGCTCGTGTCTTTCACATCCGATTCGTACTTACCTGGGGCAAGCTTTGTCCCCCTGCACATGGTGTCAGAGATTGGTGCTTCAGCTAATCACCACAACTACAATTCTGGAGACACAGCCAGACTCATGGGGCTGCTCTGGGATTGTAATTTGTTAAGTATGTCAGAAGATCCCATGGTGACGGTGGTCTGGCACATGTGGACCCATCCGTGCCACGCTTGGCCACTGGCTTTGTCTCTTGCCATTTGCCCATGAGGCTCACGGGTTCACCACTTCGCTGCAAAGTGTCAGAGTCCAAAGCAAAGGTCCTTGAGCTCACAGAAGAAGAGGAGCTGTTTTTGTCACTAGAGAACAGTATCTCAGCACATTGTTTGCTATAACCACATGCTGATTGAGTCATGTAGTAACAAAACACCTGCCCTATAAACATAAAACAAGCTGTCACAGCATATCAACACATGAAGAGGCAAAGCAATATTGGAACAGGGCACCAGAATTACATGCTGGCTTCCAGTATCAGTGTGGAAAATAGCTGTTCCTACCCAGAAAAAGAAGGCTTTGCATTTTCTGTTTGAAAACTCCGGTGCATTTTGTAAGAGTTATTTCCATCATTTTCTAGAATAGAGAGACAGAGGCATTAAAAAGTTACATCATGCATGCTAAGAAGGGAATGGAGTTCACCTGAGGCAGAAATAGGACTCAAACCAAAGGCATCTAATACCTATTTTTCTCTTACCACTAGTCAATTCTGCCATGCAGGAAGGTAAAAATGAAAAGGGACCACCTCAGCAGGAGCCCTGTCCCATTTTCCCTGGCTGCAAGCAGGAATGGAGAGAAAACATCCATACCAACCGCAGAATATTCCCGAATGCCTGATTTGAAAAAAAAAAAAAAAAAAAAAGTAAACCCTTTAGCAGAAAAGACATTTCAAAAGTCAATCAATCTGCTTTTTCTTCCTGCAAGAAGCTTCCCTTCCATTGTGGAAGGCTGGAGACAGATCCCGGCGGCTGCCCAGCATCCCCTGAGCACCTCTGACCCCTCTTCTCCGCAGAGGCTCCCACGTGGGCAGATTAAGCACACAGACTTGGCCACAGCAGAGCCAGCTATGCCCCGCCAGGGACACAGGCTGTGTGCACCCAGACATCTAAAGGTGTATCTCTGACCTGAGACGTCTCTTTCCTCTTTGGCATTTTCTGCAATTACCCCTATTGCCTGACCTAATGTAGCTATTGCATTATTTGCTTTTCATTTTCCCTGCTCACACTGGACACAATTCGCAGAAGCTCTTATTCAGTTGAAAGAACAGAAAAAAACAACACAGTGATGCGAAAGGGTTTACACACTTTTGCTTTGCAGGAAATTTTTAGAAAACATCCTTCTCTGGAGAGGTTTTGGGCTGTGGTTCTTTCTTGGGTACAGCCCTGCAAACCATAATCCCATAACAAACCACATGAAAGAGAAGAGAGTCTGACTTTGGCTGATCACAGGCATTTTTGCAGTGTTTAAGTGTACATTCCTCTCTGCAATAGAGATTGATCAAGGGGTTAGGCACTGCATGCTACAGATTAGCTCATGGTCTGGGTTTACTGCTCATGTGTGAAGCTCCCCCTCTTCCAAACGGACCTGCCTCCTCTCTTGATACGTGATGCAGTAGCCAGGTATGTCCTGGGGCTGAGAAAAATAAAGGGAGGAAAGGTTTATTCTGGCATGAAGCCTTTGTCACATTTGGTCCTGCAAAAGTGCTGGTTTTTTAGTTTTTCATGAGACTCTGGAGCGTGCTTTGCTCTTACACACGGAAGCCACTTTTGGTCAGGTTGAGTTATTGCTGTTCAGTCTTCAGAGATGGTCTTGGAAAGGCTCTGGGCTGGGGGCGGGATATTCGCTGCAGAGTTCTCCCCTGCAGAAAGGAGAGAGCATCTGGGAATGGGGACACCCTACAGCTTTCCTTCGGCCTTCTCTTTCTTCACTCTGGCTTCAGAAACTGAGGAAGGGGACTTTGCACTGTTGCAATGGCAGGATATCTACAACGGCGCTGGCAGCTCAAAGTAGACACTACTATCACTATGTAAAATATAATCCAGATGTTTAAATTCCTTTACTGCAAAGTCCAGGGCTGTAATAGTTTGGGGTAATTTAAGCAAAGCCAACTTGCACAGCTGAACAAGGGACAAAACAACAGCTTGGATTAACCCAACCCATGAGGTTTCACAGCTTTTAGGACTGCAGTGCAAAACACTTCACCCAAGGATTCTTATCCTCGTTCAAAAATACACCTGCAAGTATTTCCAATGCTACAGCTTTCACTTTGAGCAAAAAATTTGGGAACTAAATTCTAAGAGAACAAAAATACATTGCAAAATGACACCATTCATGGTACAGTTTTAATGCTATTTACTTCTGAAAAAATACACATTTGCAAAAGCTCAGTGTATGGTTATGTGCCTATTTTGTGGTCAGTACCTGCAGTTAGCTAGATAATGGTGATCCTCATTGCTGGGCTGTAACATGCGGGCTGTAACTCCTTGAAGCAGGCATTGCTGTTTTGTTCTGTGCTTAGATATTCCCAGCAAAACAGGGTCTTGGTTGAGGGCTGAGGGTCCCTCTGTGTTAGGGAAACACAGATCAATAGTGGGAAGAAGGTCCTTAATATTCAATGTCATGCTTCTAAGTGTCTCAGTTTTGAACATAGAAAGCAATTATCATAATATTACAAACTGGCAAAATGATAATTGTGGATGAAAATGCTTTTTTTTTGGTAGTAGGATTTTTCAGGTTAAAGCCAAGCAAATTTTTTTCTTTTTTTTTCTTTTTTTCTTTTTTTTTTTTTAATTTAACTTAGGTAAATGAAGAGGATTTGACCCACACTTTTTTTTTAATGCTAAATTAATGGGATGGATGAGTCACCAGATTGTTATTAAAAAGAGAGAACTGCATGGCTGACCATGCTAATAATACCCCCTTCAAAGCTCAGCTGCATTTAATATGCACCTGAGAGAATATGCACATTTGCTGTGCAGCTGAGGAAGTCAGGAGCACAGATCTGAAACACAGCCTTGCTTCACCTCCAGGTCCAGGGAATATGGACATCGTCCCATCCTTCTCTTCCAGTTGACAGTGAGGGGATAACCAAAACCTGTCCACCAGCTTGTTTTGCTGCTTGTTGGCATATCAAGCTTTTGTATACCTTGCTGGCTTGTATTTAATGCCAGACCTTTAGAGCCTGGGCCTCTAATGGAAGAATTAGAAGCATATTTGTTTTTAGCTGTACTAGTCTGATATCTGTTAATTGATTGATCAAAAGAGGAAACTGTGGAACAAAAGTTTGGGTCCTGTGAGCCTGACTTTGGTAAGGAAGGGTGGGAACATCTCAGTGTCTCTTCCTTCACCCGTCTTCCTCCTCAGTCCTCTGTTCAAAGTGTTGGCCCAGTGCCGTGTAAATGCTGCTCTTTAGGTTCCCGAGTCAAGTTTCACCTAGGATCTTGCTTTTTGACCGAACAGGGGCTGAAACTGCTCTGCTCAGACATGCATACGTACAGCCTGGGGCTGATGGCCGCCTGCTGCCAGCTCATGGCTGGTTCAGGAGAATCTGCTTTCTCCTCACCCACACCGATTTAAGTGGCCGTTGGGTGCAGCAGTAGGGGCCACCTGGAAGACCTTCCTCTCCCTGAATTAGATCTATGTGCCAGGTAAGTGTCTGAGGCTTCAGCATTGCCCTTTGGAGAGGGATGAGTTTGCCTTTGAGTAACCCTCCCAAAAGCAAAGGAGAAAATCCCGTTGTGCCCCCTCTTCTGTACCCCCCATTGCCGATCTGTGTCCTCATGGCTTTAGATGTGCAAAAGAGCCCACAAAGCTCCGTGGTCTCTGTAAACCTGCATGCTTAATAACCCCCAGGTTGATCATTTACCACACAACTAATTCCAAGTTTCTCAAGGCTCCCGGTTTTGCCCCCTCCCCCCCCGCCTCCTTTCCATTTCCTGTGTCCAGGGCCTTGAAATCCTCGGGCTTGACACAGTAATTGATGGCTTCTGGCTGTACAAACATAAAGGCCTGGAGTCTAAATAGAGCCAGATGGAGCTTGTATTGTATTGTGTGTTTTTCTTAAATAAGGGAAAGATTTATAAATTGATGAAATTTATTGTAAATAAGAGAACATTGCCCCTTTATAATAGGCTATTGTAATTGAAAAACACCCATGAGTAGTCTGCTCTTGGGTCACATTAATGCTTTGTTTTTCATTCGTTGCTCTCCTGAAGAGCTCACACAGATGCTTTGTGTCTCCTGTACCCGGCTGGGCTCTGTATGGCACATTCACTCTCTCCACACGCTGCTGAGCTCACAAAGACCAGTATTTTGCTGCCAAAATATCTGTTCTGGGTAAGTCTTATCTAAGCTAACAGACACTCAGGGTAGGGAGGGTCAAAACCTGGGCTGGAGACTTTAGTAGTTCTTGAAGTGATCAGATACTGGGAAACAGGTAGCTCTTCTGGGGTCCTCAGTGATAAGGCGGGAGCTCTGGGACCTGCAGGCACCCACGTTTAGGGATGATGTCCCCATAGCAATATAAAGTACGTCCTCCACGCTGGTTGTCTGACGGAGGTCAGAGAGCGGCTCACAACTGTGCTCAGCTCTAGGAGCAGGCTCAGGTTTCAGGGTTCACACAGGAGACCACTTCACTGGAGTGGGAACAGGTTGGTCAGGAGAGCTAGTAATGTCCCCAAAAGAAGGGAAGTGTTTTGCAGTTGTGTTTCTGCTTGGGTTTCACTCTATAAATCTCTGCGCAGAGACTCCCTCAGTAGCTCCTTCAGCTCCTTAGTGGCCTTGAAGAAAGATAGATGCTGTCTGAGCCGCCTTATGTTTCAGTTCTTGGCATGTTTTTGTTTCATTTGTTAAACCTTAGAATTAGTATAAACTTAATTTTGTGTCTTTGGACAGTTTTCTAGTTTAGGATAAACTCTACAGTATAGCCAATGAGAGGTATGGAATCTACAGGGCCTCATTTTTATTCCTCCTCAAACTCCTAAATATCATTAGCAGCTTACTTGGCTTCTCTGTGCCTCAGTTTCTTTAGCAAGAACAAAGCAACAGGGACCTTCTCGGTAAAGTGTCTGGAGGTCTAGCGATGATTTTAGGACAGGAGGTGAATGCTCTCTGGCCCTAGTTATTTAAGGGGACTGATTTGAGTAGAAGCTCAGAGGAGCAATGTTGCCACCTCAAACTGCACAGCAAAATCAGGTTCTCAGCCTTAGGTTTCACTGAGAAGACAGCACCCGCCTGGACGTGCTGGGACACTGGTTCTCGCTGACTTGCACAAAACAATTGCTGCTTTCACAGCTGTGGCTGTGTCACATCCAAACGCTGGCTGTGCTGTTCAAAGTCAATCAAGCCCAGAAATCAGAGTATTGTTGCTTATTGATTGTTCCAATTAACCCTTTCAACTGGGAAGGATCTCCAAGGGTGTTTGTCTCAGTTATCTGCTTCCCTAAGGAGCGGTAAAACACACAGAATAGGATACAGAGCAGTCTTGCTGCTGTGTGCTAGGGAGACCCAGCTAAACCCAGAAAAGATATAGGAGCTGAAGCACCCTGAGCTCTCTGAAACCAAAAGCCTCTCAGACATGACTAAGAATTTGTCTTTGATATTGGCAGTTGCCAAACTCATGACTTCCTAAGGGCACCTTCCTGCTTAAGGCTCCCCCCGCCTTTTTTTTTTTTTAATATCAATGTGGCTTCAGCTTGTAGGCATTTACTGATCCTAACCGCAGCACAAGGACAGGGAAGATCTCCCAGAACTGACAGTTGAAATCCCTAAGCTGGAGAGGAGGTGACAAGGAAGGAAGGGTTTCTAAGGAAAGGTCTTCCTAAGGATGTATCCCACGCAGCTGGCAAACACTGCTCCAGCTCTAGCATCTGCATTCATCCAAGTACCAAGCTTAGCCAGACACCATCACCCCTACAGAAGATGTGAGGGTTTTATGCAAAGAAAGCCCAGACCCTTAGGGCAGGGCCCATGGAACAAATGACCCCGCCTGGTCTGGAGAGCTGGCGAAAACTATTGTTATGTATAATCCCAGACAGTTCCTACAAGCCCTGGCCTTCCTCACCTGAAGACTCCCTTGGCTCCCCTCCACCGCCTGGCCTTGTGTTTCACTGCAGCCATCTCTGCCTTGCTTTGGAGGGGCAGCCCATGGGAATCAGGGAAGGCCTGTCAGACTCCTGTTGCTCTTTTGCTCACTGCACGATAAAGCCCACCGTAAATTCTGCCCTAAAAATTCTTTATAGAGTCCACCTGTCCACAGCAAATAAATCAATTGCTCTAAATTAAATTCTGTAAAAGCTGAGTGGCATAGGGTACCATGTCTGGATTTATTCAGGAGCCAGGAAGACTGTAATTTTCTAAGTCAACACTCTGACCCTGCTTTATTCATTCGCTGTTTGTGATAAAAGTGGATCTTTCCCTATATTTTTGGATGGTTGTTTCTTCCCTCTGAAATAGCTGTAATAAGCATGTCCCTGAGAAGGGGGTAGTGGGGAGGAGGCACAGAGGGCTGTCATCCAAAGGAGAGAATTAAATCAGGATGTATCTGCTCACGCTGGCTCCTGTTTTCACACAGCCTTCTGCTTATATTTTGCCTGCATTAACTTTTCACAAGCAAAGCTAAAGTGCCAGGCAAAGGCCTCGTTAGACACACATCTTGGGGAAGTCTGATGTGCCATTAATTAAGCTCTTTCACTGCCTCTTTCCTGCTGGTTTCAAGGACCAGCCTCTGTGCCTTAACTCTTTTCTTCTCTTTCATTTCCCTCTCTCCTCAGCAGTGCTCTGAAAAGAGCAGCGGAGGGCTCTTTCGCAGATGGGGACGGGATGGTGTAGTGCCCTCTAAGTGAACTCTCAAGTCTTCTCTAGCAGAGGGAGAGCCCTTGCCAAGTTTGTCAGACACTGGCGCACAGAGCTGCTCTTTGTCAATGGCTTTGTTGGGCAAAGTCAGGCTCTGACAAAGAAGAAGTAGGTGCCAGCACAGCCTGGCACGGCAGCATCGGTACGGCACCGTCCCCCTGCCGTTACCCTTCAGCTGATGGCATTGGGAGCCTTCCCATTAGAAGGGCTTGCACTGTCAGCTTGATTGATTCACCCAGCTAAGGATTCAAACAGCAATTCACAATATTTGGCTCCTGGTGTTGCTTTTCTTTAATTTTATTATTTTTCTCCCTCTGTTGTCCCCTCCAGCAAAGTTTAGGAGTTATTTAAATCATGGAGGCATGTTGTCAGAAACAGAGGGTGCTCTGGCTGGCTGAGCCCTTCCCCGTTGCCCTCACCCTGCGTCCTACAGAACCACTTTATGAGGTGAAGATCCAGCTGGGGAGCTGGTCCCCTCTACAACCTGACTAAGTAACGGCTTATTCAGAAAAGGCATCTTCCCTCTAAACATGCAATAGAAATGAATATAGACCTAGAAATATGTACTTCAATACTGTCTATATCTGTCCTGAATATACTTTATGCAAAGAGTTGAGCAGTCAGGGCTAAACCTAACTTCTGAAGGGTTATTTTCTTGTCTATTTATCCATTAGAAGAAAAGGAAATGTGACACTATATACCTCCTTTGCTAAGAAGCTATGAGATGGAGACGATACTAATATTTTGATCTTTGTCTTCCCTTGCCAGCTCAATCTTCTTTTCATACAGGAGGAAAACTGGGTGCCGCTTTCTGCCGAGTCTGCTGTCTACTTGGTCCTTTAATGATCCACCTTTTCCCTATAACTGAAATCCCAAGCATGGAAGGCGTTAGCAGTGAATCTTATTTGGGGTCCCTGAACAGCCTCTTCCCTTGTAGTTGCCACCACTGCCCTTTCTTCATCCCTCAGTCCACGTCCCCGCGCTAAGCTGGCAGAGGTCTGGTTTGCAGGCAGGGGAGCCGGTGCCAGCGAGGACGGCAGAGCCAGCAACGAAACCCCTTTGCTGGCTCCTCCTGTCCTGCCGTTCCGCAGGTACCGGGGCCAACCTCTGCTCTGTGTGAGAGCCGAAGCAGAGCTCTGCTGGTGACACAGGGAAGGTGACAGCTCAGCGGGAAGACTTCTCACTCAAGGCAGCTCCTCTCCACTCTCTGCCTGCTGTAATTAATATCCTTTTCCCTGCAGGCTGTGAGGCTCTGACAGGCTTTATTTTTAACTCCACTTAATGACAGAGTATTAAGACAAAATGCAACTTTTGTGAGCTCCAGGCCTTGGGGAGGCGTGAGGGCCTTGGAGCGTTGCTGTACCTGGCACGAAAGCTGCGGTTTGCAGGCATGTGTGAAACACAGCGAGCTCAGCGTGCCGGGGATCAGAGACACTTTGGAGCAGACTGTGGAGACCATCCGACAGGCATCCAGTGGGTGGCAACCCAAGAAGTTACTCTTCGCAGGCCTGATCCTGCCCAATAAACCAATGGGGCTTTGGTACAAGCGCAAGTATCTCTGCCAGCGTCCTCAGAGGGAGGCCATGGGCATATGCTGTCAAGAGACAGACGGAGGTTTAGGTTATAAAGGTTCCAGAAGGGGTGAGGAAAGTGAATGGCAGCAGGGGGAATGTCTTGAAGATTTCTGCATACCTGCAAGATAGAACGCAAATTTGTGGAAGACGTGGAGTGAGAAGGGACAACAGATGATGCTTTCTGTTTAACCAGTAGGCAAAACAGGGCAAGTTAACAAAGTGGTTGGAGTCAGCATGAAGTGGGAAGACAAAGGATTAGTTCTAACCAAACTGTTTGCCATAGCTTATATATCCCTCATGTAAGGATAAAAAAAAAATCAAGGAAGAGCAGCATATGGAAGCAAAGTATGGAAATGTACAAAATACATGAATGTTCTTCCTGGAAATAAAAATCCTGGACATTCTTTATATAATTTTTTAGGGTCTGGGAAGTTAGTAATATAAGGAAAAGAACTTCCTTATGCTTTTTCTTCTCCCAGGTCTAAGTAAAGAAATAAGTGAAAAAAGTACTCTAAAATTACTAGACATTGACAGTTATTAACTCCAAAGTTATCAAAAGTTACATTTCAAACACCGCAGATTGCATTCTTCAACTGTCCCTCAGAAATAATGAAGATGATAAAGGCTTATCTTTATTTCACACCAGCTGGTCCCCCCTGATGACATCTTTTCAGGAATTGTTTTTAAGGTAAAATTTCTGATCAAGCTCCAAGCTTCTAGGCTGGGAAAAGGTCAATATGGAAAATCTGGGTGCAAGCCTTGTCTCCTCTGCATGAGCGTGAGCATATACAGTTATGAGTGACTGGAGGCATGATGGAGACGGGTATTTCTAAGGAGTAGCCTTATAGAGCTGAAAAAGAGATTCTTTTTCTTTGGGAAAGAAACAGAACTCATGCATTACAGAGCTGTGCATTTATCAGATTAACAAAACTACTTCTAAGATTAAGTTAGTAAGACATTCCCCAGTAAATTTCACAGGGTTTTTATCTCTTCTCCCTTCCCTGAAGGAAGAGTGGACAGGGTAAATTATAGAGGGAAATGTTTTGTTACGCAAAAAGAGCATTTTACTTTCTGTGATACCAATATAGCGTTGTGGTTAGCGTGTTGTCTGGCATTGTTTTGAGTGAGTGATGTCAAAACTTAGTGCCAATAAGAAAGAAAATTAAAGGAAGCCTCAGATCTGACTCTTATTGCAGCTTTATTTACAGTGGAGTCTTAGACTGTACTGCCAGAACATCTTGAGTCTAACGCTTACCCTTCCAGGACCGAGAAATCCTGCAGAATTTATTAAATGCATTGTTTCCCCTATTGTCAAGGTGTCTTCTCCTACTGATGAGGAATCAGCACCTCTTAATTATGACTTGTTGTATTTGTAGTGACTTTTTTCCAGGATCTTCCCTTCCAATTTGTGTCTAGCCAGAAAAACACTGCCAGTGAACCAAGCGGAGACCAAGCACATCACTGACTTATTTTACCTATGTTCATCTCTTCAGCAGCCAGGGGCAGGTGTTTCCCTTTTAGGATATTAGGCTCTCTCTCAGACACATATTCACAGTGGCCTAGGTAGGTGATCTCTTTTGCACAGCGATAGTTTCTTGTAATCCTCTGTCCACCCTCCAGTGCAGGAGAAGCTCCCCTGTAATTAGTACCACTGGCTCTGTCGATGGATTCCAGGCCAATGCGCAGAGTAATTGCTGCTCGAGATTACTTATGACACAAATGTTGACATTCTGTTGGCATAACTTGCACTAATGTATGCAGATTGCATCCTTCTAGTGCCTTAATTATTACTTCTCCGCAAGAAATAGTCAGGTTACCCTCTGCTTTGATTTGAAGGAGATAATTCCCCCTTCAGAAGCGTGGTTGTTTAGAGAAAGGGGAAGGGCAAAAGGAGAGGGGAGGAATGGACCAAGATGCCGCATCGTGGTTTTTCTGCCACATGGAAGGTGTCTGCAGCTCAGCCTTGGCTACGTTTTCGTCCTTTTTTCTACCTCGCTGTGGGAGTGGGGAGGTCTCTCTCAAGGTGAAACTTTCCCTGGAAAAACAGAGGAGTGCTGCATTTAATGAGCCAAGACAGATGTCCTATTCAACACCCAGCAGCATGCATGAAAGTACTTAGTATTTAGTATCTGTAGTGCGATAGTGTCTAGAGGCCACAACCAAGGTTGAGGCCTTGTTGGGCTAGGCCATGTATAAAACACCTAGTTAGATAAAATTCCTGACCCACGAAGTCTAAGCTATAAATTAAACAGGAGGCTGAGCGAGGAGAGAGGAAAAAGAGATCCATTTGCAAAGCACAGATCAATGCGAAAGCCAGCAACAGAAATCCAGTAAATTTGACACCACCTTACCCTTAGAGTTTGCATTTACTCTCTATCTAGAAGAGTCCTGGGAAAGCTGAGAAATTATTCCATGCAAATACTGTATTCTGACAAGTTTATGGAAAGAGAAGACCAACAAAGAGCTCCAGAAACCCAGTCTAGGAAAGGAAACACAAGGGGGTGTTATTAAACACAAGCATGTTTAATATTATTATTTTTATAAACTGACAAGCACCCGAAGACATTCAGAATAGAAAATGACATACAAGAAAATATCTTGCAAAGTATATCCTTGGAGAATACAACTGCACAGCAACAGAGGATGCATTCCTGGAGCTCTGGAAATAAAACCACTAAAGACTCATGTTTTAGACATGGGAGAAGGTGACTACTCCATGTCTTTGCAAGGGAGAGCAAAAGTCTGCAGGAGGACATGCCACTGCTTTGATGTGCAGATAATTTTTTTTTTCTCCTGATCAAAGCTCCTTTGTATCTTTGAGTTACAAAAAGTTTTAATCTGTCCTGCTATATTGACCATTTATATCAACTCGTTTATCCTGATATCCTGCACAAGTATCCAATGGTTTGGAGAAATCATGTCAGTTAATCATTCACCTGTACCTGGTTCCTAAATATCGCATTACATACTTAGCCGGCTGTACATACATTCACTGGAGAAGGAGAAAACCTTTTCAGGTTTGGCTGACAGCTGAGATCCCATTCTCTAGCTTACATGGCAATTGATGCTTTTATTGCATGGGGAAATAACTAACCTTCTTAAAAAAGGGGAGCCCGGTGGGCTTCTTGTCTCCATAACCTCCCTGAGGCACTGCACTGTGAATGTCACCTCTATGCTGGGTGCATTTCCCTGAGCTGCCTTTTTGGTTTCACTAATTGTGTCCATGTTCTTGCACTGTCTGATGGAAAAAGAACAGGTCTGCCAAGATTAAACTGAAAGGGCTTGGGAGAAACGGGTCTCCTGAGATAATTGGTGGAGGATAATTGACATAATTGGGAGTGTTCACTTTCTTTAAGTCCTTTTTGGTCAGGAAGGATTGATTTTCCAGGATTTAGATAGAAATGGACACCCTCCCCCAAATAATTTTCTATTATTGTCCCAGAAGCCAATTAACACAAGGAGCTGTGGTCATTCTTTCCT
Source organism: Ibidorhyncha struthersii (assembly GCA_013398815.1). Lineage (NCBI taxonomy): Eukaryota > Metazoa > Chordata > Aves > Charadriiformes > Charadriidae > Ibidorhyncha > Ibidorhyncha struthersii. The sequence goes on along the minus strand of VZSZ01011807.1, from coordinate 806,433 downwards.
CCTGGGGACTAACTGAATGAAAACCTTAGAGTATATTTAAGTAATAGACCTAGATACTATAGTTATCAAGTTCTCCAGCAATTCTAGGCACAATAAATGAATAATAAATCATCCTGGTTTTGGAGGGCTTTGAACTCTGACTTTTCCAAAGCAGACTGAGAGAAGCTGTAGAACAGATAGATTTGTTAGGTCTAATTAGATCTGAGAGATCTTGGTGGTACTCTCCCAACTGCTCAGCCACAACTGCAGTTCTGGGTTGCAGTGCATCCCTCAATGTTCATATGTTTGTGTGCTGGACTGGAGCCAGCAGCCCAGCAGTAAAAATTAAGTTGAACAGGATCATGTTGTGGTGAGTATTTTACCCCTTTTTTGGAACTGAAGCTGACCTGGCAGGACTCTCCTTCATGAACCAATTTCATTCTGCCGTATTCAATAAAAGCACAAACTGCTGCCCAAAGTGTGTCTGTCTGTGTGTGTATATATACATCTGTGATAGCACGGGTTTGTGCTACATGAACTTTCCTCTACGTAGGAGCATGGCTAACCCCTCAGCCAAGATCTTGTTTGCATTTTCCAGGAATATTTTATACTCCCTTTCTCACATATGAGTTGCCTTCTCCCCTTTCTTCCTCTTCAGCCTGCTGCCCCTTTCTTCTCTGCTTTCCCCCTAAAAGCATTCTTCTCCCTCCTCAGCAAATTGCCTTTCCTTTGCCTCCCGTCTCAGCCAGCCAGGGGCAAGCATGGTGGATCCTGGCCCTTCCGCACTGAGGTCTTTCCCACAGGACCTGTCCCATCGCTGGCTGCCCTAATTCATAGAATCATAGAATGGTGAGAGTTGGAAGTGACCTTACAGATCATTGAGTTCCNCCCCCCCCTCCCCGGGCGGGCGACCCCTCCCCCCAGCCCAGGTTGCTCCAAGCCCCGTCCAACCTGGCCTTGACCACCTCCAGGGATGGGGCAGCCACAGCTTCTCGGGGCAGCCTGTGTCAGCACCTCACCACCCGCACAGGAAAGAATTTCTTCCTAATATCTAAATCTCCCTTCTGCCAGTTTAACACCATTCCCCCTTGTCCTAGATCTCCACTCCCTGATCAGGAGTCCCTCCCCAGCTCTCCTGGAGCCCCTTTAGGCACTGGAAGGGGCTCTAAGGTCTCCCCGGAGCATTCTCTTCTCCAGGCTGAACACCCCCAACTCTCTCAGCCATTCCTGCTGCTGCAGTATTTGCAGTGGGGGAGCAAGACACGAGGGGTCACACACTGGTCACACTCCGCATCCCCTCCAGGATGAAAACACACGTGGGGAGAAAGAAGAGGGTGGAGTGGATAGAAGGGCAGGAGAAGGGTGAAGAGCCAGGGGAGATGCAGAAAGCAGTGATGAGGCACTCAGTGCAGCGGTCAAACCCTTCCGTGTCGCTCACAAGCAGACACTTGAGCAGCTACTGTTGCTCCGGAGGAGAGCTGGTGCCTTCCCCTTGCTCCTGGCCCCAAACCCTGCCCTCCCAGCCGGCCCCCACCAGGGCCGGGGCCAAGAACGGCAGCGCCATCCCTGCCCCTGTCCTGCAGGGTGGGGAAGATGTCCTCTCCCCACTACGTGCCCTGTCACCAAACCCTTCCCACCCTCCCTGCTCTCTCTTCTGATGAAACACAGCCCAGGTTTGTTTAGTCAACTTCAAGTGAAATGTGGTGTGTTGGCCAAAACCCTCCATGAAAATCCTGTTAATTTGTTTGATGAGCTGACTCCAGCTGCAGCCAGACGAATAAACGCTGATTGGCTCTTTTGCTTAAACTCTCCATAATGAAACNTAAATCGATGAAGCCCTGGCATCCTAATGAAATTGGGTTGGAACTTGTTCAGTTTATGATGAGCTTTTTAACCTCGGCTTCTTAATTAGCCTGGTGCGGGGTTGAAATGGGAAAAAATGGAATGTTTTTCTCCCCAGCCCGTCTTTCACCGGCAGCGTAGAAATGGTGAAATTAGATGCTAATCTGCTGGTTGGGTTTAAAAATAATCTCTGCATTTAACTCTCCTTGGGCGGGGGTGGTGGTGGGGGAACAGAGCAGGGTTTTCACATTTACGAGGTTGGCACCTTCCTGGTACGCGCAGGTGTTTCCCAGGCAGGAGGGAAAGGGGACCCCGAGGGTCCTGCGGAAGGGGGGAGTGGGGACAGTCCTGGGGAGGAGGGCAGAGGGAGGAAAGGATGAAAGGGAGATCTCATCCCTGGTTGAGAAATCAGTTTGAACAGAAATGTTGCAGCTTCTTCCATGGAAATGACACTGTTTGGAACCAGGTGGGATATTTTGACTTAGGCAGGTGTCTTAAAGGGTATTTTGAGGAATCTCTGAGAAGGAAGAATGTGCAAAGGGAATGGACCAGCTTGAAGGAGGCCAAGACTCTCCAGAGAGGAAAGGCTGAACTCTCGCCCGGCAGAAGTGCTCCAGGCCAGGCAATTAACTGTGTTTCCTTGGGCGTAAGGCCTGTCTTCACAGCAGGGGCAAGAAAACCTCTCTGCAACTCCTTGGGTCCGTCCTTCCAAGAGGAAGAAAGACCAGACATCCTTTTCTCTTTGCTCCCAGGAATAATGGCTTGGGAGGTCACCAGGAGCCATTTGGGTAAACAAGCAGCTCTTCCTCCTCTGCAGTTTTTCTCCCCACAGAGAAATGGAAGAAAATATACATTTTTTCCCCATCACACTCTCCAGCAGAATAAAATGTGACTTTTTCCCTAAATAATTTACAGCCTGTCTTCTTCCTGAAAGTTTTGGTTAGTACAAAATGACACTTCTTACCCTTTAATGCTCTGATGAAATATCCTTCCATTTATAATTTAGGAACTGGCAGCTGGTAGTCGCAGGGCAGGTGTAGTGCTGGCGTCTGCAGGCAAATCCCTCGGCACCAGTTTGCTCCCAACCCACGGGCAGAGATAGTGCGGGAAGAACCAAGGACAGGATCAGCGCAGAGACATCCCTGCCAAACCTGGGTGTTCTGCAAGGGTGAAGAGCAACTGGGGAAGCAGCTCTGGTGCGGCTTGGAGGGATGTCTCGTTTCAAGGCAAGCAGAAAGGCTTAGCGTTATGTTCAGCAGAGGCAGACTGGATCTTTGATTGAGTTTTGAGCCTGAGGAAGGGGAAGTAAGGTCAGAGCCCTTACCTTACCCCAAACTAGCTTTTTGAACAACAGCAATGGCACAAGCCTATCCCACCACTATGACATGAATGAAGCTCCGGGTAGATCCAAGCATGGACATGTTGCCTTCAGCAGCAGGAGCATTTCCCAACCCGTGTGACAGATGACATCAGGCAAATGAGGAAGATATCCACCTGGGTGCAAACTAGTGACGGTACTTTTGACTTTTGCCCTTCTCTCACTGCCCGTGGCCCTGCCTGCGAGGCATAATTAGCCTTGAGCTCCTGTAGCTGCCCTGTACAATGGCTGTGCCGTGCTGGAGTGCCTCCGGCCATGGGCTTGTCACAGATATTTCATTAACGTTCAGAAATGGCACTTACTTGCTAATAATCTACCAACATTTAATAAACACAGCCCAAGAGTTTTATAACCTGTTAACTTCCAAGTGGCAATAATTAAACAAAAATGATAAATAATTAAGGCCTAATTACATGGTATCAGGCATTTCATTTTCCAGCAGGCATGTTAAGTGCATTTGCCACTACTGATTGGGGGCCCATTCCACCAGTGCTCGGCACTTTCTCTGCGCGCCTGGATGGAGAGTCAGGTTCCATGCAGCTTTATGGTGGAGAAGAAAAAGGGAAATGTGCTTCATTAGCTGGGTAATTGTCCCCTTCCACCACTGAAGATAATTCCCACTGAGGCTGTTGCATGACTTTGGGAAGACAGCAAATAGAGTCATTTGTGTCTCATGTTTCCGTGATAGACTGAGTTGTAGGAAATGGGACAGATGCAGAAGAAGAGCCCTGTGCCACGCGCAGAGATACCTCTTTTCACTCTCCTTCACTTTGCGTCTGGATCCCAAACTGACATTTGTACTTTGGGCCCTACAGAACGGGATGAAACAATCCCCGGTGAACAGACAGATAGAAGGTGTTTTAAACAGTTGTATCAGGATCCAAACTCATCCGGAGATCCACAACTGATGAGAATCAGCAACGCTCCACCGTAACACCAATTTACAGCACCTGAAAATACCTGCTTCTGAAGTATTTCGGCCGGGGACTATCCTGAGGCCAGAGCCATAGCCGGAGGGGCTCTCCATAGCCCGTCAGCTGGAAAACTCAGGACAGAGCACGCATGGAGCTGGCAAAAGGGAAGGAGCGGACAGCACTAAAGCTCTGTGAGGGTCAGAGAATGCAGCAGGCGCAAGCGCGGGACACTGAAGTCCTCTGTGCTCTTAATGGGCAAGGATAGATGGCACAGTCTGATACAGGCTAATAAAAGGGGAGATGAGCTGACAGCACCGAAGACTGAAGCTCTGTCTGGCCAGAGTGCAGGGATAGGACATGGCTGGTGGAAGGATCAGGAGGGAAAGCATGCACTAAATCCACTTAGTTATCTGCTGCCAGGGCAGCATTTGTCTGCTACAGGGAATAAATGGCTTCCATTGCTTCAAAAGCAGGGAATTGGTTTAATTGATCTCTAGTGGACCCTCAGTCAAGGAGGAGCCTTGCACATGCTTTAGCTTGCTTCCCTGAAGCTGTACATCGAGCTGGTTTGCTTCAGTTAATTTCCAAACGATTGCAAAAAGCTTCCCGGTATTCAGGCAGCAAATTCCACTCAGTTTTTTTAGCATGTTCCAGTTCATCCCCTCCAGATAGAGGACAGAATTTGATTTTACCCAATGAATCTATGTCCTTATTTTACCCAGCCCCACTGTTGCAAGTTTTGGCTATGTCTGACAGTCCATCGGCACTCCCCAGCATGTCCCCCATGCCGTCATCTTCAGCGCTGTGCTCACAGATTACACAAGTTCACTGCAATGTGGGGTGGGGTGAGATGCAAACACGGCCTTAGAAGTCTGCTGTTTCTCTGTTTTTCCATTTGACTCCATCACGGTCTACTGGGTAAGGGCTAGAGACCTTTGTACTGCAGAAGAAGAGTCTGTTTAAGTCAGAAAGCATGAGCCATGCAGATGATCACGCTGAGCAGCTCCAGCTCCTTCTGGGGGTTAAGGAAGGACTGTGCATTGTAGGACTTTCCCCCCCAGCTTGCGATAGTGTATCACCAGCTGCTTAATGAGCTTCTGTGCTTGGGTTCCAAGGCAGCTATGGATTTTGCTTTTCAATTTTTGTTTCTTCCCCAGATGGAAAGAGAATGAGGCTCAGATACAGGGTCAAGTTGTGGCCACTAAGTTATCACCTTAGCTCTTTGGCAGGAACTGTGTGCGACTCAAGAGCCCACTGCAAATACAGTGCAACACAGCTCTTTTATTAGGGGATAAGATGGGGTGAATTACCTTACATTTGCCATAGTGAAGGAGTTCATATCACATCAGACATGGAGCCTCAGCTGAAAAGTGATAACTCTTAATGTGTGGTGTCTGAGTGCACATTTTTACATTTAATTGCGCACTGCAGGGATTAAGAAAGAAGTCTAAACCAGCATCCTAATGGAACGTTTATCCTTTCTGTTCTCACCGGCCAGCCCTACCCAAAAATAGCATTCACACCCCTGGCCACTCGCTCACCTTTCGACCGAGATTCAAAACTGCTCAGGGAAACACAAACTGCCCTGCTAGTGAAATCCATCCTGCGAATCGCCGAGAACCCTCAGCATCCACAGAGAGCTCAATATTCCCACTTCAGCAGCTGGGGACTCAATCAGGCAAGGTGTTTCTTTACCCCCTGGAGCATGACATAATGAAATGCTGAGGAAACCACCTCGCATGGATAGGAAGTAAATTCTCCACAGGGGAGAATATAGTGAGAGAAGCAAGTGGAGATGCATTAGCAGAACAATGCAGATCCTCACAGAAATGGGGGCACATGTCAGCTGCATCCCACTGTGAATGATGTGTGGTGCTGTGCTCGAGGAACTGAAGCATCTTCAGGCGTGCTGGATTGCACAGAATTGTGGGACTACTGCTAAGTAAGCGGCAACCCTGGATCGCTGGATAAATCTACGTGCCTGGCTTGATGCGCCATTGAGGGTGTAAGGGCTTGTTCTGCCCTGACCCAAAAGCAGATGTTCTGGTGTGGGTGGGCTAACTCAGGAGATGTGGGGTTTGACTTGAGGTTTGACAGCACTCACATGTGCGGCTTTTGAATCCGTGGATCTGTTAAAAGATCCACTTTGGAAGAGGAGGAGAAGAAAGTACCAGTGTCAGCCCCCAGTCTCCCAGGCCCCTGCTGCTTCTAGCATAGACTGTCTGCAAAAGGAGGCTGTGGGAATCATTTCCCTTCAAATGACACCACCTTAGGTGATGCCTTACCCCGCTGTAAGGAGAAGGTAGATTGCTCCATCCTGTCCAAGATAAAATCTTCCAAAGATGGCTTTTTCAAGGGCTATTTCCCCACTCAATATCCCCCTTAGCAAGAAACACTGAGCTATTTAGAAATGTCTTAAGTGCTGGTTTTAAAGAATCCAGTCAGGAGTGCCAGTGTAGCCTGTTCAGAGTAAAAAAGAGACCTTCTCTACCAAAAGCTGGAGAAATAACTGCATTTCCCCATTTTCCAGTTGCCCTGAGGCAGCTGTGTCATTTCAGCATCCACACTTAGCCCAGCCATCAGAGAGCACCACTCTGCTGCAGGATTTCACCCTGGGTTAATGCAGCATGGAGGGAGACGGGTACCTGCTTAGCACAGTGGTAGTTCACAGAGCAATTGCTGGAGAAGCTGGATGCTCTAGCTGCCAGAAGAAAAGGATCTGCAGAACGTGCTTGCTGGGCCAGGCAGCAGCGGAGAGATGCTGTAGAAAGTGTGGATATGACAGCAGTGGGAATACAGAGATCCCACCTATGGAAAAAGGCCTCTTTCTGGGTTGGAAAGACAGATGCAGAGAGGGTAGTGTTAAATCTCCGAGTGGGTCTGTTCACGGGCAGATGCTTCCTGAGATGTTACCAGTCAGCCCTGCACCTGCCGCTTGGACATGACAAATGTGCTTTTCGCCAAGAACCTCGCCTGTAAGTAGCAACTGTTTGGCATAAGACAAAAAAGCCCAAAGTTTCTAGAAGCTCTGCTAGGCTTATTTCCACAGAAGCCACTCTCCTGCTTGCTCTGCAAAGAGCTGTCAAGGACCCAAAACACCGTCGGTGTGACAGGGTCCTTTTCTTTCTGCCACATCCCCGCCTGCGTTCCGTCCTCCCAACAGCCACGAGGTACAAACTCCATTGCTTTAAATTAGCGGAGGCCCTGGTCGGCTCTGCCATGTATGTTGGTGCCTCGGCGTTAAATATTTATTGAAAGATTCATTATTTGGGCATTAAATATTCATTTGTATGAGGGAATGAATTGGATGGTTTGTATTTGTTTTTTACAAATTGCCTTGGAATCGGAAAGGTCTGGTTTCCAGGAGGGCGGTGCTTGGGGGGGGCAGCTGTTCTTTCACTCCTGGCTTTTTTGTGGACTTGCTTATTGCCTGTCCTTCAGACATCCTTCTCCCCACAGTGGCTGGCTGCCTGTGCTCTGGGGATTAATTTTGCTATCAATATGTTTGTGTTTTGTCTACAAACCACAGAGTTTAAGACAACTTCCTTCTGTCCATCCCCCCGCCCTCTGCCTCCCCCATCATGTCACACACGCACACACATACAGAAGAGACTTAACTTAAAATGTTCAAGCATCAATGTAATTGTTTTTGTTACCAGGAGATGTCTGGTTGTGTTCTGTCTCTTTAAGTGAAGTTTATGGCCTGAAAGGTAATTGATTTGCAATGGTATTTAAGACAAGAGCTGGAGGATACTGCTGTGCTCTTCTGCAATACAGTAGCCTGGAGAAAACCATTGCTAAAGCAAAAACATTGACTTTTTTTGTGATGTAGTCTCTTCTGATGCACTCAGCAGGGGTGAAGTTTGCTCTATTTTTTAGAGAATTGTCTGCTATTTTTACAAAAGTAGTTTGGACACTGTACAGTCTTGCAAGTTGTGCTGTGACTTAGGCAATGGGCGTGGGAAGGGAGGGCAGGACACTCCGTGCTTGAGATTACTGCTCCCTCCTTTGTCTTTTGCCTTGGATTAGATTTTAGCTTGTTTTTCCAAGGAAATGTAGTTTTATGTAGGAGTCAGGCAGGGCTGGAGAATCTGCTGAGGTTTAACTACACGGCGTATAATGGCACAATGGGAGGGATAAATACGTTGATGATTATGGGCAGGGACAGCGCCAAGAAATATTAGGGGGTAGGATTAGAGAAGGTGGATGGGAAGATTTTCCTAATACGCTCGAGCCATTTGTACAATTGGTCTCTCAGAAAACTCTGTAAATTGGAGTCGGCTGCAGGGATGGGAGAACATAGAAGTCCCAAAGTCAATGGCAAATCTCCTTCTGCTTTCAGTAGGATTTGAATTTCGCCTACCCTGTATGGAGCAGGAATACAACAGCAGCTGGGTATTTTAGCGGGGGGGGTGGGGAGAAGAAAAAAAAAAAACAAAGCCAAACCAAAAAACAAAACCAGATGGGGATAATCTCAGTAATATACCTGAGCAACCAAATGCTGCAGTCTTCTTGCAGCCCACAGGGCTTGCTGGAGTCCCCATCCTGGTAACTTCAGAGGACAGTCATGTCCCTGGGATGAAATTATGGAGGAGTTGGGATTAGTAACTACTGCACTATGAACAGTAATAGTCAAGATGATCGTGGTAACAGTCAAATAGATAATTTTGTACAAAGGCTTCTGTCAGCAGCCAGTAGGTCTTTGCAGGGAGAGACAAACTGCCAGAAATCAGCATCCGTGAGCTTTCCCTCATCTACACAGCTGATCAAGTCTGCCTGGATACTGGTGCCCACCACGAGATGGACATGGTGGCTTCCCATTGCTGCATGCTGCGAGGAAACCCTTCCTGGGAAAAGTGGTGTTAATGCATCAAAAATCAGGGTGCAAAACACAGGACAGGGTAAGAGTTAGAAACCTTTTCACTGCTGTGACATGGCTTTCCAAGGGCATATCTACCACGCACTTTGGCTCAAGCGAGTTTTTCTTCTTATGTTAGGCAACTTAAAATTAGGAATTTGATACATTATACAGTTTTGTCACCTCCAATGGAAACTGCATGCATTCTGTGAGTCTGCTCTCTCCAGAAATCATGCTCACAGACCAAACTACACATGAGTAAAGACTGCTTCACTCCACCACATCACAGGCCAAGCCTAGATTGGAAAGTTTATCAAAGATTGTCACAAAATGGAAAACAAATAAGCACCTTGTTCTGACTGCCTGAAGAGATTGGCTCCCTATCTCACAAAGCTCGCAGGTACCATTCTGCGCTATTCCCTCCAGCGTGGTGGTGTGGAAGAAGCTGAAGCCCCACAGAAGCAGGCGGGGGGGGAAGAAGATGCACACAGTTGTGATTCTGCCTTCCCATGGCCTGGCATTACCCTCCCGGGACATCCAGACCTCTTAGTGGCTTTCCATGCTTCTGCCATAGGGGACACACAGGCTTCTGCAAGCAACGGTGTCTGCAGCACCTCTGTTGGGCTTTCTGCTGTTTTGATATATTAATTATTCATAATGGTTTTCTAAACCCATGCCTGAAAATTGTCCTTTCTTCTGTTACAGGGAGTGACAGATTCTCTGCGTTCTCCTTCCTTCTCCACCTTAAGGGGAGGCGCCTCCTGCCCACCTTAATCTTTTATATACTCACTGAATAATAACCTTTTCTGGTCATTTACTCAGCAAGGATTTGTCATTCCAATATTTCATTAATCCTATAACATAAGAACCAAGAGATGTGTACACGGCTGAGCAGCAGCATATAATTCCTTTGGTAGCATTCGCAACTGAAATATACCACACACAGTGTAAGAGCAGATCAGTTTTGAAGGGAGGTGTCAAAACCACTATCTTCCACCACTTTTGGGGACCACTGACTTTTGTCACTGGAGTGTTAATTAGGCATTAGGAGGAGACAAGGGGATTCCAGCAGATCAAAACTCCTCTGTCTCTGGGAATCCCTAGCTGAAGCAGCCACTACGGAAATGATGTAAATCCAGGCAAATGTAATTTATTCATGTAATTTTGGTCCATCCCTGTGCCAGTGGCTCCATGCTGATCAAGACACTGCTATGAAAGCTTCCAGAGAAGCTCTCTGCCTGCCGCTCGGGGCACCGGCCCTCTTACACATGGTTTTCTTAGGAATGTGCCCACTCTCTCAAACGCCCAGGGAGCACTGCTTTTGTGGGATTATTACAGAACCTCCCGGGGAAAAGACAAATCAGACTTTTTATCTGCTTTTCTGCTTGCCACAAGCTAGTCCCAGCTTCCAACCACTAAAGGCACTTCTGCTCCTCTCTGCTCTGTCAAAGGACTTAAGATGATCAATTTATAATGTCTACAGAGTGTTAGGATGAAAAGATGTTCTGAAAATGCCTTGGACGAAAAGATGCTGTAAAAAAATAATCTTTACCCTGATAGACTGATTAAAATCTATTGTGCCACGGATTAGCGGGTGAGTATTTATTCCGCTTATTTTTTATTCCTATGTACAGATGCTCTGGACCACAATGACCCCTTTGAAGTCATTATTGGCTCTTGCATCCATGAGTAGCATAGAGGGCACATTAATAAGCTGTGTATAGAAAAAGACAATGAAGTCCCCAAGAAGTCATTAAGAGTCTATTGTGTCAGTCTGACTGTAGCCCACAAAAGATACTGAATCTGTAAGCTAAAAATATCCTTCGGAAATGCTGTTGACACAGTTATTTTACATTGGCAGCAACATCCTCCCCACACATACACGCGCTACCCTTGCTAGTCCTGCTCAGAGCAATGTATGTTCTGGGAAGCATCTGTCTTTTCGTGGGATTCAGCGATCTCCAAATGGCACTGTCTGCACCGGAATCTTCCAGCTGTTAGTGAAGTGCAAGGGAAAACGGGAACTTAAATTTTAACTCTGTCCTACAATGCCCATTGTGTGAAATGCTACACAAATGCCCAACTAGAGACTGCCGTTACGTCAGCGGGCTGGCAGCAGAAAAGAACAGGACAGGAAAAGATGGGAAGGAAACAGGTACCTGCTGTGTTTCTGCCCCTTTTGCACGCAGACGTGCTCCAACCTCACAAAAGCACTGTTTCCTATGCCTAAGCAAATCTTCAAGAGGAAGACTTCATCTCATTCCACCAGCAGAGGAGCTGACCTTATATTTTTCTAGTGATACCACCCGCGGCAGTCTGCCTCCTCCGTGCTGGCTGGGACACTCAGAGGAGCCGGTCCCAGAGGTAACAAACCTCTGCAATGGATGGAGCAGCTCAGCTGACTCAGAGCTATTGCTCTGGGCTGTCTGCAGGCTCAAGCAGACACTACCACATTTTCACGGTATTCCTCACAATTTCTGGGCTTAGGGACACTGTTTTTTTTTTTAATGGAAGCTGGAATTCAGTTGTTACTAGTCAAAATCAAGACATGGACAGCAATATATGTTCAGCCCTTATTCTAGTCTGAAAAAGTCCTAAACTAAGAGGACAGTTCACATCATCCTTAGTGTAGTTATCACTGTTGACACAACAAAATAACACAACTCCCTCCAATGGCCCAGCTGTATTGTAAAAAAACCTAAACAATACCGACACAGCAGGCTTACTCAGATACCTCAAACTGCTCCCATCCATTCCTGGAAGTGTGTAAAATATAACAGATATTTCAACAGAGGGTTTGAAAAGTCCTTTAAAGGGGAGCCATCTCATCCTAACATGGTCTGACCCTGCAAGAAGAGGTTGCAGAATATAAACAACCACTGAAACAAGCAACGAGAAAGATGGGAACTGATGTAAAATCCAGTTCTGCTTTTCCCTTTTCTGTTTAGAAAGGATAAGGAACAAGATTATTCCCTGCCTTACTTGGCTGTGGAGTCTCCAATATTGTGTCTAACTCATGCTGAGTAATGCGTATTGATTGCTTTGTTACAAGCTTTATTGTTCAGTCCATCACCAATAAAAAGTTTATGTAAAGCAAGAGCTGAAGAAAGCAAGTGAGAGAAAGTGAGCTGGAGAGTGTGAATGCACACAGGGGGTGAATGTTACTTTTATTTCCACACAGAAATCCGATGCCCAGATTTTAGCAGTAGGAATTTATTTTTCATCACCCTGTTCTAAAGCCTTTGGAGGAAGGGTTTTGGTTTTGTTTTTTTCCTACTTGCTCATGTTCAAGTTTTCTCAGTGAAATAAAGTACCAAGACAGGAGGGGAAAACAAGGTAAAGATGCTAAATTTGCATATGAAATAGAGTGGCTGAGCATTTTTCTGAATTTAAAAGGAATGGAAAAGGAAAGAATGAGGATTTACAGCAGGAAACCCGAGTTGGCATGACACTTTTAGGGCTGGATTTCTCTCAACACAGTACAGGTGATGCGTTGGGCATAACTACCAGCACTTGTCTCTGCTTCTCTGTGGCTTTTGGGGTGAAAACAATTTCATTTCCACAGCCAAATATTATTGCATGCTATGGCCTTTGCTAGGATGATATGGGGGGTAGTGATAATGATACTCCATTTGTAAAGGGGAATGCTCCCCTCTACTCGCAGCTTGACTCAGATCTGCCCAATTTGCTCCTTAAACACTAGAACCATCCTCACCAGTAAGCAGGCATGGAAATACATACAGCGGATAAAAGAGGTTTTGATGGTTGACCAAGACCCACCCCAGGATCCTCGTACGGCGTGGTACCAACGCCGTGACAGAGCTGCGGCGCTGGCAAAGGGCTGCGGTGTTCCCGGTGGGCGCCGTGGCTCGCAGAGCGCTCCACCGTGTGCGCAGCAGCCCGGCTCTTTGCTCAGCCCAGCCCTCCTTGCAAGCTGCGTTTGTTGCCGGGTTTCCCTGCAAAGCATCACAAGGACATTTATCAGTCTCGGTTCTTGCAGTTCCATTAACTTTTCTTGGCCTCAGACAATAAAGCCATGGAGTTAATTTCATTCATTTAACCAGTGGGAAGGGGGTGGGGGCGAAAAATAGACAGAATGCGTTTTCTTTTAACGTGATGGATACAGGATGCCATGCTCGCATCTCCGATACAGTCAGCAGTGTCAGCACTCATGAGCATCTCGGGCTTTGCGAATAATGACTCACTTGGTTCAGTGGTCAAACCGAGGCAAAATTATGGAGTAAAAAAGTGCTTCAAGGTTATTCAACAAGAGGTTTTGACTCAAAACTGAAAGTTTACTTTATTTTAAGGCATTTATTCCTGTCCTTGTTTGTTTGTTTGTTTTCTTTTCTAATTAACAGAGGATAAAGAGGCCAGTTTCAAAAAGCAAGTGTTATTTCAGAAGGAAAAGTGCAAGCATTCTGTTAGGAAACAGAAATGTGGGAAAATGTTTTGACTTCTCTGTTTTGTTTCTTAATTTTAACTTTGTATTTTTGTCCTAGATGAAATTCTTCACGTTCTGAGTCTGAACTGAAAAGTACTGCTGATCACTTCCCCCAGATGCCGTCTATTGGTGAATTAGTTTTCACAAAGAACGTTGCCTTCGTCTCTTCCCATAATCCTGGTTTTGCCCAGGTGAAATGCAAGCAAAAAGCATTGTAGCAGACACCAGAGAAGTGCCTGCTGGAACATCAGCATCACTCTTTTTAAGAGTGGTGTTGGAAGAGGAACAAACATGCAGCATCCCCTCTTTTTTCTTTTCCCATATAACTGCTCTTTCTCCAACTTGGAGGCTGCCTGCCTGCGCCTGTTTATCAGCACTGTGCTTGGTACACACGATGGTCCTCTGTGCTCTAGGAAAATTGGTGAGTGTGGATCAAACACGTAACCATGGGTCACTAGAGGGAGGTCCCAGGTGGAAAGCAGAGAACAGTGCCTAGCAGACGTAAGAGCAGCGAAAACAAGAAACAAAAACATATTACTCGCTATTATTACTAGCCTTCCTCCCCTTGGAATAAAAAATGGGCTATTTAGCCCATTCTAGTAGAATTTTGGTTAAGAAGCTGCAAGTTGGCTTTGATAACTTGCTAGTAAACCCAGACAGGGAGCCTTCTCAGACAAAGAAGGCACAAAATAAAGGCATTGTTTTTTGTGTTACTCTCCATCAACCATGCTTAGTTAAAGAAATAATGCACCATCTCCAGATCTTGTGATCCTGTTCGCAAACTTTGGGCGCGTGTCACAACATGATTAAACCACCTGCTCTACAAAGATGCTATTTAATGAACTACAAGGTAATCCAAATGCTGAAATAAAAGAAAAAGCAAGAAAATAGCCTAAGGGACATCCTTGACAATAAAAAATTACTCCAGCTAAGCACAGCGTTGAAGGGATACAACTTGCTACTGAGATTATGCATCCTCCAATATGTTCTGTCTGCGCTGGATAAACACCCCTGTTGGTCATTTTTGGCTAACGAGCAAAAGCAGGGGCAGGGCTGCACCAGTCAGTGCTGCAACACCATTTAAATTCAGCCACCTCTGGCCACTAACCAGACAGAAGTGTAGAAAACTATATGCATGAAGGTTAGAGAGAAAAAAGGGAGGGTAAGAAAAAAAAACAACCCCACATCCGTTTGAAAGGTGGGACGTTTGGCACGAAATAAACTCAGACTACCCTGGCAGAGCAAGTGGTTCGTGTTCAGTGGCTTGTCACCCACGAGAGTTTCTTGGCCCGTGTTTGTTCTGGGTCTGCCGTCGGTTGGAGCTAGCGGCTCCGTGCAGACAGCTGTGGTCGAGCGGGTGCTTCGTGCACAGCTACCTGGGCCACAGCTGTACCGCAGAAAGGTGTCTCAGTCTCGTAGAAATACGAGTTCAAGAGCCAGATAATCCTTGGCAAAGCCTGACAACTTCCCGTGGCAGATGTCACTTTGGACACAAGCAACGAGTTATTTAATCTCAACTATGGAATCCAACTTACAATAGCTTTAACCTGTCCTGTATCCACTCGCAGCCCCCTTATTTTGATAGGTACAGCAAATTCCTTTCATTGAATCAGGAACAAGAGGGTTTTGCTATGTTTGAGTGAGCGAAAACCCAAATGATTCTCTTCCTAATTAGCCTAATGAGCCTTTTGGCTCTCACATGATGACAAGTAAATGAATTTGCCCTTTCCTTGACAAGTTCTTATGGGAATGATCCGAAGCCTTTCGTAACAATGCATCAAAAGTACAAAGTCATTAAAAACAGTTGTCCAACTATGAAATTAGTTATTGATTAATATTGCTTCCAGACAGCCATATTGTTCATTCAAAAAAAAAAAAAAATTCCAATGTTCGTATTTCTTCATGAAAGTAGGTTACTGAAAACACAAAACATTTGAGATCCCGAGGTCATAATATGTCTGTACTTCTGTGCTCAAACACACTCACTTTTTTTCACTCGGAGCTCAACAGGGGTCTTGCACTTAGAAAAAGTAATTGATCACTGTAAATATCTCAACTAATCTTGATGTGCCCATTCGCAGCCGCAGAGATCAGCTTCTCCTGGAAGAAGCCTCACTAAAATGAGCAGAACTAGTCCTCCTGTGAGTCACAGGGACTTCGTCATCTCCCAGGCTGTGAGGCATGGTTAAAAAAAGAACAGAGGGCTCCTAAAAGTAGCTGAAAGGCCCCTGATCTGTGAATAGAGCCAGGAAATAACTGAGTCATCTCAAGTATGATTAGGGGCCGAAAGAGAGGTACTAGAGAGAAGAAGAGTGCAGAACAGGCTGCGAGCAAAGGCCCCGTCTCCACAAGGATGATTTCCATGGTCCCCAGGCAGGTCAAGAGATGCGAGTCTGTGGTTTTATACCATTCAGCCTCCATAATCTCTCAGTCTTTGAATGGAGAAGAAGGAAAATGATGTAGGGGGAAAAAAGCATATTTCCCTGAATTTTCAGTTCTCAGAGGAGTCTGGTCCAGCAAATGGCACAATTGTAATGTTGTTCTTCCATTACAATTGCTTCAGAATTATTTCTCTTCTATTTCATCTTCAGCTGATCAGTCCCTAGGCTCAATTGCTGTCAAACAAATAAAATACCATCTATTTATGTTTTCGCTTCTGTGGGGAAAATTCTACTTATTGTGATAAACTAAACAGACTGGTTTTGTCTGTGTGGGGTTTTGTTTTGAAGAATGAAATAATTTTGCTGGAGCTGAAATTCTGATTTTTGAGTATCTCTGATGCAACTGCTCAATCATCCGTTGATTTGAGAAACAGTTTGCATATTTGATGCCTCCAGAAATTCGAACTGAATTTTGGAAAACATAACAGATTTTTTTTCCTGTCTTTCTGCTCTCTGCAAAGGAACTGCTGAAATGCCCCACACATGTCTGCATACCCATACCCACACCCACAAAAATGCTAGTATTTATGCTTTTCCCATCATACCTATAAAAATGAGCAAACTTTCAAGAAATGCTGTACTTAAAAGACACATAGTCCTTGCCCTCTTTTTTAATATAAGGTGTTCAGATAGTTTGGAAAAGTTTTAGATAGTCATCCAAAGCGAATCTTATCAGCTTTGCTTATTATTTCTTATCAAATCTGAAACATGCCAGGCATAATTTAGATTGAGATATTTGGCGTTTCACAAACCCTTGCTACATGTCGCTCAAATCCAAGTGATGGGCACTTCAAAGAAAACGAAGGTGCAATTTTGAGCACTTCTTTATAAGTTTCTTTGGACCAAAATTTTTTACTTGGAAGCCCTCTAGTTAAGGCTTGCATTTCTGATAAATGCCATGCATTATTAACCTAATTGGACCCAACATACATTCTAAGCTTCTCATTAATATTTTTTAACACATTACGGCATCTTTACCCTTGAGCAGTCAACCGAGTTTTCATCTTCATAAAAATGGGTTCCTCATAATCAGACAATATCCAATCTTTTCCAGTCCATAAGGTAAATCTCCTCTATATTCTTTCAGTTTTCCAGTTTTCTTACCAATCAGCACAATACATTTCACCCTACGCATTTTTTCTCCATAAACCTTGCTGCATTGCCAGAAGCTACTACCTGGAAAGGATGCTAACTTGAGTTGGAGGACATGTCAAAGAGATGACGTCGGGCTAAATGAAAGAGGACACAACTAGCATTTTAGCAGAATTGTTCTATTTATTCTTGTAATTTAGACCCTTTACTGATTCTGATTGTCTTCCAAAAGAATAAAATACCAATGGTATTTTTGTAATATGATAATAATATACCAATGAGATATTATTTACCAATACTGGCTGGTAAATATATGGTACCACAGCCCACTGATTGTTAAGTTACTTTTTAGTTTATCTGTATAGCAGTAACATTTTGGGGTCCAACTCCTGAACATCGCAGTCTGAGGTGACACAAAAAAACAGGAAAAGAATGACCCTAAGCTAAAAAGATTACAGGTGTTTGTTAGGTACTATGGCTGCAATAACAACAATAATCAGCCAGAAAAATTATTGGGTAAAAAAGTTGGGTTTTATATAAATTCAGAAAGTTTTTATTGTTATTACCTAAAATTGAACTACGTAGATTATTTTAAGTGGGTAGATTTTTGTTTTGTATCCATGAAATTGCTACCATATTAACAAGATTTTCCAGACATTAATGGATTGATTTCTGTATAATTGTAACTATATTAATTCATCCCAATTACCTCTAAGTAAAATTTAAATTAAGTTAAATTGGAGAAATTAGAAATGTTCCAAAACCCTGCATGGAAACCTTGAGGCATCATAAGATTGTCATTTCTCATCTCTAATATCATTCATTCTGCAACTGAGAACACAACGTAAGTAGTCTCGGTTATCTCAAGATTTGTAAACTGTTATTTTCTGTACATTTCAAAGCCAACTTAAAGGTCTCTTAAAGGTCTCTCTGTAAAGACAGGTTTAAACATATAGTAGAAGCACTGGCATTGGTCTTAAAGAGAGAGAGCAGTCATGACAGGCATAGAGGAATCTTCCAGCACCACAGGCTCTTGGCAACAACCCACAGCTCTTGTGTGTACCATTGCTCCAAAAGGCAAAAATACACCGCTTACCAAGGCCATGGCTGGGATGAGCCCTCTGCAGGGCTCGGTGGCAGATCCAGGCTCAAATAGCTTTTACCTGATCTTGGACAGCACAACCGTATTCTAGTTTAGCCAAGATCTGTATTGGTTATATTGCGTGAGAAGAGATTAAGTCGAAATTGGCTTCAAGCTGAACCTCTTCACAACCAAGTTCTCTCGTCACCAGAACCAGAGGAGCTGTGCTGAAGTTCACCTGCAAACGAGAACTGGGCATAGAACTGTTGCACATCTGGGAGGAATGTGAATGGTTCGGTAAAGCAGGCACACACATGCCAATTTCGCGTATGTTTTTCAACTGTGTTTTGGGTTTCTCAGCACCTGATCTCAAGGTGTTTCAGCTCACTTGCATCTTATTTGCTCATCTTGTGACTGGCTACCTCTTCCAAAAGACCCCTCCAAAACCACATTTCTCCAGTTCCTGATTTCTAGACACACACTGGGCCTGGAAGGGCCTTGGGCTGCCTCTCTGTTAAGGCGGTTGATGGGCTGCATGGATATGGAGAACAATATTTACTAACAGAGGCTGTCACACTGCCATTGCTGGCATATCATGTCTTCTCTTTAGCTGCCTTTTTCCAGTGGTACCAGCCTCTCTACGCTTCAAGGGTCGGCCAGGTGGTCTGCTCTGAAAAGTAGCAGCTAACTAGAACTAGCATGAATCAGAGGAAATACTCAGTTTACATCATCCGTGCTCTGCTAGAATCAGACACATGCAGGTCGCACTGAGGAGAACCAACAAAATCCCCTCCCTGCAGCAGAGTCATTCGTACGGAGACAAATACACAGCAAAAAGATGGCTTGGAGAAAGGTGTTTCTTAATTGCATTTTGGTTCTGGACCCTCTGGTGAGCAGAGACACACTGGGAACAAATGAAAGTTTCTGGTGTTGGGGGAAAAAAAAACGAGGAAAAAGTTTTGCCTCTTAGAGCAGGGAAATAGTTTGAGGCTATGTTTTAATTAAAATGAATATCTGCGCTATCTTAATGTTATTGCCAGTTAAGTGTAGCAGGGTGATTTAGAGTTCTATAACACAATTATACTCCGGTAATGAAGCTCCGCAGAATTATCCCAGGAATTCAAAATGCAGAGGGGAGCAGTAGCTCTCATTTGTAACCATGTTACAACCTTTATTGTTACAGAATTTTCTGTTTTCCTCAAAGATTAACTCAGTTGTATTTAAGTCTCTGGTTACATTAAAGAGAGATCGGGAAGGGGTGACAGGAGCTGTTCTACCATCCCTGCAGCGCTTGGGTTCAAAGTGCTCTTCTACCAGCAGAGAGCCGACCGCCTTAACCTGTTCATGCTCTTGGTCTTTCCACTGGGGGACAGGATGGATGAGATTAACTACAAATACCACATGCAATGGGGTTTTGCAGCTGAGGCCCCAAATATGTGAGTATTTTAGCAGGCAAATCTCTATCGAAGATGCCTCGACAGGTGGCATGGAGCCTTTCAAAGTCACTTCACGCCTTTGCAGTACAGCTGCTTCTGGTTCCTCCTGGTGTGCCGAGGAGGTCTCTTTTGCTTGTAGGCTCCTAACTGGGTTTCCTGCTATGGAAAAGGAGGTCTGTATGGGAACGGGCAGTTCCCTGCTCTGCTTAGTCCTCTCCCATATACACGAAAAACATTTCTGCATCTTCAGCTGTGTTTCCAATACAGCAGAAGTTACACACTTCGCAAACATGGCTGAAGTTATGTATTTAGACGTACACACCACTGAGCTGGACCTCTGGGGAGTGCCTGGGTGATGCCTGTGCTCTGTACCTCAGTACGCTTTACCACGGGAGCCAGAAAGATTCATACTCTCTGTAGGGAAAACACTCAAATTCAAACAGGTTCACCCTTCTGGCCGTGCACGTGAAATGCCTCATTCCTCCACCCCGAGAATTAATTTGGTCGGTCCAGAGCTGAGCCACAGCATAAACCCTTCAAGTCCCCCAACGTCTGGGCTCGAGTGAGACGCTGACTCACAAATGTGGAAGCACAGACACACCAAAACCCGCTCTCCCGCAAGGACTCTTCTCCTCTGACTGGGAAAGGCCCAAGTTTTTGTTTCCAGAAATGGGAAAACTGTTTGGAGAAAGCAAGAAGCCCTGTCAACCTTCATTCCCATATGGAAACAAATTTGTCTGGCATTGAGGAAAGATGAAAAGTGAAACAGTGCTAACTTCATTCGAGTTTCCGATTTGCAGCAAATAGATTAAAAGCAGAAAGGAATCGATACAATAGTAAGAGCAAACCTGAGGAACACCTCCAGACCCCTGTGGCAGACCCCAGCAGTCTGATTAACCCAAGCAAACAGCCTGTGGATACTCTCTCCCTGCCTCTGTAGGTTTTTTTGCACAATTTCATGTCACAACCAGGGTCCAGACTGCTCAAATGAGGCATATCTGTCAACCTTACAGGATTTTCAGTGTTCAAATCTAGCATCATATTTCTGCAGACACAGAGACTCTAGCTCCAACCACATGACACTTGGGGGGGGGGGGGGGGGCAAAAAAAAGGTTGGGCAATAAAAGCATGTTTTATAAATTTCTCACTGTTCTGCTCTATGGTTCAGTTTGAAATATATTGGGACGAAAAGAAATGTGTCAAATCTGAAATGTGTGGGGTTTCCTACATTTTGAAAACAAAATGTTTCTATTTGCTTGCTTGAAACTAATTTTAGTTTGTCCATTTCTTTCCAGAGGAGCCTTCTGCAACCATGTTTCCCAGATCTCAGCAATAAGAACAGCTCTTTCTTTCAGGCCCTGGTCTGTTCACACTGAGATGTGCTTTTCTGCCTTCAGGCCTTCTAAAATATTATCCAATGGGGCAAAATGCTGCTCAACATGCGTAAAGACCTTGCCTTTCACCTTTAGGTCAATTCCACCTCTACGGCCCAAAAAGTACAATTCTTCCATTGTTCAGCTTTACCTGAGGAGGAAAGGCTGTCACCTCACAGCTGTGTAAAAACCCACAGCTTAAGCTTCAACTCGAGGAAGAAGCACACTGTTAGCATAAAAAATAGGTCAGTCCATTTTCTGTAGAAAACATTCCTTCGGCAAGTTTTTGGTCCCTCTCCAATCGCTTGCTAAAAGCTCATGCCCATGGAATAAAGGCTAAGGTCAAACGTCCTGGGGCTATGAGACGATATCTCAGGATGCAGGTGTCCTTGGGCTCTGATTTAGGTTTCCATGTGTCTTATTGCATTTGCTTAATGATTTTCTAGGCACCTATGGCCATAGCATCTGGGCTGCTGCCACAAATTAAATGCAATCAGACATTAAATCAAACTGTCTACAGCAGGCTGCAGAAACAGGCCTCCTCCTCCTGCTCCCACAATCAGGCATAAGTGACTCAGAAACGGTTCAAATTCCTGCAAAGGCATTGCTGAGAGCATGCATCTCGTGGTGCTCTTGGAAAGTTGGCAGAATGACTGCGGGTTACCAGGAAATTCACGCTCCTGAACTGGAATTCATCCACCATAAATATGAGAGAAAATAAGGCTGGAAAATATCTCAAATTGCTTAAATATTCTACAGCCTCACTCTGTAGAGAACCTGCCCTTGGTCTCCCTTTTGGGCAAAATCAGTCATTTATGCAGCACGAGACCCTGAGGTTCAGACGCTGAGACTTTGGTGGTTTATGGCTTGTTATTAGATATTTATTCTCCCAGCATGACTACTTGAATTTGCAATAACACACGTTGAGGGAGATGCATACCTATCAGGAGCCACTGCCCAGTGTGAGTGTTCGTGCCTGCACTTGTATTTGATCCTATTTGGGATTTTATATTCTGTATGTTACTGTTGGAGCTGGACACATACATGACCATTATCTGCCTGAGTGCTAACAGCTGGAATGTATAACTTGGCTGATATAAAGAAAGAATTACCAAGAAACAGCATAACGTAATTTCAGCCCTGTTTTAAGGTATGAAAAAAAAGTCATATCTAGCACTATGACAATATGAAGTTGTGTCTTGAAACATTGACTCAGTGACAGTTTGTCAAAGCAGCCAAAATAGCCAGATAGATACTCACTCAGCTTAATCTGCTTCATCGTAAGAGAGTGAGGGAGAATCTCAGGGCATGTAAAAATGTGTCTGCGTGTGCCCATCTGGCTGCAATAGCTTTGTATCGCAGCTTGTTTGGAAAATATTATTAGCTCTTCACGTGGGAAGGAAAGGTCGCTGTCCCTGAAGGACAAATTCTGTCTCTCTGTCCAACAAACTCCAGGAGCCATTGGTCACCCTGGGATGACAGCTCTGAATTGCAGGGCAGCGTTTGCTGCGTTTATTTCCCAGAGTAATTCGGTGGGCGTGTGCGAGCGGAGGAGGGTGTCGTGCATTTGGCCGAGTTCACTGTGTGAAAGAGGCAGTAGGCCACGGTCACCTCAAAAACACCGGGGGATATTTACAGAACAGAAAAAATAATCAGAAGCTGTTTACTGATTAAACTTGAAGCAAGCCCGGTCCTTCCAAAAGAGCAATCATCTGCTATTCATCACAGATTTCTGCAAGTCTGGATGCAAGAGTTATTGCAAAGCTCGGGAAGTCCTTCATGTTCAAAGTCACTTTCTGTTGTTAGTAATAATGATGCAGTAGCCCTTAGAAACCTTGACTGAGCCTTGTTTTAGCTTCTGGACAGAGGGGGGAAAAAAAAAATCAAATAAAGGCGATGAACAGAGCTGAAATAACATCTTCTCTGCCAGGCAGCACGTCAGTGGCACAGCTGGGAAGCGAACCCGGCGCTCAGTCTCATGCTCGAACACCCCACTTATAGGGCCATGCAACGCCCGTGACTGCAGCCCAAACCTGGCTCAGATACATCTTCAACCAACAGTTAGAATTTAGGTTAATGAGTTGCAAACTTGCTGCACAAATAAAAACTCTTTTGGGTGAAAACCACTGAGGTTTTTCAAGTTCATCTGTATCCACATGAAAACGAGACCTTTTCCTTTATTATTTTTAAAGAGGATTCCTAAGGAAACAGGTATCAGGGCCTCTTCCTTGTTGCATGGCACATATCTTCTGAACTGAGAATTGCCTTCACAGACCTGTGTAATAACTGGTGCCATCGGACAGTAACCATCAACTCTTAGTGTTTGTACTCATAACCCACTATGCAGTTCCAAAGACAGCAGCAGTGCCATGCAAATGGCAGGAGGGAAGAGGCAACAAGTCCCACCAGCAGTTGCCTTCACTCTGGTCTGAAGATCAGAGTTTTCAGTGATGCCACAGCTTGAAGGGTTAAATCTATTTTCCACAACAGAAATCCCGATCACCATGATTTCCGCCCCACCCCACCCCCCGGCCCCGTTTAGACAGTCATCTTCTGTTACGAAAAAGAAATCAATTGCCAAGAATTTTGTCTTGCTCCTAGCAGAGCTGCTGTGTAGGTGGAACTGTCACATATTAAAACTGCTTCCAATCATCAGCAAAACTCAAAAGGCAGCAACTTTCTTTCTCTGCTTCACCCTCAGTTTAGGAGTGATTTTCTAATACACCTATAGCTTTGCCTGGGAAATTGCCTCACACCCTGAACACAAGCAAGAAAGGCAAGGAAGACCAGCTTGGTACTGAGCACTTAAAGACCCTTAGAGAGAAAAAGCAGAAATCCTTGGAAAAGGCATATCTGATGGAATAGATCCTGTGCTTGACTGAAGTACCATCCTTAGGACTGGACTCAGAGAGAACATGAGGTGAGGGACTGGATCTCACCAGGGATGAATAATGCCACGTACAGAATCTTCATCTCAGAGGCACCACTTCAAATATTACCCAGGTCATACAGTTACGCTCGGTAGCCAGGAGAGCGCTTTGGTTATTGAAATACAGAATGAGCTATCAGGGGACATGGTTTTTAAACTGACTTGAACAATGACCCTCTGCGCATTTTGCAGCAAGTCATTTCATCTCTCTGTGCTTCTCTCCTCTGCGTAGTGAGGACAATACTTATCATATGTACCGGGACACTGTAAAGCTTCATCTGCTGAAATTATTGTTGCTCTTTGTAACTACAGAGTGTTATGAGAAGAGATAATGGAAGCACAAGTGAATTTCACATTTGAGTGGTAGCCATTAAGCCTTGCGAGAGTCCTCTGACTTTGAAGATGTCATATCTCTTCACTACAGTGAAAGATTACCCTTCTAGGATTCACCTTGCACATAAACCTAGACTACACAGGCCTAAGTTTTGGCCGTATTTCCTCTAGGGTTGTTATTTACTCCCGAGAAAAGAGAGTATGTGAGTATTATTTGGACCTGCTCCCTGGTTTGAAATGTTTGCCTAAAAATACACACTGCTCCCTCTTTCTACCACTGGTAGCGACACTGCTAGTTGCCAGAAGTCAGGAACGTGTGGCTGAAACCTTCTGAAAAGTTTCTTTGGAAGCCAGGTACAGTCTCATCTCCAATTATATTTTCTTTATGGCTGTTTGATACCTTTTGTGTTGCCTGTGTAGATATTTATATGTCCCTTGCTGACTGTAAGATGCCCCACATTAGCGCATCAGTGGCATAATCAGATGATATCTTCTGTTGTAAGAAAATGTCAATCCTTCTGTTTACAGACGGGTGAATGCAAATGCAGCGTAAGGATTGTCACAGGTCTGTGCAGGAGTTATTCTATGCACACGGATGAGCATGGGGTGCACACACGGCACAGCGAGGTCGGTGTATTTTATTGCATATGCACTCATCAACTGCAGTCCATGCACACAGCAAGGCATGAAGCTTCCTTGAACTCACGGCATACTTTTTGTAGAGCTGACCTCATGTGCCCAGTGGACATAGATAACTCCTACCCAGGTGTCTGTCCTGTCAAAACTGCAGGATGGACAAGGAAGACACGTACCAGAAAAACTGGATATGGCAAGAGGTACCAGGAGAGAGGACAGGGGAAGTCCACGTGAGAAGCAGGAACCGAGCCCCACCTCTCCCAACACTCAGCCAAGAGTTCAGGCATTAACATTCTCTCTCGTAGCAGAAAGGACCATCCTCATCCAAAGCAACAAAGCCACAATACAGCTTTTGTAGGTTCTCAGCAAGGATGAGTCGTGGACCTTTCCTTTGTTCAGACACTGGGGTGGGGTTAGAAGGACCAGTTTGTGTTGCCATTTCAGTTTGTGGGTCACTAGTGGGATTTTCAGGTATAGGGTAGTCAGTCAATCTTGTCCCAGTGGTAAAAGTCAACAAAAAATAAACTCTTTGAAATGGAAAGCAGAATTTTGCAGGGAGCTACAGCTGTAAGAATTGTGACAAAAAAATGTCTTTTTTATTCATTAAAATTCAAATATAGATAAATAACCAACAGCTCCAGTGAGGATTATGGAACTTCTGTATTTATGAGGAAGCTGAAATATTATAAATATTGAGATTGGCTATTTTCTACCTACATACCATTTATTTTTTTTAAGAAGAGTAATGACATTTGCTAGTCCAGCAATAATACTATGCATTTATGCAGCGGCCTTCATCCAGAGATCTCCAAGCGCTTTACTAACATTGGTTGGATGAAGTTTCACAGAGCTCTTACAGAGCCGAATAATGAATTATTATTCTGTTTACAAATTGAGAAATGTTTGCACAAAAAGATCAAGGAATTTTGTCCAGAGGCAAAGGCTGAGAACATGGCAAAGCTGTGGCAGAGTCTGGGACCTGTGATTACAGAAATTATTCTCCATCTGAGGGACTTCACCAGTTTAAAGATGTGGTTAGAGGAACAAGAGTTACTGCAATAACTGATGGTCTGAACCTTAAGCACATCAGTCACTTCAAACTATCTGTGTATGTCCATGTGCATATTGTAGGTTACAGTAAATGAGAGTAACTTGTTCTTACAGATCAGCATCAATATTGTATGATTAAATACGATCTCAGAAGGGCAGATCAACTCAGAGTTGTGTACTAAATACCTGTGTTGCCTCATGTATTCAGTTAGTTTAGGTATCTCTGTGTAGCACTGAATTATGCCATGTAAATGTCACTTTTATGGATAAGGTCAATTTAAATTATGTTCCCAACAGGAGCAGCAACAAAAACAACAACCCCGAAGTGTTTTAAAGGTTGTCAAAGCTTCTCCTCTACGAGACTTCTTAATGAAATTTCCACCTGTTTTAAAAAGAAATTCAGTCATAAAGATTATGTGAAGGAAAAGTGTCAAAATCAAAGCCAAAATAAATATATACTGAACAGAACATGTATTTTCATCAACTTCTACCATTTTAAAAGATAAAAAATAGATAAATGTAGGACTGTTTCCTGTTTTCCAAAGGAAATTTTTCCATTATCTCAAAATATGGAATAGGATACTTGTGTCTTCCCCTGCCTGGACCTAGTCTTCAGAATATGCCTCCATCACTATCACAAACTAACTACCTCTGACAATTAGGAAGTTTGCTCTCTTAGATTCAGTTCTTTTTCTGGGTTTTTTTTGGTCGTGTCCCGTCCGGTCCCTTCCCCCCTACCCCCCCTTTTCCTTTTTGCTGTCTTCATTACATGTCTTTTAAGTGACCAAGATTACTGGGCTGGATAATCTCCAAGCAATTAATTGGCTAAACTGTGGCTAAGGTGATTAAGAAATCTTAATGGCATAAGAGATGTTGATAGTGAAGATGATGATGACGATTGGATTTGTGGATTCCTAAATCTATTTTCCTTGTCACCATCACTGCCCATTTTGATATAGTAAGGTCTGACTCCGTGTTGCAGCCCGAGTACGTGCAGCAGGTGGCATTACACTGTCCCAGAAACATTCACACGCCACGCTGAAGCACATTTCACGTCACCATTGATGCACACATTGCTGTCTGGGAACTTCTCATTTAATCCAATGTCTTGTCTCTCACCCACTAATTTGTATCAATCCCTTTCTTTCCATTTACACTGTAATACCTCTTTAAATCAAGCACCGATGTCTTTTTAAGGGGTTTAAGTGGCAGGGAATCCACAGCATTTAGCTGTTGCTGTGATTAATTACCACTGTTAGAGTCATACCTCCATCTAAGTTTGAACGTGTCTTTGAAGTTTGCTTCCACTGGGCTTTCTTAGAACATCGTTGTTTCAATTTAAGAGCATTTTGCTAACAAATCTCTTCCCCGTGTAAGTACCGAATGACCACGATCAAGTCATCGCTCTGTTCTTTACTGTAAGACAACCAATATCTTCTGTCGGAAACTGTCATTTCAACACTCTCACCAAGGGATGAAAATACAGCTCTCTGTGAAGCATGGGCAGCCTTTCTCTTGACACGCACAAGACCACAGTTCTCATCCAAAGCTATTAAAGATTCCAAAGGGAGAGGTTTCAGAGAAAAATGACTGGTATTTGCACATTTCTTTAGGACTTGCACGACTGATACTTGACAGTTTCTCTCCAACAAGTAAAGCTGAGTGTTGGGGCTGTTTTGTTTTGATTTGGTGTTGTTTTAGTGTTTTTTTCCCCAGGGATCACATTCCTAACCATGGAATATTGCTGGGATGGAGAAGGCAGGGGAGGAGAGGGCAGTGCTGAAGGCTTTTAGACTAACACAGCATCTGTTTGTGGCTCGATTCACCCAGTGGCAAAGCCATCACTCCTTAAAATCCCCTTTAAGCAATTCTCTTTGGCGGCCTGAATCTACTGCACTCTGTCTCCAGATTCCCAGGCAGAGCAGAACGCTCAAAGGGTTTCTTGTTTTCTTGTCCCTGGCGACCAGCACCTGCTATGCTGCTTTTCTACCGCTGGCCCTCGACTGATGGATCTGGCAGCATCCGAGGGGAAGGTTCATAGTCCAATGGATTAATGATGCTTTGACTGACTCGCTGTTGTTTGATGTGTTGTAGATATGCTCAGTCTGTGTCTCCTGTCTCTTTATCTTCCCTGTGCAGTTATGTTGACAGCTTCACCACTTCCCTCCTGAGCTGGCTTTACAGCACAAGGAGTTTCTCAGTATGAATTCTTGCCTTTGTTTCCCAGATTCTCTCTGCCATCCCTGCAGAAACCTGCCCTCTTTATGGAAGGAAGATGCTCATGAACATGATAACCCACTTATAAAGGGAAGTGGTTAACTTCCTCTTTAAGAAGAGAAAGATTCAAATCAAAAACTCTGGTCCCAAAGCTTTAGGAGTTAAAAAACTAAACTGCTGCTCTGAAAAATATGAATTCATCCCGACTGCTGATGCCAAAGACATCTCTCCCATGCAAATCGCTTGGTGTGTCTAAACACTGACGTGTGCCACAAGAGTGGAAACGGCTTCCTACCACCTGAGAGTCACACAGTGGAGAAATTCTCACTCAAAGCTGCCAGCCAGAGACTGTGCTTTCCATCAATGTTTCTTAGCACATGTGGCCCTATCAAAATGCGCAGTCCAAGCTACAGCACAGTTCTGGGCTCTTTTCCCAAGCTTGTGAATGTGAGAGATGCTGGAGATGCGAAGAGGGAAGGAGGAGGTTGAGGTACGTGAGTCTTGGCACATCTGATGAGGACAACAGATGACCTCTAGAAAAGACTTAAACACAGAAAGAGAAAAAGAAAAAGAAAGAAGAATCTGGCTGTGGCAACGCTTGGAATCTAACCATATGATGGCTCCAGAGATAAATAAGCTGTGTTGCACTGGGGTCTCAATCCCCAGAACCTGATAGACTGTAAGAGGTACCCTTTAGCCCTGTTCTTTTACTTAGTTTTAAGTGCAGCTCTCTTTATCCTTCCATTTAGTTGTTCAAGCTTTCCAGAAAAATGTCAGGATCTCTTACAAGGTTTGCTAAAACTTGGAGAAGTTCTAGCCTTGTGTATCTTGGTAAAATGCCAATAATGAAAAATATTATTGGATAGAGAGGGAAATTCTAGACTTCAAAATTGTCCCACTGAAAAATTAAAATGCCTTTTAAAACTTTTCCTCCCTTTCCCAATTGAAATATAAATGAAAAATCTTTTTGAATTGTGACTTTTTGTGTGTGTGTATGACTAAGTCAGATTTCATCCTACATGGAGTTCCTGACTCACTGAGACCATTTTTGATGCTCTGGCAATAAGCTTCACTTCTGAGTGGAACTACCTAAAATCACAGAAAATAAATTTGAAAATAAGCAACTTGAGGTGGTCCCCTAGTCCACCCCTGCCCCAAGGTTCAATCAGCTACATCTAAATCCTTCTTGACAGATGTTTGTTTAACCTGCTCTTAAAAACCTCTGCTGGTTCCAATCTCTCAGCAATCTATTCCCATCCTTAACTGTCCTTATTGTTGGATGTTTTCCCTTCCCGTCTAATCTAAAATAAACAATTATCTTTATTTTCTCACCTCTTTCGAGACATGAAAGATATGCTTTCAGATGATGAGACCACACTTTTCAACTGAGAAAGTATCATTCTCCAATCAGGCTGTATGGGCAGCATGTCTGTCCTTTGAATTCAAACATCCCTGTGTTTGTCATTGTATGCTTACACATTTTTCTTTACCATACACAAATCCCCTTTCATTTTTCTACTTCTTTCTTTGTATTTTGTCTCTCATCATTTCATATTATCCCTTGTCTGTATGTCCATTCTTGCCATCTCTCTCGTTTTTGCCTATGTTTGCAATACTTCTTTTCTCACCTCCCAGAACAGCAGGTGAGAGCCCAGTTAATGCAGCTGCAGTTCCACCAGTTGATGTTGTCGGCAGCTGAACTGGCATGTCTGATGTCAAGGAAAGCTCTCCATTTTGTCCTACTGGCCTTTCTCTGAATTACTGATGTAAATATGTGGCAAAAACGTCCCTCATGCAGGCTGTTACTCTCAAATGAAAACATGACATGTCCATAAAATGTGATCTATGTGTAATCATCATACACATGCCTTCAGACAGGGGAGAGAAGTGACTTGCTAATTAAGTTTTACAATCCAGTGGTTGTGAGAAAGATAAAAACATGTCCCCGGTCAATCCATTACAAAGAGAACAGAACATCTGACCTTTTCATCCTGCCTTCCGTTTGCACTCGCTAGATCCATAACCTTTTCCAGCTGGAACAGAAAGTTCAATTAAGTTTTGTTGGCTCAGAAAACTGCCCATGTCCTGGAGAGTAGATTAGGCACTCAGGGGCTGCAATTATCCATCTGGTGCCACTTCAGCTATAATATCTATATATTTATATACATACTGCCATCGCTTGCAAGGATAAACATTGTGCTGAGTTGCTCAGAGGAGGGTCACAAGCCTTACCGCGAGGGGCTCTTCTGATCCCCAGGATCCAAACCACCAGGCTCCGTGCAGGGTAAAGTGAAGATTCTGCCACTCAGAGCCTCAAAGGGAAGGTGTCCAAGGGAACAGGATTCAGCACATACCACGCAACCTTTTAGGTTTCCATCTGTGTCAATCCACTGATGGATGGATCTGCGCTTCCTCACAATCCGGGGGAGGCATGCAGAGCCTTTGGAAATAATTTAATCTCTGTTGAGAAAGAAATTTTATAAATATAGACACATGTATATATTATATAGTTAACACTTTTGAGGACAAAGTGCTTGGCCTTGGCAAATAATTCATGCAATTACACCAAAGATGTGGCACTGACAGCAACCAACGCATCAATCATCCGGCTGATCGATAATGCCTGCAGTATACGCAATCAAACCTAATCAGACTCACATAGCCTTGGGATGAGAGAACATCTGAGATCCTCATGACACACAGAGAGACTGTAGCTTCACGGGCTCATCTGAACGTTTGCTGAGCAGAATTTTCCCTTTGGGGCTGTTTTTACCCTGTTCACGGATCTCCAACTCTTTCTAAAAGGGGAGGAAACACAGATTAGATCATCACACTTAAGTTATAACGGGGTCCTTGAGAAAGGGGATGCAACAGTCACATTTGTTCCTAGTGAATCGCAAGGCCAGTGGGCACTGCAACTCATAACACAAGGCTCTGCTTTTACCAGAATTTTATAAAAAGATCAACATAAATTTTGCCTTACCCACTGGACACTCCGACAGCTAGCAAACAAGCATGCATTTGTATTACAACCGACAGTCTGCTGTGGTGCAAGCTGCTAGCAGTGTAAGTCAGTACCATGAAAACATGGGTTGTCCTTCTCAGAATGACTGAAGACTGCCTCACCTTGTCATCCTCAACAAAGAAGGAATGCTGGGCTTCCTGCTTCAGAAGTTCACAGATTTGGGAGATGTGATTTCTGACCTCCATCAGGAGTCTTTCTCCAGGGGTTGGTGAGCACAGCTTTTTCTCAAGTGATGGCCACAGTCATCAAGTCCTGCAGTTGCAGAAGATAGGCACACCTGCCTCCATTCGCACTGGTCTTAGGACATAGGAACACTCATCACGTATCCTGGACGGCAACCTGTTAACGACCTCTGTTAGCCTCAGAGCAACCGTTTTGCCTAGGCAATTTGGCTGCTCTGATGACCAGCTCTGTACTGCCAGAGCAAAATCTGCTTCTCTCAGCAGAAAAAAAAATCTCAGACATGTACAGAAATCATCTGTCGCTGATTCCCCCCCCCGCCCCTTACTTGCTGACTTGCATCTTTTCCTGGGGAAATAAAGACTGTGAGAGAGCCCCAAGTCACAGGTTTACAGTGCCTACTCTGAGAACTGAGGGAACCTTTTTTTAATCTACACCAAAAGTTGCTTCTTCCATCCCATGGCACTCTGATGACTGCCTCCACCTTGATTCCAGCATCCCTCAGTATCTTCTTCTTTCCTCCTTCCTACAACATGGAAAAAACTCATAAACTCCATCCTGAATGCCCAGTAGCAAGAAACTGGCTGTACCATGGGCCAGGAAGGGTGCAGGCACGGCTGGTCCTACTTCAGTGTCCTGGAGCGGCAGTCCCGGCTGGTCTGCCCCTTGCCCACAGCCTGCTTGGTGGCACGGCTGCCGCCCAGACGTGCCCCCCTTTCCCCAAGGCGCTGGGACGGATCCCACCCTGGCACAGCCCAATCTCCTTCTGCATCGCCACCGGAGCGGCTTGAGTCTGCAATTCTTCTTGGAAACCTCCCGCCTTTCCCCTGCCGGTCCCGGTGCTGTGCCTCATTAGCTGCTCAGCTCTCTTCAGCTGGGAGATGGGAATCTGGCAGGAAGGTGTAAACAGGCAGTTTAATTGGGTGTTTAGAACAAAAGAAGCAGTGGCAGTGCTGTCATTCCCGCGCTCGCTTACAAACAGGCAGTTTGAAAATCATTTCCTCCCATCTGCACAGAGTTAAATCTCCCAACACTTGCGAGCGAGCGTCTCTCTGAACACGGGAGAAGCAAACAAACAAAAAGGGGCTGTTTCAGACCGTGAGACGGTGTTTCTGTCCTGGTTTTATATCCTGGTCCTGTGCGACCGCTTATCATTTGCCTTGAGACTCTGCAAGGTTGGGACTACGCTGCTTCTCCCCACCTACCCTGTGCCTGTGCACGACGGCGGTATGCGCCTCTCTGCCTTTCACCACCTTCCTCATGGTGGCTTTTTGTGGCCTGGGCAGACAACGGCAGGTGCCAAAATGTCCAGATGTGGTAACGACAGCCCAATCTGCAGTCACATCACATCAGGCCTGGGAGTGGGGACACCTTTTCTGCTGCCCCTCATCGTGCAGTACCCTAAAATCATCAGTCCCCAGGAAAGAAGGCTATTTGCTTATTATTTTTATTTCTGGTGGTCTGTGCTTAAACTCTGTGTCTCTGAAAGGAAGGAGAAGAAAAAAAAACTTACTAGAAACTGTCCAGAGATGTCCTGCCTGCAGATGTGGATTTATTTATGTTGCTTAGAAACCTGCATCTGTGGCCTGTCTGGTCCTTTCATGTTTATTTAAAATCACGTCTAATAGAAAAAGACATAGCCATAAGGCTCAAGAGTGAAAGTCTACCAGGGTCACCAGTTCTGCCACCTGAACTATTTCTCTGATCTGTCCTCCCAAAACAAACAAACCATTTCGATACCAATGGGATCCTGGTTACAAAAACGCAGGATTTCAGCTCAGGTATCTCCACCCAAGGTTCATCCCCCGCCCCAAGGAATCAATCCTTGCGTGTGATGGGGGCAGCAAGATTTCAGGCTGACAGGCGTGTTAGTTTGCCTAGAAATGCCCCTTTTTTTCCTCCCTACTTGGAAGTTGTGTCCAAAGGGAAGGAATAAGTGGAAATAAGCAGATTTTAATGGGGATGCTAAATATCCAGAAGTCCTGGACGAGTGGCTGCTGCACATGTGTGGATAAACCAGAGGCGCCCTGGCGGAGGCAGCCTCACGTGCCTGGAGCCCATCTCTCTGTCGATTGTTCAGGCAAATCTGTGCACGGCTGGACACCGGCTGCCTTCTCCGGCACCTTCAGGGCTTTCAAGTGCACACGTGTGGGAGAGCTGTTCCCGGCATGTTCGAGACGCCCACACAACTGCACATGTCCCTTTGCTGCTGCTGCAAATTTCCCCGGTGGATGCACAGACCTCGCTATCGCCCTGTGGGGCATGATATGACAGGGGACACAGATTTTTGGACAATAAACTCACCCACCTAATTTTTCACTTGTTCCTTTGTTCTTTGTTGGAGTGTCTTGTTTTCTTACAAAGAAACCGGGGAGAACATCCTATTCAACATGCCAGCTACGTATCTTAGTCTAGAGAGTCTTTACGTTTGGTTTGGGGGTTTGGTCCCTTCTTGGAGTAAAACTGTAAGAAGCAAATTCCCACACAAATGCCTTCTAGAAAGGGATCCAGCCTTCCAGTCTCATGATGACAAGGCTAAGGAGCATCAAAGTCTAGGTCCAGATATCATTTCCACCCCAGTTTGACTGTGCCTTAATTTCCATTTAAGCACCATACCAAAATCCTTGCTGTTCTCTTTTCTCCTGTTGAAATAAAAACAACCTAGAACCGAAACTTGAAATCTAACAAATTCTGAATGTAATGGCTTTGTAAACTTCAAACATGAGACAACTATGATTTACTGTGCTGCTCTTTTGTATAACCAAGGCCATAGATTTCTTCCCCTTACTGGTTTCTGCATGAACCTCAGTTGAGTTACGGTTTAAGCAGGGACATGCAGTCTTTAACACAAGTCTCAGGATGAGCAATCTAACCACATGCCCTGAAAAGGATTTTCCAGTGATTCATCACTTTCGCTGGAAACCAGGTGACACCTTAGTTCAGGTTTGAACTTCTCCGGCTCCACTTCTGATTGAAGTTAGAATTTCTATAGAAAGGCAGACAGAAAGTAAAGAAAAGGAAATAGCGCGTTGTCTCTCTGTCTTTTTGCATATCTCATTTTCCATCACAGGGTGATAATGCAACAGCTGAAACGCTGAAATGAAAGGCTGTTTTGAGGATCTATTTAGCACCGCCATAAGCAGAACATACAAGAAATTTCATGATTTTGGTTCTGCTGACATTGCCTGCCTGAATCAGGGATTCACAGCAGCCCCTTTGAGAGGAAACAAACTTTCAGTGTGTTAGAACCACACCTCTGGTATTTTTGAAGTTCGCTGCCTATAAATAAAGCTTTTTTAACTGAAAGTCTCGGCACAAAACACAGCCATGAGGGCATAGAGTGCTGTCTAATTTTTCAGCTTCCTACACTGGGACTTGATTGTTTTCCATGGCCTTTTGTGCTCTTAGTTTATGAAAAATCAATACTTTAATATAGAAAACGAATCCCCCAGCTATCTATTTAGAGCAGTATTACCTCCAGCTCTGTCGCTCCTGCTACTCTGTTCAGTGCACTTCAAGAAAGGGGTGCATGTGTTAGCCCGGGAGGAGGGGCTCCCCTCGCTCAGGCAGCGTGGGGTGTGGGACGCGCATGGAAAGGCATCGCACCACCTGCAGCAAGCAGCTTGGTCCCTCCTCTGAGCTTCAGCGACATGGATTTTGAATAACCAAAAGGGTGGAATTTGGACACCAACTGCTACTAAGTGCAACGCGCCTAACCAGGAATTTTCAGATTTAATAACCTTTTCCTTCCCTTATGTGATTGGAAGGAAAAGAACTATTAAAATAAAAGGGACAAACACATTACTGTATTTTTTCCAATTCAAAAATACATAAAAAATGAACCCAAACCACAAAAAGAGATGGGTTGCAGAAAATAAGGCTGTCAGTATTTATTTTGACGTTCACGGGAGAAAAAACAGGTTTGAGATGTCATTCATTTTCACTAAAAGTCAAGATTCAAAAGAAAAGAGTTTGAAAAGAACATATTCCAACTGATTCATTTCAGCTGTGTTTTGAGTTTGTTATCCTGAAGAGCTCAGTTTGGGGCGAAAATTGTAACATATGTCATTCAGCATACAGTGGTACGGCAGAGCCGGTTCTTGGGAGGGCTCTCCCGGAGCAGCCAGGTCTCCTTGTGCAGGTAAGTGCCCGGATGAGCAGGGGGGTTGCAGGCATGACAAAGTTGGGTTTTTCGCTTGAATTTTTGTTGAACAGCTGATTCCTGCTCTGAGCCCGCAGAGGCTGGTGACAGCCACTGCCACCAGAACAGCATCTCCCCTGGAGCAGGAGGGGAAGCAAGAGAGGAACCGGCATGAGGACCTCACATCGGGCTCAGCAGGGGCCCTCCCTCGGCGGTGTGTTGGTGTAAAGCAATCTGATTTTCCCCAGGATGCTCCTAATGCCCTCCAATGATTGCTCATCACAAAAACAAATCTGTTCTTGGTCTTCCAACACTTGCAATAGTTTTTCTTTTCAACCAGCAGACCCGCTTGGTGCTGAGAGGTGTTGCCTTTTCCTTGTTTCTCCTCTCCCACGGCAAAGGACCATCTATTTGAAAAAGCGGAAACATGTCCCCATCCCTCAGGCTCCAAACCCAGCGGCTCTCACCCTCTCCCCCCACCCTGTCGTTCCCAGCAATCCCCCTAAAACAAAACCCAAAGGTTTGGGAATAAGTGGTCTCTGCAGGCAGGTAAGCAGCTCCTGTGCGCTGGGAGTTATTTTTGGCTACGTATGACGTACCACATGGCACAATCTTCACAAAATGCCAAGCAGTCAAAGCCAGAGCCACGTGCTCCTAACCTCTTGCACTGAGGTAAAAATAAACCTTAATAAAAGGGCTGAGGAGGCTTAATGGGAAGTGGAAATGCAAAAAGAAAAAGAAGAAAAAAAAGGGAAAAAAAAAGAAAACTCTGTTCGGATGAGTCTCAGCAGATCCGAGGGGACACAATGGCATGTCTTTGCATCTGACTGTCTCTCTTTTCATTGCAGGTCCTTGGTCCCCCAGGCCAGGGCTCTGGCAGGCTGCCTGTCCGCACTGGAAGGGTTTGCAAGTGTTTGGTTCCTGCTGAACAGAAGGTTCAGGCAGTGCCTGTCAGGGTGAGATTGCCCGCAAAAGCCGGCCATGAAGACAGGACACCACGTGTGGATTACTGGCATCGGCAGCGGCTTTGTCAGGGTCCACCGGAGATTTATTTTCCCATACCTCATCCCTCAGTTCCACTTCCATGAACGGGATGTTAATGACTATGGAAAAATGCTATGCAAAAGGTGGGCATATCAGCCACGGCGGTGTTCTATGTCTTCAGTACATCGAACCACAGCCTGCAAGTAATAAGCCCCTCATGCTCGATACATGGGTGCTTACAAGTGAAATCAGGCTCAGCAATCATCCTACAAAATCTGTTTGAGCCGTTTGACAACCTTAGTAGGCGTTTCCATCCCTGGCTCTGCAATTTCAGACCAGTTAGCCCACCAAGCTGACTTCACTTTCCTGTGAGCTTCTCCTGGGGAAGTCTATCTCAAAAGGCCAGAGTCGCTTACAAGGCACCCTGGCTGCCCCTCCTCTCTTCCATCTCACTCCCTATTTCCTTATATTTTGCCAGATTTTCTTCATCGTTTTGTCAAAGCTTTTCACAAACCGGCTGGCTCTGAAAGAAAAAACCTCCACCACGCAACAACCCCAAATGCCAACATTGCAGGAGGTCTCTATGTGTACATTATCTTTAAAACAAAGGGAAATACTAAAACGTGTGTCTTCCCAGCCATGACACACTTCTCTTTCTATTTCTGTATCTATCTGTCCCAAACAGTGCCGAGAGAAGCTAATCAGCTAGAGGGTGAAAGTCCTCCTGGTGGGACTGCGGTTGCCTGATAGGAACAGCACTGTGGTTGTGGAGAGTGCGCCGCTCTCCTGCGGTGCCCTATCAAAGGACGATTAAGTCCGCCTGCTAGTCTGGGACTGTGGCTGTTGTCAGGGGTCCCGGGAAGGTCAGGCTGTTTGCATTTTCCATTTGCCTAACAAATTAGGGCTCCCGGAGGCAGGATCTACAGACAGCACTGCCAAGATGGAGCAGACCTTGGCTGGCCCAGGCCTCAGCTCTGTTGGCTGACTCTCCGCTGCCGCCTCCACTGGCCCCGGCACGGAGCAGCCCCGGGCTCTCAGGAGCAGCACCACAACCTAAACATCGCAGAAGGGATTTCAGGGGGGTCCTCAGTAGGTGGCATGTGTAGGCTGGACCTGCTGGTGTCCTCAGTCTTAGCACAGCCCACCTGCATCCTGTGGCTCTTGCTCGTGCAGGATTGATGCTGAAGCATCAGGACCCAGCAAGAAGAGACGAAGCTCTGGCACTAAATGGAGAGGAAGCGATATAAAGGCTCAGTTGTTTACGGTGGGAAACAGCTCAAAGGAGAAGACGCAAATGCTCTGGCTGCTGTATGGCTCTGCAGCTTCTCCCCTGCACGGTAACTGCCTACCACATCCCATCAGCTGCCAGACTGATCAGCCTTGTCTGGGCTGGAGGGGAGAGAAGGAGGTTGTGCTGTGGCCCCGGGATGTCCTGAGCTCCCCCTGCCCCATGGAGGAAGCAGAGGAGAGATCTAAGGGGCAAAGGTGGGAGGAGGATATTTTTATCCCACATCTTGTCCTGTCTGTGCAAACACTACGGGTGCTAGCAGGAGGGTACCGGTCAGTGCTAGGAGAAGGGTACGCAAACCCTTGCCCAAAGGAAAAGGAGGTTCAGAAGTCAGTGAGGACGGGGTCCTGAGGGGAGAGGAGCGCACGGCTTTGCTCAGGGCTGGCCCAAAAGCTGGAGGAGGAGGGAAACACAAGGTGGCATGTTTGAAGGTCATGAATGATTTATCCTGCTTTTATATCTGCAGACAACATTTTTCAAACGAAACTAAGAGAGGAGGGATAAAAAAAAAATATCCAATGAGAAATAATAATTAAAAGTCCCAGAGCAGAAACAGAGCGGGGAGCACGGGCAGCCTGACAGTTTCAATTTTCACTTAGACAGTGCTTCTCGGGACTGATAACCTTCCCTTCTGCTGACAAGCATCCTTTCCTGCCATAAATCCCAACCCCAGCAGCTGCTGCTCGCCTCTCTACCCCCACGCCAGCCCCACGAGCCCTTCTGAGGCTTCCCAGGGCTGCGGGCAGGCTGAGTTTCGGATGAGGGGAGATGATGACGGTGTGGCCCCACACTGGAGGGAACAGCTGAAGCTGGAGGAGACAGTGGTGTGAGACGGGGAGGAGCAAAAGCGTCATCAGAGGAGGAATAAATGCCTTTTCCATTGGGTTAAAATGCCTATTTGAGGGGGGGGGGGGTGTTGGACTGGTGGATCACCAGAGGTCCCACCTCAGCTATCCTGTCCTGTGACCACGGGGTTACTTCTGAGGAAAGAAAACATGGACAAGATACGGAGATGCAGGAGACATCATGAGGTCATGGTGTCTCTGCAAAACACATAAACAAATAAGTGGGGCATGGTGACAGAGGGAAAAATGGGGGGTTGGTACTGAGAGTGCTGGACACGGGCACCCTCCCTGTTTCTCTCTGCAGCTTTGGCTTCAGGACTGATGGATGCTGACCGGCACCACTGCACAGGGACACCTTAACATTTTAACCTCTCATGTTAAGGAGCGTTTACAATGCTATTACTGGAGGAGGAGACAGATATCAAAACAAAACAAACAAACAAAAAGAGTGAAAAAGCCCATAGGAAGCCGCGGGAACTGTAACCCCACCCTGAGCTCAAGCGTCAAATGCTCAAACCTGGCGTGTCCCCCCTCTGCCTGGCAATGCCTCCAGCTCATTAACACCCCCAGTTAATCCTGGGGGAGCGCAGGAAAAGTCAGGGATCACAGAGGGAGCGAACTCAAAACTAGAGATGGACCCGAAGCAAACCCCTGGGTCAGACCAGAACTTCACTAAAGGACAAGCCAGGGCGGGGGGGGATGAATTTTGCAGCTCAGCCCAATTTATAATTCATTATGTATCTCTGGTATTTCTAAGAAGGCTACAGCTGTGATATTTAAATGCCAAACCTTTGTGCATTTTTAGACTCATACTTTTGTTTTTGTTTTTGAGGATCTGAAATAGTTTTTGCTCCTCCCTGCTTCCTAATGAAACCGGAGAGGGAGAAAGTGCTGGCAGCATCCTAGAGAGGCTTGATTCTTGTTACTGTAATATCAAGGATATTCCGAATTAGTGAGTCTGGAGCTCATCTGACGGTTGGTTTGCCCTTAATTTCAAGGTGGCTCTTCACTGGGCAGAGAAAGATTGCAATACCACCCCCCTACACACACCCCTTAACAGTCCAAACTTCGTGATTTCCGTGGCTTATGATTTTTACCACGTTTTTTCCCTGTGGATAAACAGAACAAAGGAGCACGAACTGATACTGCCAACTGAGCTGATAAGGAGACTTCTGCAATAAACAGCATGAAAGGGTATAAGGGGGGAAAGCAAAAGCAGCGCAGGAGACGGGGGTGGCGGTGAAGGGAAGGCTAAATGACAAGAAGTGTTTCAAACACACGGGGATCTAGAGGCCAGCGAAGGCGTTAGTCGGGTGCCCAGGAAGCAGCAGAGACAAGGCGGTTGTGAGAGTGTGCTGCACGCACAGGCACCAAATTACCCGCAGGATCCGGGCTGCGCGTCCGCCAGCGCAGAGGCGGGGGCCGGCTGTCCTCGGCCCCAGCAAAGCCACTGACTGCTGCCACAGTGAGAAATGCCACCGAGATGTCTACGGAGGGCAAAGGAGCGTGTGGTTTAACGCAACGCAACAGCTTCAGGGAACGGGTCTGAATTTCCAGGTTTCCCTTTTGAGGTGGGGCGCATCGCCCAAACCGGGGCTGCGACTCTCCAGCTGCTGTAAGGGGACACAGGCGGAGCTGCTGCCCCCTCTGCCCCGTCCAGGAGGCTCTGCCGCCGTTCTGCATCAGCGCTGGCCTCTGCCCAGGGGAGATTTTGTCATTTCCCTGATCCTGCACAGCCTCACAAATAGGGAACAACCATGGGATCAAACACGGAGTCCTCAGACCCCATCTCTAAACAAAAACTATTTTTTTGCTGTTGTTGTTTCTCATTCATTGTCAGGTTTGTCAAAGAAATTTGTAAGCATTCTGGGGGCTGATAATTTTTTATATATAAAAATATGCATATATGCAACAATTAGTTGGAATTCTTCTCATAAAAGCCAGAGCAATATATTCATTGACATTTAACCTCCTCTTGCCCCTGCAATCAGAGTGTTTTAAATAGAAATTGCAGTGAATTTGATTCCATTTTGGCAGTTATATCTTTTGAAAGAAAAAAAAATGAAGGAAGCAGGAGAAAAATTTCTGAAGTAAACCAGACTGTGACAAAGCAATATGTATCTGCAGAGGAGGAGAAAAACCTTCTAAAAACCGATGCTGTGGAGCCCTAGAATTAAGATGTCAAAGGGAGGAACACAAGGAAAGGAGCGAAGGAGCGGAAGAGGGAAAGAAATATACCAAGACAAATACCGATGGGGTTAAAATACAGTGATAATGTCCTTCATAATGCCCCGAGCCACAGCCGTGCTATAACCCAATTAGCATCAGCCGCGGCTGACAGAGGGCTGGGGGCAGGCTGCAAAGCCCGCGCTGCTGCGGGAGGTGAGGTGAGTGATTCAGTAATTGATGCTTTTCCTTCAGACATAGCATTAAGCAAACAGTGTCAGCAGGGTGCGAGGTGGAGACAGGCTGAAATCAGAAAAGGATCGGCCTTTCGGAGAGAAATGTACGGCGAAAGGCTGCATTCAGCCAAGACGGGGGGTACCCGGTTCACCTGAAGAGGGACGGCAGTTGTATCAGCCGGGGCTGCTCTGCCAAACCTTTTCGGTAATCCCCTCGTCATTTGTACAAAAGCACCTCGTGAGAACAAGCGCAGCAGCCATTCCCTTTCAGGTTTTGAGTCTTACACCCGACACAACCTTCACCCCGTGGCACGGGCTGGCTGGGTGTGTTCGCGGCAGGACGGCGGCACGAGGGTCCCTTAGCTTTTGAGCCAGAAGCCATTTCTGCTGTGCGATGCTCCCACCACAGGACACGCGCTGCATTTCTCCACGTGCAGAGCAGCTTTCTGCAAGGTGACGGGTAGACAGCCTATCTCCCTTCGTGGTCTGAAAAGCCCTTTGGGCCCCAAAGGAATGAGAAGCTCCATACGATGTTTTTATCATTATTAATGGTAACACTTGTATTTAGAGAGAGATGGAGAAGAGATTTGGGAAACGTGAGACCTGTAAGTCTTGATTCCAGCAGTGGGGGGGTTACAGATACTGGCTATGCTAATCAGTAATAGAAGAGGCAAACCACCTAGGGAATTGTGATTTAATTACAGATAGCTGCCATGGATTCAGAAAGGAAAAAAAAAAAACAAACCATCAAGCCCAACAACTTGTTTGAAGGAGCACACAAAACTGAAAAGATGCCAGGGCTGAGGAGGAAAACGCTGTCAACTTTGGCAGGAGGAGAGCTGTGACTAGGCATCACGATGGCCCTGCTGAGCACATTCTCCTAACCATCAGGGTGGAAAACGGTGGCGTATCT
The DNA here is from genome assembly GCA_013398815.1 of Ibidorhyncha struthersii. Classification (NCBI taxonomy): domain Eukaryota; kingdom Metazoa; phylum Chordata; class Aves; order Charadriiformes; family Charadriidae; genus Ibidorhyncha; species Ibidorhyncha struthersii. The sequence continues at coordinate 764,652 of VZSZ01011807.1, read as the reverse complement.
GCGCAGAACGCACAACCGGAATGAGACACGGGGCTACAGGATGTGTGGAACGTCTTGGGCGAGCACTGGAGACACACGGTGGGCAGGGAACCTGTGCCAGCTCCCCAGCCGAGCCACGCACGCAGAGAGACAAAAACCGAACCCGAGTCCCGCCCTGGTTTCCCCCTGACAGAACCTGTATGGGACAGCGCTTTTGGCACGAAGACAGTTCTGCAGCCGTGGAGCTCAATGGTGTAGAAAGCACAGGCTCACTGCGGGCGGGGAAAGAGGATAAAACTGACCACCTCTTCCTGAGTATTTTCTTCATCTTCTCTCCTTAATGCTTTCCTGCTCCTTCTTAGGCAAGAGCTGCACAGGGAAGGATTAGGGTGAAGAACAGTGGCTGGGGCTGGGCAGTGGTCCTCCAAAGCAAGGACTGCGGACAGACAGGTCACGTCTATTTGATTTTTCTCTTGGCTGTCCAGAGAGAGAGTCTGAGGGCAAGATTTTTTATGTGCAAAGGGTAAAATCCATCACTGTCAGAAACAAAGAGGGGGTTAGAGCAGTAATCCATGGAGTAGGGCTTCCAGCTATTTCTTCCGACCTCGGGAAATAAAACTAAAAGCTTGAGGAGGTCTGTACTGTACGCCTCTACTGTCAAGGAAATCCTCAGGAAAGGATGAGTTCTTTATCTTCCTGCTCTATTTTTTTCCATCCTCTCTTTCCCCTCTAGATAAACTCCTCTGTGGGGAGGATCTAGAGAACACTGCTTGTGTGCATTTGCCACATCAACGGGACTAAAATTCCTGGAAGATATCGTGCCAGGCTATTCAAATTTGGAAAGGCTCAGAGCCTTCTTAATAACTGGAAGGTCCAGGCCCCGGCGGACTGGCCAGGAGGGCGGCTCTGTGCCTTCAGGCAAGTGCCCGGATGCAGAAAGTTTTTCTCTGTTGTCAGAACAGGGACAACAAACACATTTTGGTCACCTTATTGTGTAAAGAATATTGTAGAAATTAAGAAAGCAGAGCAAAGTGCAAACAGCATGACACCAGTAATTGAAGAGCTCAGCTCTTCTCAAAATGGGAAAGAAACAAAGTGTATTTGAAAAAAGAAGGGACCTGGCCAGATCAGGCATCAAAAGGAAGAGGCAGAGTAGATATACATTTAAGTGTCATGTGAGAGGGAGGTGGCTTCACCTTGAATTTGCTTGCTAATCCAGGACAACGCTTCGTTTCAAGGGTAGGGCTCCTTTCATGATACTGCAAGTCCCAAATAGAGCTCATGGGACCTGGATTATTGTTCCACTGGATGCATTAGGACATCTCTTCCCTCAAAGCATGGCACCCCTTGCCCTTTAAACCCATTACTGATTAACAAGCTTTGGTGTTTCCAGGAGCTCCAAGGGAAGCCAGGGCTGTGGCTCAACGACTCCTTTCCTCAGCAAGCAGTTTTGTTGTCAGTCATCCCCAAACTCCAGCCCAAACAAGCACCTCGCAGGGGAGAAGTGCGCACGGTGCCGGCGCTGCGCTCCCAGCAGGTTAGACGTACTGCTTCATTTTACTTCTGGGCTCTGGGCAATATTAATTTTTTAAGGCAAGGTTAGATTTTAAACATTTGTCAAAGGCATCTCTTGTGAAGCTGAGATTCATCTCCTTCCTCTTGCCACTCCCTTGCCTTTTTTTTTTTTTTTTCTGCCTCCCTCAACTTAAACTACTCTAACCTGTCCCAGAAATCACAGCTTTCCTCTCTGCCTCCCCCCCTTGGATAAACCATCAGTCGCTATTGATTATCCTCTGCTATAGAAAAGGAGGCGCCTTTTCCGGAGAGTCCTGGAAATGCCCGAGTATGATCTTGGGCAGACAGCCACATCCTTGCCGCCAGATGCCCAGGGGATGGTGTCCCACTCACTGAGTGAGATGCCACCGTGAGCCCAGCTCTGGGTGAAAGGGCTTTGCTGGAGGAACCATAATAAATGGTCCTTGGGCCCAGTCCTTGTTGGGACTGATGACATCTCCAGGGAATCAGCCTTCGGAAGCAGACTAGTAAAAACTAACCTTTTCATGAGCACGTATCAGAAGGTTGTTGTTGAGTTTGGGGTTGTTTTTTTTTTTCCTTTCTCTTTTTTCCCCTCTCCCTTAAAGGGAGAATAAATTAAGAGTTTATCTGTAATTTTCTCAGCAGGACAACTGCATTGAAGTGCCAGGCAGGATCCCCCATTGTATAAATCAATGCGTTTTATCACAAGCTTGGGCCTTCTGGTAATAAACTAAACAAGAGCTGCTGCTTTCTTCATGGATGTAATCAGCAAACAGGTGAGCGCAAGAGCCTTCCTCGTACTAATGGGGGGGAAGGGGGAGGCAGTTAATTTGACCTGGAGTGCGGATTTAGTCTCTCCTGCAGCGGAGCTGTTTCTGCAGTTATCTCTCCAAGTCCAGCCTCCGTGGCTTTCTGTCTTATTTCCAGTCCAGACATGCTCTGGAAACCATTACCATATTTATAAAGCTACCTGGACTCACCGAGCATGCATGAAAGGGTTAGAAAGACCTATCTATCCTACCAGCTGTGCAGCCAGCATCTGTAAGTGAGAAAAGAAGGAGGAGGAGGAAAAAAGAGAGGTTACTATGCATTTTCTGTGTATGAGAAGCGCATGTGGGCCTTCAAAGGTAGCATCCATTAACACCAGAAAGCAGAACTACCCATCTTGGCCGGGTAAATCTGCCAAGTAGCGGGTTACCACGTGCCCCTACGTAGATTTACCACAGCGCTAGGGCAAATTTGCATGAGCGTGCCTGTTTTCTTGCATTATAGGGCAGATAAGTGGAGAACATGAGCTGCGATAAAGAGATTTGGGGGACAGGGAGCAGGAGGAGTCCGTGTTCCAGGCTCAGGCATGGGTTTAATCTGTGCTTTTAGCCAAGCAAGAGGATTGTGATGATTATAACACAACACATCATCTTTACCAGGTAATGAGCATTGGTAAGAGGCCTTAAATCCTTGGACAGGAGATGTCCGTGATCTAAAAAACATGATCACAGCTATTCTAAATATAAAGTTCCTGGTATGTTATCTCCGTTATCACTCATCTAATCCCTCGGTGGTTTAGTAATCCTGAAGACAAAGGCAGTGAAAAATAGTCTTGAATAAAAAGGTATGATTTATATGAATATAATGTATTATTGCAAAGAGTCCATTGCTTGGCCTGGGGCACTGAGGACTCGCTATTCTACAGCAAGGACATTTGGGGAGCATGTCTTTTTGGGGAAGCCTGCAGGGGATTCCCATTCCTCCTGACTTCACAAGCTCAGGTTTTAACCAGAGCATCTCTTTCAGCTGCTGGGAACATGCTGTTTCATCTTCACCTCTGAAGAGAAGATGATAGAGTGATTATAATGCTGTCCTTCACATGTTAGGTGGAAGAAGCAGCTACACAAGCCACAGGGATGGTTTCCTGCACAGAGACCAGGTCATATTTGCTAAGCATTTAGTGGACCTGAGAAGTGCGGGCTAAAAAAAACCACTGTAAAGGTTAGGGGAAAAAAAATAATCTTTGGGCTTCTTGGACTTGTCTTTCTGTAGTAGCACCGACTTGAAGAAGATAACACAGAGAGATGATTCACTTTGCTTGCTCCAGTGAGAGCAGATCAGCGGCTACTTACGCCCTATATAAGAGCAAAGAAAAAAATATTGATCCAGAGTTCCCACATCTGTGATCTACATCCTTGTGCTTCCCCTAAAGAAAATTTATTGCTCCCCATCAGCAATAAATCAGAAGACTGACTTTCCTGCTCCCTTTCAGACAGATACACTGTTGTACAGCATGAGAGAAACTCCCCGAAGTGGAGGATATGAGGGTTTAACACACAGGCAAGTTCGGATAACAGTTCAGAGGTAAGAGAAGAAAGACAGATCAGCTGCCAATATGATGGAACATAGTAAACATAATTATATTTAATTCATTTAATAGCTGTATTTATTTAGTATACTAATGTATAAATAGATATTTATTTATACTAACATTTATAAATGTATGTATAAATATGTCTTTGTAAATATATACTTATTAAAGCAAACTAAATAAATACATATTTATAAGGGAATATTTAGTGCATTTAATAAACATACACAACTTGCTGCCATGCTGGAGGATAAAACAAGGTGAAGAAAATTGGAAGCAAACCTAAGGAAAAAATAACCTTAGATTGACACTTTCTCCCTAATGGATCTCAAAGCTCTGTTTTACCCTAATTTACACACCAGTGAGAGATTCAGTTCCGATGCGCAGCAGTCTCTGAGATGAGGTACAGCAATTGCGTAACCAGCACAACTGAGTGCAGGTTGGGAAGTAAGAGACCATTTTTTCAACGAAACTTGGACAAACTCCTCAGACAGGTGAAATTATTCCTAGTTTATAGTGAGTAAAGTCCTAACCACAGTATCCAGCCGAGAGGATGTCTACATTAAAGGTCTGTATACAGGGGAAACATAAGCTTTCTAGAGTTAGATAACAGCAGGTTGGAGGTCGATGAGGACTACAAAGCTCCGAAAAAAAACAGAATAAATTTGCCTCCTCTGAGCAGCCTACTGCTAGCTTAAAGTGAGCTTGGGTACTTTTACAGCAGCGTTGCTGTACAGCCACTGAATCCTGGAGGAGTTCAGAGAGGCTGGCATTTGGCTTTGACCCCAGGGTTAATTTAGCTGTTCTTGCAAAATGAGAAATAGGAACCCAGGTTCTCGTCTCCTTTGCTATCGAGTCAATTGAGTGACACGAAGGTAAAACTGGCGTGAACGAGAATTGGGATCTCTAATGAACAGGAACCGCTAGGAGCTTTCCAGTCTTTGCAGGAGATGTCAAGACGATGACTGCTCAAAATGGTTTGGCACAGGAGGACGGAGAACTTTTTTTTCTAAGTTGTTTCCCAAACTTGTTCTGGAAACAGCTGGGATATTTACTGCAGGAATTCAACCCCGGGATAATGGTCCTTTGGATCCACAGGTATCTTAATTTCTCCTACATGCTTCCCTCCAAAGGATCTCTAAGACCCAGTGACAGAGATGAGTCTGGGACTGTTCTCTCTGTGATGTGCAGAAGTCCCCTCTGGTGTGACACCTCTGGCACAGCCACACAGGAGTGCTGCACCGGTCATTTCCCACCTTTTCCTCATGAAGATTCCCTCCCTCCCATCACTTGCAGAGGTGATTATTCCTCTGCAGCTGTAGATTACTTCTGTCAAAACCTCGTCCACAGCTTCATCAAAGAGTTCAAAGCTGCTCTCAACCTCAAGCTGCAGGATTAACACCACGTCTTGACTTAATTCTGCTCGGGCAGTTCATCCTAGTCCCTCTCATAGCCACCTCTTCTAATCCTGCAGTTGTTCTTCTGGTCCTTAAGCTTCCCAAGCCCTTTCGTCTCTCCCCAGGCGCCGCGTTGAGCAGTCTGCGGCTGCAGGCACAGGACTTGACGCAAGCAGACACACATGTACTTTGCGCAGGTGGAAAACAACTCCAGAGATACAACTCCTTTTTTTTTTCTTCTTCTCCTTTTAAAAACCTTGCCTTTGGAGGAGCGCCAGCTGATTCTAATACCCAGGGGATCCGAGCATAATTGCCGAAGAGGGGGATGCAGCCAGCTTTGCTATTACCTTCGCCACAGACAGGAAGCCATTCAGCCAGACGCCTTTCGAGCGAGAGATCAGGTCATCTCAGCGCTGACTCAAAAGCAACCAACCCCTCTCTCATCACTTAGATTTAAATCATAGCTCTTTTTCCCACGCCAAGGTCTCATTAATGCCCCTGGGCTCCTGATAGGAACACTAGAAATGAAGCATCCTTTGCCAGCTTGGGACTGTTATTTCCATCATACTCAGCAGGAAAACAGAGCACTGTTTGGTTTAGTAACTGGATTAAAACAAAGTGCAGCACAGGATTTGATCTCAACCCTCCCACTTTTCAGCAACGTGATTTAACCTAAGTCCGTCTTCTCTCTCCATGCAAGAGGAACATCATGGTATCAACATCTGTCTTCAGCACTCGCTGCTCTGGGCCTGCTTCGCATTCTGGATGGATCTGTGAATGAACGCTTTTCAAATGCTATAAATATTTTATGAATTTCTATCCACTTACTTTAATGGGGGATTGTAAAAGCATTTAACCATATTACACCCAATCTCTCAGACACTGCATTATTTCAGCAGAGCTATTTTATTAGAAGCAACTGGCAGAGTTGCTGTGATATTGTTTAAATATATATGTAATATATATATTTCTCAAGTCGGATGAAATCAGATAGCAGGGAAGGGGAAACAGCCATGGAAACTCTGTGTCTCAGGTTTGTTCTGATGCACTGGAAAGGTTTCATTTGCTGTGCTTTGTGTGACTGCATGCAGGCTTCTTAAGTGACTCTGTTTTTATAGACTGGGCTCAGACTTGAGCCTGCATGTCTGATGATCTTTCCCCTCTCCCGCAACACTAAATCCAGATGCAAACATGTGGCATTGCCTAGAAACACAGCCAGGGAATGCTCAGCCTGAGACATCCCTCACCGAGGACACCACAAAGTCCCCATTGTGACTGGGGCTCAGCGGTGAGATTATTTCCTATTTTGCTTTTGCTGGAGACCAGCAGAAGCAGGCAGGAGGGACAGCTGGCATCAGCCATGCCAAGTAGGATTCTTTTGCCAAGAGACCTCGAAGTCCCTACTCCACCCCCATCCTTGCTTTGGCGGTGAGCCGCCCGTGCCCCAGCTCTAGGAGGGCCAGCCCAGCCTCCCAAAGCCCCTCAGCACCAAGGAGCGAAGAAAGGCCACCCTACATCAGACCAGCACTACCTCACCCAGCAGAGGATAAATACGCCGCTTGCTTCTTCTCCTCACAGCCCCTCCACCCATTGTTTATTTCCAGCATAGCACAAAGGCCTTTAAAAGCCCATTGAGTTGCTTTTGACCGTGTCTCTGTTGGGTAAATGAATTTATGGTCTGCCAGGCTGATTTATGAATGCCCATTCTACTCCGAACAGGAGGGTTGGTGATTTTATACCTTCAGCCATGCGGGACAGTGAGCTGTTCTGATCAAAGAAGCACTGATTTTGCTGGCATGATTGATTCAAGCCTGAAGAATTACAGCAGGATCACACTCGCGCACTACAGCAATCGCAGGTCAGAGGCATCTTCTGCCATCAAAGACACCAAGTGTGAAACCTGGGATGCTGGAAGATTTTTACCCTTATACCTCCTATTACCCCCAAAATCAAGCAGCTATAGCTGAACTCTCTAAAATCCATTGATGCTAAAACGATAACATACAAGCTGGTTTTACTGGTTGTCCCTCCCGGGTCTCAGCTGTTGACACACCAGAAAGAGCAACTCTGCAGTGCTACAGGTATTGCAGCCCCGCTGTGCCGGCACTTAGCGCTGATGGACTAAGGCACTGCAGAGGGTTCACCCTCCAGGATTTGCGCAGTCAAGGAGTCTAGCTACCTCACTGGTTCTTAGCATCAGTTATTAAAATATTGGACATGTCTGTTTGCAGATGGCAAACTCTATTTTATATGAAATTCCATATATAGTGATTCAAATTCTTTTAAAAATCTTTCCTATCAAACACCTCTAAGTCATAAATAAAGCATCATAGAGATTTTTTATCTTCGTGTGGGACAGGTAACACAAAAATTTGGGTTTCCTCTTGTGGAGTTCTTTTTATTTTATGCTTTTGTGACAAATTCCACGGTTTTCAGCCAGTCTTCTCCTCCATATCTGTATACAGCCAAGGCTTTTTTGCAAATCTTCTCTACATTGTGACTCCTAATCAAAGTCAAAGAGGTATAAAGTATAAGAAATTCAGAATTTCTCCTTCCATCTGTCCAGAAGGGAAGGTCACAAACTACAGTAACTTCTGGACCTATTCATCAAACTCTTGGAAGTCACAACTCCCAGATTAAAAGAGCAGTGATTGATGATACCTTTTCCAGGGGTTACATTGGAAAAATGTGCTCCTTATAATGGAAACAGAGAAGAAATTAGTTCTCCTATCTCTCTTGAGTCTTAGTGAAAGTGGAAAACTGCAGATAAGAGGCTAAATCCCAAAGTCTTTCCTCCAAAACCCTGAGCTGAAAAGTTCTTTAATCATCTTACTTTATGTTTTCTCTAGATGCCCCTTGCATAAGTGGGAGTCATGATATACCCTTGGATAGTGGTGGCTTATCCTGATTATTTTAGCTACATGAAAATAAGATGCTTTTAGCATAAACTTTAATTAAGCTCTTCTAAGATTTATTGGTCCAGGACCAATAAAGCCTATCATTCAAGTTTCACAGACAACCTTTCTGACTCCTAACAAAAACTGCGTAGTTTCCATACGCCTTTATTTTCACGCTTTCCTGTCATGCTTTGGTCTCCTGAGGTGGTCAGGCACCGCAGCGATAAAAATTAGGGAAAATAAGGCAATATCTGCAGTATGACTTATTAATACCACATGCCCCTCAGTGCACCTGCATAAAGTCACCCTGCTGGAATTCATCACTCCAGCAAAAGAGAGAAAAAGAAAGACAGGAGATATAAAAGAGTGGCCCAGATAAGGTGTAAACTCTCAGACATACCAGGGAGGTTTATAGCTGTGAAGGACTCCTCACTCCCAATCCCAGTGACAGGGTTGTTTTGACAGGGCTGTTTTGACAATGCTGCGAGGAGTGAGATCAGAAGACACTGATCTGTTAAAGGACTGGACCCACAAAGAAGAGGACAAAGCTGTCAAGAGCATAAAGCTGAGGGCTGCAGCAAGCGCGCCATAGTGGTTCCCCAGGAGAGGAGATGACGCCGAGGCAAAGTGAATGCAAAGGACAGACATTATGGGCGCAGAATTTTTTATTTCAGCTTTTTTTGCCCAAGCACAGGGTTTTTTCAAAACAAAATATGACTTTCGTTATCAAGGGAAGTTGCTTCTAAGTTATTGCTCAGTGTTATTTGCCGGAGGCTGTGGAAGGTGGGGTGGAAGGGTACAAACTCTGGTTACTACCTGCTCTGCTGATGTTCTTAAGAAACGTGGTTGGGAAGGATCTGATCAGGACCCACTGAGAGATCCAGCTGTTGAGAGGCCAGGTTGTGTGGCTCTTAGTACATAAAAATGAAGACACGGACTGGTCCTTCGGGAAAAGTTTGGTCATAGGGTTTGTATCCAGGGCTAGAGGGGAACCAAACAGGCTGTCCTACTCCTGTGTTTACAGAGACTTTATACTCCACACTGAGGAAATCTCTTTCTCTGCCTGCAGAAAAAAAAAAAAATAAAAATCTGTTCCTATTACAAACAAGTACTGAATAATGAAAAACAGAGAAATAAAAAGCATGGTTCATCAACCAGTGTAATGACAGCTATCAGCATCTGCAGAGAGTGAAACCCATCCCCAGCGGCACAGCCAGGTCCAGGTTGGCTCGTGGGGACCTGGGGCTGACGCCCATCTCTCAGCAATACTGTCTTGGCATCCCTGTTTTACATGTACCCACCACTCGCAGAAGAAAACCCTATACATGCCATGCGCCCACGTGAAAGCCAAGACATGTGAAATATGAAAAGGATCACAGCTTAGATGGGGGATGCCAAAGCTAGTCTGAGGAGTCCTGGGTGTTAGCCAACAAGTAACTTACAACGCACAAGATGAACAATTATCCGAAGACAAATCAGTGCCACGCAATTTCTAGTAAGGCATCAGGCTGTCATTTCTACACTGGATAAACACCACCTGCATTGTTTCTCCAGAATAACAATGGTTTCTCTATTTCTATCACTTTACTAGGAAATCTCTGACATCTCCTTGGGACTGCCTCACCATCACTTCAGGGTCATAAAGGCTAGTGCAAAGATTTCAATTTTTACCACGCTGCTTTCCAGCTGCCTCTTAGCTTCTGCAGTGCATCTATCCCCACGCTGGCCCCGTAACCTTGGGCATCAGCCCAGATCACAGTCTGAAGCCTCACATCCAGGCTATGCCTCTAGAAGCCTTTTCCCTCATAACATCTCTAAACAGTTGTGACCTTTCTTCTCCTGCCTTGCAGCCAAAACTTTTGTCCAGCCTCCCACTTCATATCTCATAATGACTGCAGGGACTGCCCTTTCCTCTGGTATTAACAAATGCCGCCTGGCTCCACTCACACATCTTCCCAGGATACGGATGCAGAGATCCCTTTCCCAGCCCACTGCTGTCAGCATGTCATCCCTCCATATCCTCCCCTCCGGTGGCACCCTTTCTCCGTCTCTTCAAACATATGTTGTACATATGGGTCCATCTTCACCCACCCTCTCCCTCAGCTGTCATTCAGCTTGGAAAGGTTGGTTCTCACCTTCAGTTGGCCCCTGGTGCCAGTCTTCCCTCGCCCACTTCTTCCATCTTCAAACAAGTTATCTTTGTGTTTATCCCATGCTGTTCCTCATGCTCTCTTAAACATCTACAAGGCTATCTCATCATACTCCCCACAAACCCTTCCTAAATCAAACTCATCACAGAATGCTCAGGGTTGGAAGGGACCTCTGGAAATCACCTAGTCCAACAATTGTGACACAATGTGTTGTCACTGTGATGTCTGCAAAACCCATGGCAATTACTCTTCTGGCTCCGGTGCCTCACTCTGACCCACACCATCTCATCGTTTCCCTACATTCCTGACTCTCTTACGCATTTCTTGCTTTATACCTGGATGGAAAGCTCTTTGAAACAGTGTTTGACTTTCATTCCTTATGTACAGCACCTAGCATATACATGACCCGGTCCCAGCTTACGATGAGCAGTGGCATGAAAAGGGCAAAAGACAACTGTGTGTCCTTTTTCCTAAGTGGAAAAATACTGCTTTAAATTTCTGTGAAATTGGATTCTCATTTGCCCTCACATCGTGGTCACAATTGTGCCCATATAACAATGATGCTCCTGCCCTCAGCAATGGCTCTGGGATGTTACTGGAACATGCAGTACAGCATGAGTATCTCTGTATTTATGTGTATTTTTGCAGAAATAATGTGCTTTCCTGTTTACAGCTTGTAAGAAGGACTACAGAAAATACTTGAGAGTGCTACCAAAGAGGAAAAATCTAGAAATAGATAGCAGGGGATGTGCCAGGGGCAAGTGAGAATAAATAGTAAGAAATTACCCTTGGATACTAGAACACATCATCCCATATTCCTAAAAATGAGAGCATTTTTGCTTAGTCGTACGACCGGTAGCAGCATCTGTCACTTCACCAGAATAGCAGCCCTCTCTCGGTTGAGGCAGGGAGAAAACAATTTACAGGAGGCGGCTTGTTCTTTCAACATGTGCTCAGGACAAATCAGCCATCAGTCACTCACTTCTCCTGCTAACGCTGTTTCTCAATTCGGCAGTATCTGCAATATCTTGTCCCGCGCTTCCCAGCCCTGGCTGGTGCTGTATGCCTTTGTCCATACCATAACCAGAAAGTAGATACGAATTTGGCTGCCGACCTGTATAACTCGCCCCCTCCCGCCCCCGCGACCGGTCTAGTTGGACCTTTGCAGGGGAGAGACTTTTCTCAGAGTGTTATTTCGCATTCAAGACAGCAAACACTTCAGCCTGTGACAGCCTCTCGTCACTCCAGCCGCCTGGCGTCTTGCATCTGAAATGCTAACCGAGCCGGGGAGTCAGGCTCCGCTTCCTCCGCTGACTGCTCTGCCCCGAAATAACAGGTCTGGGATGGCAGGGAAGGGAAGGGGAAATAATAACCCATCTCCTCTGTCATTTGACGGGACCCCCACTGTCCGCATGTCCCTCCGCTTCCCGGCAGGCAATCACGAGGCACTTAACGCCTTTTGGTCCGCGCTTTCACTGTAAACTTAATCCGCGTAAAGCATTTCCCAAACTTTGAGAGCCTGAAGACCTTTTAGACGGCTCCCTGCGAGGATGCAGGGAGAAAATGCAACAGGCAGAGCCGGGGTGAACATCATCAGCCTTGCTGAAAGCCCAGCACTGGAAACAAGAGGGGCCGCCAAGGGAATGGGAGTGCGGCTCCGACTCCGACTCCTTACTAAGAGCAGCAAAGTGACCTGAGGGCATAAATAAACTATGAAGCAAAACTTTAAACACGCAGCAGTATGCATTTGAACAATGCCTGCCGAACCTTTGAAGCGATATCATTTCCCTGTACTGCATTTTCCATTTGTGCTAAAGTCACGTTTAGGGTCAGTTAATGCCACCGAGCAGAACAGAGGTGAATTTGACATGAAAGCAGCCACCTGCGAAATCAAAATTACTGTTTTGTACTGAAACAACATTAAAATGGATTTTGCAGGAGGATCTGGGAACAGTTGTTCATCGCTGCTTTGCATTTCTGTTCTTCCCCGTGATTTGCATCCCTCAGCTGGACTTCAATTCCCATCACACGCTGTGTTCCTCCCTTGGGTCAGGTGACAGTCACATTAACATCTTCTGATTCAAGATGAAACTACTATTTGAAAGACTGGAGTTTCCTAAGGGATGGAAATTCTTATCTGAAACAAACCCTTATTATTTAGTCTGTAGTTGTAGTTCTAAAAGGAATTGGCATAGAGACTGATTTTATGCACTGATAGCCAGGAAATACGAGAATTTCTGCTGCATAGGTTTTATTCTGGATGTAGAAAAGTACATATTGTTTACCCAGTATATAAGTAAGATATTAACATCACTTCAGGAGATGGCTGGACTTCATGCAGTTACGACCAAACAGCAGAAAATAGTGAACTACCTCTTGTCCCTGGAAAACAAAGTTTGGGATATCTTTGCATTTCACAAAAACACACTGGTAAATTTTAAAATAGCTGTACAGCCTTCTCATGAGTTTTTGCCCCGGAGTTGTAAAGGAGTCCTTCCCTCCAACCTGCCTGATGTGTTTGTTAGCTCCTGAATCTGGATTCTGAATATATATTTCCCCGTTATTTGTTTGCAGCTGTAATCCCAACAGCATCTAAATTGGATCCCAAGGGTCCAAAACATTGTCTATTTCTACAAGTATGTCAAGTCTGGACAACCCTAGTAGTTATACACGTGGGTACCACATATACTCTGAAGCAGTTTTTGGAAACATTTTGAATGTATTTCATACAGGAATAACACAGCTATCTGTTTGAGAGATGGGGACATTCCATGTAAGTACTCAGTGTTCAAAAATTAATGAATGCCATTGATTGAGTTTATCCTAGTAAATTAAAGAAAATTCTTGCAATTTTAGGATAGAAAAGGTACATTTCCTCACATGTACATTACCATCTGGCGTGGAGATGTATTAATATCTTGCAATATTTAGGTCATAAATCAAATCTAAGCCCTTATTGCACATTCAGAGAAAATTACTTTCTAGTGACATATGGCATAACCTTCAACTTCTATAAATTAATAAAATTCTAGCAAATCTACTCAAATTCAGATATTTTGTACCCACATTTTATTTTTACGGATGCTGTTAACCACTTGTAATGTTGGAGGTCTTAGGTCAATACAGAGAGTTTATTGCAAAGCTAAAGGAAATTACCTTTCAGTGACCCAGGGCGTGAACTTCAATTCCCACCAGTCAACGAGGAGTTCTGATCTGACCGGCTGTTGATACATACAGGACACCAAAATTATATGCTGGGTCTTGTTAAAGGGTTTTTAGAAGGGACACAGTCATAGCCGGTTACAGAAATGCGCGTCAAGGGAATCAAGTTTGTTGAATTGTGTGGATTTAACATACGTCTTGCCAGAACTCACCTGTTACAATTCCTGTTCTTAATAGACTCTTTGTGACCTCGGAATTCATCATGTAAAAATCAGAATATATGGGCAATTTGTCTCTCATTAGTAGCAGTATTTTCATACAGCTGAGTAATAAACTGCTTAGAAGGAGGGGAAAAATCTTGCTTTGCGGTGTCTTGGTTAAGTTTTACTTTTTAAATTGGGTCTTATTTGTTAATTTTTGCAAAAGACATGTTTGTCTGAATCATATTTCTCTGTTATTGTTTTGCAAAACAACACTGAAATTTGCCGCTTTCAAGTAAAGCTGTCAGGATTCGGGTCTATTAGCTACAAGCGTAGAATTAGAGACAGAAGGTGCCACATAACGTATCTAGTCTTTTTCTGGCTCCTTGCCCACGCTTGCAACTGGTTCACCAGTCCATGCATTTGGATTAGTTACCATGCTTGATTTACCTCTTCAGCCCAGATCCCTTCATCCAACCAGTTTGGCACTGGCGTCCATATTACAGTGCCATCTTCTCTGGGATTTGCTGCTGCTCTCTCAAAACCCCCACCTTCTTCCCTAGGCTTTCCCTGTGTCTCAGTATCGTTCTCATCACTGCTCTGTTCCTTCCAACCCCTCCCTGTTCCCCAAGGAACGCAAGGTAGAGATTGTTTTTGACTTCCCATTCCCCAAAAGATCAAAAAGATCATGAAATCCAAATGATCCTAATCTAAATCTCCCCCTTCCTTTTCCAGTAATGCCCCAATAATATGCCTGCCTTGGTCACCATGTCGCCTTTTTGCACTTTCCTGTCTCGGTGGATTACCACTCCCTCAGGCTGCAAGTATACAAGAAAAACATTTTCTAGAAAGACTTAGCATCTCTTTTTCTCTCTTTCTTTTGCACACACCCACTTCTTCAGTTCCTTCTAGCAGATGAAAGACCAAGATCAGGTGGCTGGAATTTGAGGTTGTCAGTGTTGATGTTGCAAATTAGAGGCTCGTTTTTAACAATAAGAGCAGTTAGTCATTTGAGCAGGTTCCTAAGAGGTATGGTGAGTCAGCCTCTTTTGTGAAGCTGAATAACTTTTCCAAAGGCTGTATTTTTGAATTAAAATCACAAGTTCTTAAGCTTGATGAGAGAATGGCTGGGTGAGCCCCTGCAGTTTGTGTTTTGCAGCTAGTCAGGCTGCAATCATCCTAATGGCCTTCTTTGGCTTTAAAAAGATACCTGACTTCTGTCCTGCGTGGATTTCAAGTTCAAGGATTTTCATATCTTTCCTCCTGCCCAACTTCATCTTGCTTTTCCTTCTCTGATCTTTCCATGTCCTATGTACTATTTATTCCTCCCAAGCAATTTTCTCTGTAGATTTTTCAGTAGTTCATGTAGTTTACTAGATTACTGCACGGAGATCTTCATGTCTGACTTCTTTTGATGTGAGTTTATAACTGTTCAAGATCAAAAACTAATTCAGACTATATCACTTCAGGCTCAACATCGGCAACTCCACTCAGCATTAATATGGGCTATATAGGAGATTTATGAACTGTTCGTCTCCTGGCCTTTGGTGTACCTGCCACTGATCCTAACCCAGCCTAATCAGCGGCTGGAAAAAGGATTACAAGGACTTCCAGTCTGGGAAATGCATACATGAAAAGGAGAAAGAAGAATTGCTTAGGATGGTCTGTGGGGAACAGTGATAGTTCCTGTGCTCTTCCCTGGCATCACGATTAATAACTTCTAGAGACAGGAGACTGGCCTAGGTGTTCTTCTCATCTGCCTGAGCCGACATTTACAGCTGTACAGGAATGTGGGAGAGTGCAATAGCAAAATGATCCACATAAATAATCAGAGCCAATTCCACATGATTTTTAAATTCTTTACAAAATATATAAATATAAATTTAACCCAAAGCTCGTGTCTTAACGACAGTCCCTTTTCCAATGCAGAAAGTGTTAGCTATGTCTTCTGTTGGGCTCAGGTTCTTCTAAATAATGATTCTTTTTCTTTCTTTTCCTTTCAAAGCACTCTGGGCAAATATATTTTCTGTAAAACCTATGGCTGCAACAGAAAGTCAGGCCTCGGGAGGAAACTTTTGCACATTTCTTTAGTAGGTTGGCAATTTATCTCGTCTGGCCTCCCCTCCCCTTCCCTCTCCTCTCTTTCTAACCCCTAACTCCTGGCTTTAAGTACTTCATCCAATCAAAGCGTAAAAAGTTTAAACAAAACAAAAAAGAAAACTTAAGTTGGATGTCAGGAAAAGATTCCTATCAGTGAAGTCTGCCAGAGTATAGAATAATCTCCTGTTGGGAGCAGTGGGAGTCCATCACTGGGATAGACTAAAACTAGATGAAACTAAAATCAAAATCAATATCATCATTAAGGGAAGCAGCCTGAAAGGCTGAGGGATGGACAGGAAAATTTGATGCCCCTAGAGTTTAAGAAAATGGCTGTGACCCGCTGTCTAGCATTTAACCAAGGTTTTGATCAGAATGATATAGGGAAGACGAAGGGTTTTTTCAGCACAATTTTTTTTTTTTTTGTGCTTATTTGTTGAGTACTTTTCTGCTTTTGGAGGGGAAGGTCTTTTGCTGTAGAAAAGACACAACATTCAATATGGTATTTAAGGAAAACATGTGAGGATATGATGATAAAGTAATTTATTAACTGTGATTTTCTACAATGAGGAAACAGCTCAGGATCTAGCCCTGGCCACTGATTATGCTGTCTAATAATCAGAACAAACAAACTGTACGAGGCTGTCTGCTTTTTCTTGCAGTCAGCTGGAGTGCAGCTGTGTGCACCAGCTTGTAGGATCTGGACCTTAGTTAGCTTTCAGACTTTGTCCCAAACATCTCCTGGCTCATGCACATCTATTTAAGGTCAGATTTGTTCCAAACCCAAAAATAAATTGGACCAGATGCATAAAAAAAGAATATTCATTCTGATTTCTGCCCCTTGGTGTGGGCATTTGCTCACTGCTTTGTTTCCATTTTTTCACATCCTTGGAAGAAACACTCTGCCAATGGGTATTTGGAGAGGACTAGAGCGCTCCCATCTATCCAGATGCAGCAGAAGTATGTCTGACTTAAACATACAGAAATAATCAGCATGTCAAGGCCTTTTAGCACGCCAAAACATTGCTGCTAAACATTTTTTCATTGAGAAATCCTTCAGTTACCAGACTCACGCAAACTTTGGTCTAATGACACTTTATATCAGATCTCCTTAACAGGACTGGGGTTTCCATTGGGAAATACAGACCCAGTTTCAAAAAGCAAAGCAAAAAACCTGTTTCCCGAAGGGAACAACACAGCGGTCCTCTCCTAAACAACCCAGAGCCTCGTTCTTTTTGTCATAACCCTTTCAAATGAAAACAACAACAAAAAAACCCTCAACCCTGTTGGAAATGCAGCCCTTCATTTCTCCTGCAATATTCCCCCGACGCTAGTAATTCCTGGTCCTCCCCACGTAGCTCCTTGCAGTACCCCACCTCGCTTTCTCCTCAAGCACTGGCTTTTGACAGCCTTTATAAAGGATAGCCGAGAGTGCGTGTTAGCTGCAAAATAAAGTCATGTTTTATTGTTCTGACCTCTGTAATGCCAGATGTAAATCAGCCAATTGCCTTTATTAATGATTTGTAGACAGCACTATTTGAACAGAACAGTTTTGTTTTATCCCAGGGAAAAAAAAAAAAAATTAAAAAGAAAAAGAATCTCAGCTCCTGGAGATTGATTCCTGCTGTCAGGAATCATTAGGTATTTGGTACTTCTGGAGGTGTTGGGCTATGGGCCCATGTTGGATAATCCCTCAATCCCTAAATCATTTCACTGTAAACATAATCTTTGAGTAACAAAGTCGGTCTTGGGTATCTGCCAACATCTCGGGATGAAGCTTGTCAAACGATTTCTCCAATTGCCTTTGGATGTAAATGGCTTGAAAGCCCGAACGCTTGGCAAGGCCAGGGATGCTGAATCAGCAATGAAAAAGCAATATGCACCCGTTCTGCCCCAGAACCCCTTCTGCTTCCATCTGGGAAGCCCCAGATGAAATTCCGCCCCCCCCCCGGGGTCACGCCAGCCTCCAAGGAACTTGTGCTGACCCACAACCTGAGCCATCTTCTTCCAAGCAGCGGACAAATAGTCCGTCTTAATTACAGTGGTTGCCTTTGGCTTGGGAGCTGCGTGCTGCCTTGTTATTGATGTCTTCCTCCAAGATCCTGCCGTGGGTCTGAGCTCTTTTTCCAGGACTTAAAACTCTGCTTTGCAGACCTCCAGTTTTTCCAAGCCACAGACTGCAACCCCATAGCCCTCGTGGCTGTTCCTTTCCAAAACATGGAACAGAGGGAGGTTTCTGACAGGATGAGGGGGAATGGCATCAAACTGGCAGAAGGTAGATTTAGATTAGATATTAGGAAGAAATGTTTCCCTGTGAGGGCGGTGAGCCCCTGGCACAGGTTACCCCGAGAAGCTGTGGCTGCCCCATCCCTGGAGGTGTTCAAGGCCAGGTTGGACGGGGCTTGGAGCAACCTGGGCTGGGGGGAGGTGTCCCCGTCCATGGTAGGGGCGTTGGAACTGAATGATCTTTAAGATCCCTTCCAACATAAACCATTCTATGATTCTACAATTCAATGATTCTCCCAGCATCTCGCTGATGCAGCCTGTCTGGGGGTTGCTGGGTAGGAGATGACGCTTGCTGCATTTCTATGGCATAGAAGAAATAGCTGTTTGGTATTGTATGTGGCTTATGTTAAGATTTACTGTGATCTGAAAATATAACAGATCTCTTTTTGAAATATGTTTTATTACTTTTCTGTGTATCCTAGACTAGTAGGACTTGTCAAAAATATCCTTTACTTATTGGGCATTAGTGAGATTGAGAAGACTACCCATGCAGCAGGGAATGTCAAGAGAATGGCCCATATTTTTCTCATGTGAAAGTCTCTTTTAGGGATTATACCAAAGGAGACTTTGATGCAATACAGATACATGTTTATGGAAGGATTTATAGAAAGGTTGGGTTTTTGGACACACGGATGACAAAGGAGACCAGTCTAGACCAACTTGTTGGAAAATAAAGGAAAGACAGATATTTAGGTATGTTCAGTGCTGCTTCGGTTCCTTGGGCTGCAGAGGGCTGACACCGAAGCAGGCAGCAACCCTGTTTTCCTTTAGCCTCGGCAGGGAGCATGGAAGATCATGTAGCTGAATGAGAGATTTTAATTTTCTTAGAGGATAGACTGGAAAAGACATCTTTGCTTAACCTTAGCCACACTCCGTATCATACCTAAGTCGCTGAAGGAGGGTCAAGATTGCTTGCTGCTTTTAACACCAGTGGTCTGATGACCAGATACCTTACTCCAGTTTCCCTACTTTACTGGGTCTATGCATACCCACTAGATTTCATGCTGATGCTATTTTTTTATTATTATTCTTCACTGTTTCTTGGGTCTTTGCTCCCTTGCCCAAGAGAGAGATATCATCTCGTCTCAGCCATTATTTCCTAAACAAGCTAAACTCTTCTAGTCACGTTTCTAAAACTGAGTGAAGGAATGGTCTCTCTGCATCCATCCATGGTGAATTTATCTTTTTTGACCTTAGATGAGCAAAGCTGTCATGCCGTACTCCCGATAAAAGAACATTAGGGCTTTGCATATGGCATTAATACCTCCCTATCTCTTTGGGGAATTCTCTACCTGGTACAGCCTAGGAGATCGTTTGACATTTTCATGGACAGAACTCATTGGTGATTCGCAGTCCTCCTTTGATCAGCTTGTACACCCTGATGTTTCTCCTCTCGTGACATTTGCAGAGGATGTGTTCCCAGTCCCAACACATGTAACAGTATGAATTACAGCATCACACACCAGCCCCTTACTCCAGCCTTTGAGATCATCCAGATCTTCCTGCCTGCTTCTGTGAAACCTTGCCTTCCAACTCTCAATAAGCAAATGCTTGATCAGAGCTGAAAAATTGCAATCCAAGGTCATTCGTGAAGAAATCTTTATTAACTTCCAAAAAACAACTCCTCTTTCAGATTTATTTGTTATTATCTCTCCTTTAACCACTAGCACGGACTAGTTTACACGTCTTATGTTAATTCTCAGCAAAACTAATGAAACTAATATGGCTTTGTCGAAATACTACTCTGAAATCAAGATTGGTTAAATACGTTAGTGTGCCTTTCTCTCTTTCAAAGAAAAATCATTTCCTTGGAGAAATGAGGTTAGTCTGGAACAATCTATCTTTGGAAATTGAGCTGATGAGAATGATTTCAGAATGTCTGGATATCTGCTGACAGGAATGGATCTATTTTAGGTATTTACGTAGTTCATATTGTTGTAGCATGTGAGTACATCATGGCTTGCAAAGCATTTATTTCCTACAGACTCCTCAAAGAAGTGAGATGATGCCCGTTTTAGTGATGGCAACACACTCGTGGCCACATAAGAAGTACATATCAGTGACAGAACTAAATCCAACTCTTTGCTCACCAAAGTAGCGTTTCTTAGTGGCTGTGACCCCAGCCCAAGAATTTTAAACTATTTGCCTCAGCGTTTATCTTCCTTTTAGACTTCTGGCCCTAGGCACCCTTACATTTTTCAGCTCACAGCAAGTAATTGCTATTTGGTTCTGAATGCAGCCATACATACAGCAGTCACCTTCCTGCCACTAAGCTGGGACTTGGTCTCTCCCAGGGAAAAGAATGGTCGCATTGACTTCTTTCCAAATGGCAAAGTCTTCCTTTTATTTTTTTCTTTTTTTTCTCCCGGTGCCATAGTATTTTACTTTCATGCAGCACCTCTCCTCCTGCTGGGTCCTTAAGCACTTTGCAGATGATCTGTGCAAAGCATTGTTTCACCTACCACTGAAATGCAGCTTTTGCCACATGGAAAATAATAAAATAAAAAAAGCAGTTTGCACTTATGCTGCTGGGATTTTTGAGAGGCAATGGGAGGAACAAGTGAAACTGCAGAAGGAATCAAAGCAGGGAAAATTCAGTTCACCAGAGACTTTTACTGTCTTTCCCCCTTGCCATAAAATGGCACAGAAACCTGCATTGCAAGCAAGCAGCTTGGGACCATCTTATGCCTTGCTCCAAATCCATGTCTCCAATGTCTCCAAGCCATCCTTCCTGCCACAAGACCCTGCCACACCACCCTCCGTATTTCAGAAGAGGACAGAAATGCTGAGGGCTCCTTCAAGGGGTAAACACAACCCAAGACGTCAATCCAAAGTGTTCAATTATGAATTCTTTGGGGTGAAGCCATCCTGGTGGCTGCCCTGTGCCCTACAGCAGCTCAGCCTCTTCCTGCTGGGCACTGCAGCTGTGCTCAGGGCAGAGGCAGTTATGATCATGAACCACAGATGAATATTTTGGCCTAGATGCTTTTATCAAAGCCTCTTTCAAGCAGAGAAAGACAAGCCCTGCAGTCACTGACATGACATCCCTTGGCCCTGCCAACTTCAATGGGGAAGGACTTACCCTGGTGTCCTGAGGGATCTGTCAGATCCACCTGATTTATTTCTAAACCCAGCTCGTGTCAGCTGTAGCTACGATTTGCCCTGTCACAACTTCGACCCTGACCTGGCTGGAGGCTACAAATATCCCTTGGAGAGGCTCCATTTAGGAGGTGGCTTTACCACTTTGGACACCATCGCGGCGTTCTGGCGGCTCCTTATTGATGCCGCATCCAGGTCCCTTAATGCTCCCACTAAAACACACTGATTAAATCACGCCTCTAATTGGTTTCCTCATTGCACAGACATAAAATTCCTTTCCCTAACAGAGAGCTGGACTATTTCAGCCTGCATATCTCCAGCTCGCTGCTGAACCTTCTCCCGCAGCTCCAGCAGCTTCCCCGCTGCTGCTTCCCTCCGGCGCTGCACCCTGCAGCCTGCTCCACTGCAGACCCCCACCATCACCCCCCCCCAGCCCCCNTTTTTTGGGAGGTTTGGGGTCGGCTCCCTCCCTCGGGCTGCCCTCCGGTGGCCGCATGGGAAAAATGCAGCATCAGCTCTCCCTGCAGGGTACCAGGGACATCGGAGAGGGAAATTCCCCTTTCCTCCTGCCCGTACAGCCTCCGTAGGTGTTTTTTTCCCTCTGAAATATAAATTTTCCTCTGTTCCACACCTATCCTTGGCCACCTACACGTGCTGGTTAGCAAGAAGATCTGTAACGCACAGAAAACATGACTGTCTCACTCTCCCGCTCTGGCCCATCATACCAAGAAGTGGGGAAGGGAGATGGACAGTATGAGATGCTCTCACATAATCTAAAATACCGTAGAAATTGGGGGGATGCCCCTCAGGATCAGGACTTGGTAGCTTCTGTAGAGGCTGAACCGGGAAAGGGCTAAACTGTGATCACAGAGATCATCTCCAGATCCCAGGAGAGCTCAGAAGGCCATAAGGGAACTTGTGTTCACCCCCCAAGCCTTCTGGGTGCAGTTTTCTTACATCCCCATGCCACAGGGCCATCTCACCGCAGTTTCGAAGCATCCCTCAGACTGGTGGGTGCCATGCTTATGGCCCCCCAGCTCTCATCCTCCTCACTCATCCAGCCCCAGCCAGCTCTTGGCAGTGTTATTGTCATAGCATCAGAGAGCTGCTGGCCAAGGAGCCAGCTGGACCTCATTACTGGCACTGCCAGATCCAAGTTCTTCCTGCTGGGGCTGCTGGAAGTTTCCAGTCAGGACCTCAGGTTGAAGGGATGGCACAGAGCCACCATCTTGATAACTGTCCATGGAAATAGCCGTTTCCCTTCTGGAGTCAAAGCCATCTTTCCCTCAGGCCTCTCTGTTGGAAGCAGGACGGCCATTAACAAGTCCAGCTGAGCAGCCACATGGCTCTACACTTGCCTGAACCTCCTGAAGGTCATGGCTCTGCAAAAGGACAGGGAGAAACCTGTGGGCCTCAGCCCTTTTTATGCACTAGAAAACTACTTTGGATCATTACTGGGAAAAGGTGCACACAAGCGACCACCATGGCTCTCCCTGCTGCTCAGGATGATGCTGTGCATGATGCTGTGTGTTAACTCATCACTGGAGGGAAGGACAAGAGCCGTGATGAAGCTACTGTTGTGTGAACTGTGATCTCCTCATGCAGGTGAAGGCCAGTGTGTGGAGAGGGCCAAACACCATGAGACATTGCCTAAAATAGCCTTTGTCAGAAGTCGATTCTATCTCACAGCTTGAAAGAGATCGTGATGTACAAGCCCAGAACGTGTCAGGTTTTTCATATTGGGCCATTTGTAGCTTTCCTCCTGCACTTCACACTTCCATCTGGTACTGCTGGGTTGGCTGCCAAAGACTACCTCTGTGTCTTTACAGCCTAAAGACCTGCTCCTGGGAGTAGCCACAGCAGAAAGACAGTGCCAAGACTTGCAGAAGGGTATAATATGGATCTGGACTGGTGGGGAGGACAGGAGCCCAGAGCTCCCTTGCAAGGAGGGATGAAAGACCACAAGGTTTTCAGCCATCAGTGAACATAATCATTTAAGTGCAATTGGCAGGAGAGACAGATCTGGAGGAGACAGATCCCAGAGGAGCTCAGTCAGAAACCCAGTGGTATTTTAAGACCACATTTGATGTGTCAGAGCACAGGTAACAGACACTGTTCTTGTGGAGATGAGGCTGTGTGCTGGTGACTAAGCTGACCAGGTGTGAAGCTAAATCAGACACTGCTCAGGGCCCATGTCCCATTTAATTACCATCTTGAGGAATGGGTTGGGCCCAGATCCAGGAAACCTGGTGGACAAGAAACAGGAGATCTGAGTCCTGCTCCCACCTCAGCCACCGAACTAGGAGGTGAAGGAGGGCAACTCAGTTCTCCATGCTGGGGTTTCTTCCCTCTGCAATGTGTCTTGTTAGATCAACAATTTGGTCCAGGAAATTTCAGGACTATGCCTGTTTGTACAGCATCCCTCACCAAACTCTGATAATATTTTAATTGCCTTTTTGCAATGGTGAAGTCCTCCTAAAAACACCTGTGAAGTTGCTCAGCGAACAGCATCCAATTACAGAAAAAAAAAGGGGGATGACATCAGCCATCGGTTCCCCAGGGGGAGAATGGTGGAAGGATGGCACCTACTGTCATCTCCCAGGATGCAAGGGAAGATGATCTCCCTTCTTTCCAGAGCTGCTATCTCTGCTGCAAGGCATGGGCTGACCCTGCTGTCAGCTCCAGCACTGCACAGGAGAAGGGGACATATTCTAATGTCTGGGCAGGAGTTGTGAAGGTTTCTTGGTGCTGAGCTGCCTTCACTTCCCAGCAGACCCGGCCTGTCGCCTTAGATTCACTCTGATGTCACTCATTTAACTAAAGTGGCTCTGCTCCCCCCAACACGCGGGACTGGGAGGACAGATCTTGCTGATGAAGCCAGCGTGTCTGCTAGCAGGGAGGACAGCCAGCAACAAACCAAGGGTACCTTTGCTCAGCATCATTTCTGAAGGGCACAGCTTGGATGCATGCACAGACCAAGCCAGCTGAGGACCTTTTTCACAAGGCGGCTTCATTTTCCTCTGGCAAGTCAGGACCACATACCCACAGACGTGATCTATATCTGAGGATGCTCCTTTGAGAAAGCTCCAGCCGCATCAGTCTGTTTGGTGAGCTGGTTCCTGGCAAGGGGCAGAGAAGATGTACCAGCATATCTTCCCAAGAGGGTTTCAAGGCACCATGCTTGGCTGGCCCTTGTTCCCTGTCTGTCTGTCTCCCCTTACCTTGTCTGCTGCACACTGGCATTGTGGTGACTCATTCATGCCTGCTGGCTCCCTGCAGTAATTACCAGCGGAGCTTTCTGTCGTCACAGCTCTTAAGGTGGGCTCATGCTGTGATAAATAAGCTGCTTAGCAGCATGGAAAGAAATGGTATTTAAAGTTTAATATCTTTTTTTAGCCCCTTTTCAAAGGATGCTGATTTTGTGATCTGTTTGGGAAGATGCATTAGGTTTTGTTTCTTTCTGCAGTGGGGACAGGAACAAAGAGAGGAAGGAGAAATGGGTGTGTGCCTCTACATGTGGCATGACAAAGCCAGGCTGTCTCCCTTCCCTCTCACCTCCCTAAGCTTTACAAAAGTGACTGACACCCTCATTATACAGTTTAATTCAGGCTGGCAGCTTAACTTGGCGTAGCAGCTCTGCCTGTATCAGTGCTTTGCACCCAGGCCCCATTCAGTTCCTTCCTCAGCTGCAGAAAAAAAAAAAAATGACCTGGCAGCAGTAGGCAAAGATTGCTACCCACATTCCCAGGGGACCCTCTGGTCCCTGCTGTGGGTTTACATGGTCTGTAGACCTTGGCTTTCTGAACTGAGCATACTGAGGTCCAGAGAAATGCACGGGAGAGCTTGTGGAGGAGTGTGACAGCTCGGCTTTGTGCAGCTGTTGAGATTTCTCTCCATAACCCCGCCTGAAGCTCAGCATTTACCTCCCACCCCTAAATCTTGCAGGAAGGGGAAAAAATAAACTAAGAAGTTCTCTTTCTCAGCCATGCAATCGCAAAGCTTAGCCCTCCCATGACACTTTCTGTCCAGGTGCTACAAGCAAGGATTGCAGCTCACTATGGAGTTTAGCCAATACTTAAGTTTCTCCCAGCCTTCAAGAGAAGGATTTAAATAATTTCACGTTAATCCTCCTGATACCTTCCCCCCTCCATTGGGAAGACTGTCCACTGCATCACACTTCTGATGGGGAAACTAAGACATGGGGAGCCCTTCACCCAAAGGAGTTTTAAAACATCGGCAGAGAAGCAAAGGGACACCTGGATCTTCCTCAAGCCAAGTCCTTTTGCTTTAATCACGAGGTAATATTCACCTTTTGGGGCAGGGAACATCTATCCTAAACCAGCACGGTTGGGATTCAAAGGCAGTAAGGAAAATTTTCAAGCCCGCTACTGTGTTTTCTCCCTGATACAGTCGCTCAAGGCAGATGCAAGGAAGGCACCGCTGGCCAGTGGGCATGCAGGGACAAAGAGGCTGCGGTGGGCACAACTCAAAGTCACCTGTGCCTGGCTGTGAATTACTCGTTCAGATTTCATACCTCCAGAAAAGCTGGCAGACTCCAAACAAGCTCTCTGAATTCAAAGCCCCATGCATCAAGTTACCAGGAACATGTGAGTGATTCCAAAGGCTTGTACTGCTTTGAGTAACAATTTATAACAACAAAAGCCTCATTTAAGACAGGGACCCCTGTGGGAATGTTCCTATTCATTTCTCTCTTCTGTGGGTAATTGCAGAAAGATGACATTTAAGTTGTTTTACAAAAGTGGCAAGGAAAAAAAAAAATGAGAGAGGGGAAAAACAGACAGAAAGATGGTATGGTTGGATAAGGTGAAGGAGAAGATAGTCTAGCTCAGATTCCCAGGGGCCAGGAAGTTTACAAATAAGTGGAGAGAGGTTTGTCCTGAATAGCAATCTCAGCTCACAGCAGGGTCATATCAGCTACCTACGTGCACTCAGGACAGTGGAAACTAGGCATGGAGGTAGAAAAGCAACACTGGGCACGGGAGCACAGCTCATCCCTCTGGCTGACAGGCAGATATAAAGTGTGGGTGGGTGACAGACCCCAGATACTGCTGCCCAAAGTAGAGAATTGTGATATGGCCATGAACAGGAGAGCGCTGCCTGTCTGAATACCTCAGGGCTGGGAGCAGGTTGTCCAACCCTTGGATGCAGGTAGCCAGAGGAAAAGGAGTGTATGGTCAGTGACAGGGAACTGCAAACCTCTTCCAGCATCCTGATGTAGAATGAAGACGACCAAGACCCAAAGGTTGGTAGAAACCCCCTCTCTATATGCTGGAGAAATCCCTCTGGGATGGAGAGCTACATTCCTCTTAGCTTGCGTGAAGGTGATGAACCCTCTTCTGTTCTGCAGATTTTCAGAGATTTACTACCTATTAGAAGAGTTTAAATGCATTCAGTGTAATTAAACCCAGGGGGAAACACACGCCTGCAATACCTCATGATTTCTAAAATATTAAAAAAATACATCTTTCCTTGCCACTTTACAGTACTCCTGCCCATGGTGACAGGTTTGAGGAACCCACAGCTGGAACTGGCTTAATCCACTGAGCTGAGCAGCTGCACGTGTGTGTGTGCATGTGTCTTTGTGTGTGCAAAATCATTTTAATGATCCATAGCGGAAGGGCAAGTGGATGAGGAAGGGAGGGTGCCAACAGGGGCATGTTCCTGCAATGCAGGGATAATTGGCCCTGCAATGGTAATGGCAAGCTGCTGTCAGCCCCTAATAAAGTGTGTGAGAGATGAAGTGACACCCTGACAGGTCCCGCCAATGTCCTGGCCTGCCCCGGTTCTGCCAACCAAATGATTACAGCCTTTCTGCTGACATTCAGGAAACTAAATTGGAGGTAATGACTCTCCTGAGGGGCCTGGAATAGGGATGGTAAAGGGGAGCCTCACAGCTTTGCATCTCACCTGGGACATCTTCTTTCCTCCACACTCTTCCCAACAAGCATGCAAGCTTTTCCCATAAGACCACACACATGGATGTTCTGAGGTTATGCCCTCCCAGTTTCTCTTCCTCAATACAGGTCCATGGCAAATCATCCATGCCAGCTCTGACCACCCCGTGAATCCTGGGCACAGAAACAGGATGGAGATGACGACCCTTCAACATCACCTGGCAGTGAATTCATCCAGTCTTTGGTTTTCCTTCTCCTCTTGTGCTACATCTCAAACTCCCTTTCACACTCTATTTGCTTGATCTCCGCATTTTTGCAACTTTTCCTCCTATGCCGAAGCAAGGGGCCCATGTTAGGCACATGCAGAAAGAATCATAGAATTGTCTAGGTTGTAAGAGACCTTTAAGATCATCGAGCCCAAGAATAGCAAAAAAACAATATAAAGCACTTGTGTAGCTCCTACTACAGCAGCCTGGTTAAGTCCAGGTCTGCCTTAAAGCTGAATCTTATATCACTGATGTTACATCGCCATACAAGAACACAATGATGAAAATCTCTGTACGTATCTAGCAGGCTGCATTCTTGCTGAAATGATTTAGTGCAGCTGGAGTATTATGTCACCGACGGCAGTGTGCTCTAATCTAAATCCAGACAGGTTGTTGGGATATTCTCAGGTCTCCTGTTTCTCAGTGAAGCCACATTGTTACCACACTGAATGGCTTATGGCCTAAACTTATATTGTAATGGCTACACAAGGAATAACATTTACAGTGACTGGAAGGACGTAAGAGAGAGGGAGAGAAAAAAATTAAACTCGTTGGCTGTAAAGTGTCTACTAGAGCATAAAACAGCTCCACCTCCTCGTGTATTCAAATTTACCATATCTAAATAAATATGCCTGGAAATTGTCCATCACAAGGGAAAACAGTCATCTCAAGGGTACTGTTGAAAGCATATGTCAAAGGTAACACCATGGGCATGTAAATTGATGCAGAGTACTTAATTGGCACTGTTTTCTTTAGTACATTGATGTCATTCCAGAACAATCCCAACCCCCAGCACACTAACAGCAGGTCATATTCTGAGCCCACTTTACAAGGTTATTTCCTTTGACCTCAACAGATTAACCAGTTCTACATTGCAGTGGAGAGAGGTCAGATGTAGCTCTCTTCCACTTACATTGAATTTAATTGTTTGGGTTTTTTTTTGGTATCTGTTTAAAAACCTTCCAAAATAGAACATAATGGAAAATTTCATTACTCTAACCCTCTGAACCACAGCACTGCCAGGTGGTGTACACACACCGACACAACCAAAACTTCCTGATTCATGGGCAATATCCCCCAAATCTTCCACTCCTAAATGAGTCGCAGAACTATTTTACACCCGGAAAACACAGCCTTTCAACAAGCTCAGCTGGATAATCCCTCATCTTTTCTAATCCTTCCTGAAGATCTCTTAGCTCAAGGACTAGCAGCATTTAGAAAGGCTTTCCCCTTCTTTGGGTAACTGCCCTCTTCAGATGCTACTGATCCACAGCCCGATAAACCTCCTGAGGCAAAGCCCTACCCCTGCTGCCCCGGCAGCGGCCATGACAGAGTGACCCGGTCCCGCTCCCCTCAGCTATCCCCCCGCCGCCGCCAGCTGCTCAGCAGCAGCGCGGCCTCTTGCACCAGCCGGGCTGAATTTGCCAGACCTTCGCTCAGCCGGCGAGGAAGGGTTCTGGGGCTGGGCGCTAGATGGAGGAGGACAGGGGAGTTCCCGGAGCCGGGGGAACCCGAGGAACAGCGGGGAGCCCCGGCAGCTCTCGCCAGCGCGGCTGACATGGCGGCCTGGGCGTTACCGGAAGTTACCGCGGGAGATTTAAAGGGCCCTGGGGAGCGCGCGCGGGCCGGCCGCGGCGCGGCGGGGCCGGGCCGCCGGTGGGGCCAGAGGCCGGGGCGNTGCGAGGTCGTCCGCCCGGACGGAGGTGCTCAGGAGGGCGGCGTCAGTTCGGGCGGGAGGCTGCAGTGAGCGCCCAGGCCCTTCTCCGGGCGGAGAGGTAAGTACTCACCATGATATGTTACGTCAGGCGGCCGAGTTGCCAAAAAAAAAAAAACACTTAAAAGGTTGCGTAGTATCAGGGGAGCTGACACGGAGACAGACTGGTGGTTCCTGCGGTGGATACCACTGAGAAGGAGGCACCCTGGCGACCCAGGAAAGCAGGGCTGTGCTTCAGCCCCCACCCTCTGGCATCACAACAGGAAAACACGTGTGAAGCTTTAACAGCTACCGACACCCAGGAGCGAGGTCTGCCAGGAGGACCCGCACCACCCGCGTACAGTAGATACGGTAAAAAGCAACGCTGAGCGCTCATAGCGGGTCACTCTCTGTTAAAGGGCGCTGAGGTGCCCACCTGCCGTGCCGGCAGGGAGTCGGGTGAGGTCTGCTGCCGCCAGGAGCTAAGGCCCTACGTGTTGCCGAGAGAGTGCCACAACTTGTCAAGAGCACGTACTACTACCCACTGCTATTCTTTCATGTGGGTGTGAATGACACTGCAAGCCAGAACCTGGGCAGAATTAAGGAGGACTGTAAAGCCCTGGGGGTGCAAGTGAAAAAAATTGGTGCTCAAGTTGTCTTTTCCTTCATTTTAGCAGTTAGAGGAAAGGGAGCAGCCTGAAATGGACGAATAATGTGTATCAACTCCTGGCTATGTGGCTGGTGCCATTGTGAGGGTTTTGGCTTTTATGACAATGGGACATCCTTTGATGAATATGGCCTGTTAGAGAGGGATGGGATCCACCTGTCTAGAAGAGGCAAGGGAATCTTTGGCAGCAGGCTGGCCGATGTGGTGAGGTGAGCTTTAAACTGAAGGACTCAGGGGGTGGGGTCCAAGGTAGCAATGCTCATGCCATCGCATCCAACTGGGCAATAAGCCAGGCCAACCAGAGCAGTGACAAATATTGCTTAGCTGACTCCTAAGATGAGATCCAGAAGGCCAACCACCGCAAGGGTGTGTATGATTATGGTTTTTTCTCCAGGGAAACCTGCATGCTTGACTACCTCTCTGAAGTGCCTGTACACCAACACACGCAGCATAGGGAACCGGAAGAAGTAGAGATCCGTGTGCAGTCGTGGGACCATGATCTCATTGCAGTTACAGAGACATGGTGGGATAGCTCGCCTGACTGGAATGCTGTCATGGATGGCTATGTACTTTTTAGGAAAGACAGGCCAGTGGGGCGAGGTGGTGAAGTTGCTCTTTTTGTAAGAGAGCAACTGGAACGTATCAAGCTCTGCCTAGGGGTGGATGAAGAACATGTTGAGAGCTTATGGGTAAGAATTAAGGGGCAGGCTAATATGGGAGACACTGTTGTGGGTGTTTACTGCAGACCACCAGATCAGGAAGAGGAAGTTGATGAGGCTTTCTACAGGCAGCTGGAAATAGCCTCACGATCACACGATCACCCTGGTTCTTGTAGGGGACTTCAACCACCCTGACATTTGCTGGAAGAGCAACACAGCCAGGCATGCACAGTCTAGGATGTTTCTGCCGAGCGTTGATCATAACTTTTTGACACAGGTGGCGGAGGAACCAATGAGGATAGGTGTGTTGACGAAGAAGGACTTGGGGATGTGAAGGCTGGGGGTACCCTTGGCAGCAGTGACCATGAGATGGTGGAGTCAGGATCCCGCGTGGAAGAAGCAGGGCAAAAAGTAGAATTACAACCCTGGACTTCAGGAGAGCGAACTTTGGCCTCTTCAAGGACCTACTTGGAGGAATCCCATGAGCAAACGCTCTAGAAAGAAGCGGGGTACAAGAGAGCTGGTTAATATTCAAACACCACTTCCTCGAAGCTCAAAATTGGTGCTTCCGTAGGAGAAAGAAATCAGGTGAAGGAGGCAGGAGACCTGCATGGATGAGCAAGGAGCTTCTGGAAAAACTCAGATGGAAGAAGGAAGCTTACAGAATGTGGAAAAAGAGACTGGCCGCTTGGGATGAGTATAGGAATATTGTCAGAGTATGCAGGGATAAAATGAGGAAGGCTAAGGCCCACTTGGAATTAAACCTGGCAAGGGGTGTCAAGGACAACAAGAAGGGCTTCTTCAAATACATCAGTAGTAAAAGGAAGACTGTGAGCCTGCTGCTGAATGAGGTAGATGCCCTGGTGATGGAGGGTGCAGGGAAGGCAGTGTTATAAACCTCTTTTGGGTTCTGTTTTCTTTTCAGCTTAGACAACAATGTGCCTCAAAATAGTATGTATATGCATTTTCTCATGGGAGCAGTCCTTCAGCTTAGTGCTTTAGAGTTCAGTGAAGTAACCACCAGAGCAAGTTTTTCCCCTATGGGCACCATGTGTTTACCACTTCAAGTGGTAAAACCTGCTAAGAGCCATACCAAAGTCCTCAACTCCTGCAGGGTTTTCAGGTGTTTTTTGCCCATCAGTGCAACTGACATCAACTGAGCTCAGTTTCTGTGTTCTCTGTCTGAACGTTATTCTTTTACTGCGGCACCTAAAGGACCCAGTTGAGAGCAAGGCTCCATTTTGTGCTTTGTGATGCACAAAGATAGTAAGGGCTTCTCTTGCCCCTGTGAGCTCACAGTTCACAGCCACAATTCTCCATGTCACAGCATGTGGCATGATGACCAGCTCTTTCTTTTTCATAACAGTCTAGCAATTGGTGTCGCCTCATCTCTGTCTGCCCAAATATCAGAACTGCTGTGAAATCATGGCTGCTTAAGGATTTGCTCAGTTGGCAAGGTCATGTCCATGGCTTTCCAAAGGCTCTGTCTCAGACCCATTTCCAGGAAGGAAGACTTCTGTAAGTTAATTTTGGGAACTTCTGTGTTGTTACCACAGAAGGAGGTCTCTGAAGGAACCTAAGCGTCCACAGCAATTGCAGTGCTGATATTGGGATACGCCCTCGAAAGCCGTGGGCATTTATGTTGTGTTGTCACTGTAGACCAACTTCTTTCTGGTAAAAGGACTGACATTCTATAGAAATAGCCATTAATAGTTATCAGACTGTTGAGATCATTGGGATGAATCCCCAGATCAGAGTCCTGGTTTGGAGCATGGATTTGAAACTCCATCTCCTGCCTCTCTAGCTTAACCATTTCTGTCAATCAGCACCTGTTTCGAACCAGAAATTCCACCTTGCATAAAAACTTTATTTAAATGACATGTTTAAATGAAGTGACTGGGATTAAGCAAATGCCTGTTTTGAACGAAAAGCGGGTTTGATCCAGCTGCACTGGCTTCTTCAAGCAGCTTGTGGTTCCCTCTGTAAAAGTATTGCCAGTGGCCCGTGAAGGACTTTGGACAAGTCTTCCTTCATTGTCATGCATTGATCTCGCACATCACAAATCCAGCCAGTGGCTGAGGAGTGGGTATCTCTGCTAATTGGTTACATCTGTCTCTAACGCCTGGCTACCAGCTGGCAGAGGTGATGGTGTTTGCAATGCCGCCTTGGCAGAGAAGCTCTATGACTGCCATCTGTTGGCTTCCAGAGCCACATTTCCTAGATAAACATGGCCTCCCCATGGGAAATGTGACTTCTCATCTGTGACGGGTGGAATGTAAAAGGCCCCTCCAGCTTTTGTGGGATCCTCAGGAACCTGCTGGGTCATTATCAAATGTGAAGCCATTGTTTTATAATGGACATAATCCTTCTCCTTCCTGCATCTCATGTAAGAAGAGATACTCCATCTCCAAAGAATCCATAAGGAGTCCTACCTTGTCACCAAAGATTTCTGTATTTGAACAGAATCAGAAAAGAAATGAAGTTTTACTGTTTTGTTTTGGTTTTCCCATTGGTGATGCTAAATATTTAATCACAGCTTCACAAGGATGTGAGTTTCTCTTTGGATTCCTCCCTGAGCTGCAGTGGCTGATCCTGGCTCAGGAACAGATCTCAGGCTGGTCCCAATGGACTCTCTTGTTTTGTCCAGACTTGGCTGTTCTTGCCAGTTTGCTGAAAGGCCTTCAGGTACTCAGAACAAAAAATTCTGCACACACATACGTGTGTATGGGCAAAAGATACATATATTTTCCCAGAGGTTTTATAATAATGCTTTTGTAATGGAAATTTCTTATTGGAGAAAAAGTTTAATAAAATATGAGTTTTCTTCTGAACTGTTGTGAGGGAAAGCTGTTTGGGTTCCCTGGGTGCAAAAGAATATCTGGAGTTACATCAGGAATTTCTAGCAACTTTATATTTGTGTCCACTGAAATCCACAGAAGTCAGCCAGATCTTTCCATGGAGTTCTAACAAATGAATAGTTAATGATCATCATATGTACTCCAGAAGTTTGGTTATTTCTTCTAAAATGTGAATAGCAGAGTGAAAAACTTTAGAAGATGGGTATCATCCAGAGGAATCTGCATTGTCTTTGCTGACATAACCATTTCTGACAGATTGATTAATAAATATAACACCAGTACTCATGGCAACAGGATCACACAGGAACAGGTACATCAGTTAATACTGGTCAAAGCTTCTCTCTTTAAAAAAAAAAGTTAATATTCAACCTTTTTAAAAAGCAATTATTTGGGAAAGATTACTTTAAAAAAACAGCACCTGCCTGTTTGAAGTATCTTAACCAAAGTAAGGCTTATTGTCTGTCTGTCTTTATTTATATTTAAAACCACATTGACAATTTCGAAACAACAAAAGAAAAATCTCTCTTAGGTAATACTGTAAAATGGAAGGTCCTTACAAGGCTCTGGCTACTCTGTGGGCTTAAACACATTCTCAAGGGCCAGAAAACTCTGGGGGTCTCAAATCAAATACTAAAGTGGGTATGCTGGACAAAGCACCCGGAGCGTTTCCTCTGAACCATCAACTCCCCCAGGGCTGATAGATTCGTGTGTTGACTTCTTATGGAGCCTTCCAGTCTCTTTTTCCAGGAGAGGCTGCCTGTGTAACTGAAGAGCCAGGAATTACTGTTACCAGGAACCTGGCTTCAGCGCCCCAGGGCTAAACAAGCTCAGATCTGTGTTTTACCAGTCCAAAGAGACCTTTCATGAGTTTCAACCAGCATCACAAATACTCAGGGAAGGAAACATGATCTAGGCTGTCCCAGGTGTTAACACAGAGTCTGAATGCTGCACTAGAGTGGGCAAACCTTTGAGTTACATGAAAAACAAATATAGAAATGTTATGGGTTTTTTTCTGTGCTTTTTTTCCTTCCTTACTGTTGTTCTAAAGATTAAACGCTGGGGATCGGGCTCATTAAGAAGTATGGGACCATTTGTTCTAAGCAATTTCATAAGGACACCAGGCTCTGAATCAACAAGTTAGTTAACATTTTAACTGCTTAATTATATGCACAAATGAAAATCCTGTTGACTCCAGAATGTGCTTAATGCTCTGTTGAACCAGAGCCTTAGTCCAGTTAGCAAACTTGTCATGAACTGATCCTGATTTATACGAATGGGTTTATTTGTAAGTATTCACCAAATAGGTTGGACAAATAATTTTTCAACCTATTGGCTTTCACTGTTTGCTTTAGACTGTTTGCTAGTAATTCATTATTCATTATGGTTGGTCAAGTGCAACACATGATGCTTCTGAACATGAAACGTGGGGGGGTAAAAGGAAAAAGATTAATGAATAATGAATAACATACTTCCTGGTATGAATCTTCATGCTGAAGTGAGCGAAACATTAAAAATCTGCAAACATTTTCATAAATTCTCTGTTGCTGCCTGGGTACTCAAGAAAAGAAATAATAGGACTTCAAGAATCATTGTTAACCCAATAGGGCATTTTAATATACTCAGGGTAGATACTTAAAGGCAGTAAGTGCCAAAAAATGCCAATGGACACCCACTAAGACTTTCAAAGGTGCTTAAGCCGGCAGCATGCCTAGGGTGCATCACCAGCGGATGCTCGGGCATCTGAAATTCCCACTTAGTGCTTATCTGCATCCTTTGAAAATCTTCTGCTCAACCCCACCCAGTGATCTCAGCATGAGGCCACAAAAGCATCTCCTGAAATCATTACTTATGAAACAAAAAGCTTATCACATGTTTGACCTGAAGCACATGCTTGAATCCTTCTGCAGGTTGAAGTTATACTAAGAATATGTATGGTAAGTCCACTGAGGGGAGAGAAAAGCGAGGAAGAAGGAGAAACTGCAGTGATCCTTGCAGGATTGCTCAGTGGTCTGCAGGTCAAAGAAGTGACTCTGTCAAGAAGTCAGTGGAGAAATAGACCTAGTTGGGGGCAAAGGTTTTATTTGTTTTCCAATGGGAAGTAATAATATTTTGTTTTTTAAGAAAAGTGAACACCAAGATGTTTTTGCTTTTTAGCTGAAAAGCTTTTGGTTTGAACAATCTAACAATTAATGTAGAAATCATTATTTTCTATAGAAAACACAGAAATACGTTCAGCTGAAAATGCCATTTGTATTTACTGAAAAACCTCTTTCACTGAATCTTCTGGAGAAGGTTGGACAGATTTTTTTCTTGCTAGGATTTTGCACTCAGGAGGTGAATCAAATGAAACTGAGGGCATGGTGCTTTTCGTTTAGCTAGCAAAGCACAGCTGAGTCATTTCTATTTGGGAAAAAAAAAAAAACCAACCCAAAAAAACCCCAAAAAAACAACAAACCAAAACAAACCGTCTTTCTGTCAATAAAACTTTCTACATCTCACTGGCCGTGAGATATTTTCTCTCCTTTGCATGGGAGGTGTTTTGAGCAGCGCTCATCCCGGGCTGCGCAGGGCGTTAGCCTCCTGCCCCGCTGTCCGCCGGGTGCGGGAACCAAGTGTCAGAACCGATCGATTTACGAGCTCGCCACCAGCCGCGGTGCCCCGCTCATTAGAAACAATTTGCATGCTGAACATCAGTATGACAGCCCTAGCGAGGGATTTGTTTAGCTAATTTAGAGTAATGGAGAAGAGAAATTAATCACTTTAACACTGATGCTCCCTGGCACGGCAAGGCTGGTAGTCATCCCCCCCACCTGTCAGCAAGGCACCCCCAGTTCTCCCCCTATTTCCATGCGTGTTTGCCCCCGAACAGAGAGTTCAGGGATATAATAACAGGCCTGGAGTACCAGGCCAGAAGCTGTCAGCATGGAGAAAAAACAAGGCAGCTACCGAGCGCTTACAGCAAGGTTAAAGCAAACAGGATTATCTGTTCAAAGCACTCGAGAGTGCTGATGCTCTCAAAACAAAGGACAGGGCAGGAGCCTCAGCCATCTCGCTGTGCTCAGCTGTCCTCAGCCTGCTCTGCCTCAGCTGGGGAGAAACCTGATCAGGAGCTACCGCCTCATTAATGATTGATTAAGGGAATAGTGCTGGGGTGGAGGAATCCTGCAGGTGGTGAGCACTGCTCCTCTGCAGGTGTTTCACTCCCTCCGGGAAGTGGAGGGCTGCGAGGTGAGGGCTCGAAGATGACAGTGCCCAGCGCGAGGTACACAAGGGCTGGGCTCGAGGACCTAGAGGGGAAAGTCTCACTTGGGAAGAAAGGCAAAAATCAGTTCATTTTCAGATCTTTTTGTTTGTTTGTTTTTTAGTGTCTTTCAACAGAAAGCTTTTGGTTTACATACTCAGCTATAGAAAAAATTATCTATATTGAAATATTCTGCTCAACTAAATACTGAAAACATTCCCTTTATCAGAAAAAAAACCCATAACCCTTTTAAATCTTTCCTAGGTATTTTGCCACTCCCAGGTGTATTTAGTATGTTTCAGGCATATGCCCTTTCCAAATAAATTAAGATACAAGTTCATGACAGCTGTGACATGAATAGAATCCATATTGTGGACTCAAACAAATATCATTATAAATCGTTGTTTGTTTAACATTTATGGTCACTCTACTCTCAGACATTGTTATGTTGGCAGTCTGTATTCCTTCTCCCACGCTCTTGTTGACAAGCCTAACGTGAGTGTTGTTCCCTGGTTAGATCTCCCCAGCATATTTAATTTCCCTTGTATTGTTCCCTAGTCCTCCTCTAGTGCCTGGAACAGGTAGGACTGCTTTCACCCAGAGTTTGTCATCTCCCAGATGAAAGCTTTTCTGACCTTCACTCTCAACCCAGAGCATGGGTGCAGGCTGTTTTCTGTGGAGTTCCTCTAATGTAGGACTTCTAGTCACTGAAAAGCATCAGAAACCCACATATCATCATTTATAGGTGCAATCCAAAACTCATCTCCTTTTATAGGCCCTAGCTTAATAATTGTGGCTGCAGAATGGCCGCCGGTATTATTCCCAGAATAAGAACTACTGAACTTAAACAAGTGTAATGCAATAAGGGAGAGATGGAACTACCAAAGCTTTTATGTTCAGAAATGATGCCAGATTGTAAAAATGTGAATGCTGTAAAATAATGTCTTTAATTATATACATAGAAAGAAGGTTTTCAGCAGCAGATGTCTAAATATAGGCTCTCAAAACACAGACCCGTCAGTGAACTCTATGGGAAAAAAATGGAGAAGACATTTAGATATGGACTGACAGGGATCGTTTCAGTTTTCCTTAGATGAATGTGTGTGTGTTAGTGTAAATCCAGAACAGGGTACTTAATGGCAATCATTATAATTGATAGGAATATTTCAAAGAAAGATTCAATATAAGAAATAAGAGCAGGAAGAACGGACCATGAATGATGCACAGTGGTAATCCTGAACTCTGCTCTCGCCTTTGCATTGCAGTGACAAGGGCACCCCACAGAGCCCAGAGGAGACCTGCGCCAAGTGCTGCACCATCTGGATACAGCCCTGAGCAGTGCAGGTAAGGGCTATTCCACCGCTTGTCCTGGAGCCTGGCTTCGTTTAATAGTATTTGCCCTTAGCAGTGCAGATGTAGGGATAGTGGATGGGGGCCTTAAGGCATCGGCTATTGTAGGTCTGTTATCAGAAGATGTTAAGGGATGACTAGCAGGGGACCAGTGAGGATTTTCTGATGATGAGGCTAGGACACATAAAAGTATCTTTAGCTAACGAGTGTGTGCTAATTGTCTGTCTTGAGGTATATGACTGAATGCCTTTGACAGTGATTGGAAAAGACTGACCCTAAAAGAGACCAGGCTCATGGCCCTCAGGGCAGGTTGGGTCCTGGGCTTTCCCAGAGCACTCCCACATGTTAAGGAGAACCCAGCTGAGCTGCTCATCAGTGGCCCTCAACACACCTCCCATTGCAAAATTTGGAGAGGGAAAAAAAAAAAGCCAATTACAACCCTGGATGAGTTTTTCTTTATTTCATTGGGATTTCTATCACACCTGAACAAAGGTATTTTTGTCCAAGGCTTTTCAGTAATTGGAGATGTGTGGGGAGTTTCACCCAGCACTTAAATCAGAACAATTGCCATATTTTTAAAAGATTATCCTAATGTTGAGCTTTCTTTTTTTAATGTTTTATAATAAAGTCCCAGAAATAAAGGCTGCAATGTAGTTGCAATAGAATTTACATTTGCATATTTGGAGAGTTTTTTGATCATTTTTGCATGCATTAGAATGAAATATTCTGTAAAAATTAAACATTATATGCAAATGAGTGCAACAAACCTACATTTTGAATAATAATAATTCATTATACCCCATAATATATGTAAGTGGCTTCCTTTTTAAAAAAAAAAAAGGAAATGCACTGTAGACATTAATTCAGCACAGCAGAAGTTTACAGAGGAGATCCACTGAAATTATAATAAAACACATTCCTCATTTGCATAAATCCCAGAATCCCACCTGCCAAAACCCTCTAGCTATTAATAGGTGATATGAATGTCACTCGATGCTCATTTATAATATTGTCGCTGTAATATAATGCATATTTAGGGCAGATTTTAAGAATCATTGTAATTAACAAAGCACACTATTACCAGCAAGTGTTTATTTGTGTTATAGGATAAAGATGTTGCATTTGGAAACAATTATAACTCTAGAGGTGTTGAATTACCCCCTTTGGAAGTGTTGCCTTCTTTTAGTGAGTGCAGTAAATTTCCACAGGCTAGTTGCATGTAAAAAAAA
Source organism: Ibidorhyncha struthersii (assembly GCA_013398815.1). NCBI lineage: Eukaryota > Metazoa > Chordata > Aves > Charadriiformes > Charadriidae > Ibidorhyncha > Ibidorhyncha struthersii. Next base: position 725,612 of record VZSZ01011807.1, on the reverse strand, counting down.
AATGGTTTAAAGAAACGGCACGTCTATATATCTGCAATAATAATCATTCGTGTGCCAGGCCATGTCTGTATCACATGTATTTATTCTTCACCCCAGGGCTGTCTGTGAAAGCTTTTTGCTCCCTTCATAGTTCTTTATGGGGAAACTGAGTTACCAATCTGTGAGACTAGGCTCTTTGAAATAGCTTAACAGAGTTAAACGCACATTTACAGCTGGAGTTACTGTGCGCTCTTCTGTTTTCACCATTTTCAGTCCTGTTCTCATAAGGTATTGATGTCCAGGACAGAGTATGACTTGGTGTATTGGGTATATTTTCTCTCCCTGGTCCTGACGAGGAGGAGGGGAGCAACAGAGCGGCTTGGTGGGCAGCTGGCGTCCAGCCGGGGTCGGCCCACCACACTTGGTCAAAACTTCCTGGTAGCAAAATGGCTTTTTGGTAGAAATTATGCAGAACGATTGCATTGTTCAGGCTGATACTGAATTCCTTCCATAGTAATTCTCCTGCTTATTCCAGCACAAATAAGGCCTCACTAAATACTTTGCGATTTGGCCAAATATAAGTTACTTAAAATTTAATCACCCACACCCTGTGGCAGAGCCATGGCAGCCAACATCAGAACTGATGAAGAGTTTCCTGCATCCCTAGATACAGGCAGCGATCTCTCGAGAGCTCTCCCTGGCTAGGGAGGTGGTGGGAGGCAACGGGAGGCAGATCTAGAAGGAAAGAAATGCTCTCAAGCACAAGAAAGGCAAGCCCAGTGCTTGCCAGCAAGTCTGTGTGCCTGGGGCTTTCATTGCTGTGTCTGTGTGTGTGTGCACGCACGCAGAGGGTGGATTTAATGAACTGACTTTGGGCTTCCTGAAAATTGCTCTAGATGGATAAATCACCATGAATCTCCATGCTCAGCCTTGCTGTACGGTTGTTCTCCTGGAACCCACTAGAACCCCTTTACCCTCCGTTTACCTATGTCTGGCTCAGCAGAGGGTAGCAGGACAGAGATCCTTCCTCAGGGCACCCGCTGTCCCCTCTGCCAGGGCTCTAGTGAAACACCATAAGACCATCGGGGACAGCACGCAATCCCTCCTTGCTGCTGAATTAACCTCCTCTGCTGGTATAGGTGTTGTCATATATCCCACCCTGGGGAACAGCCCCCATGCCCTGGCTGAGAAGTGCTAGAATAAAATCTATTCCAGCAATAGCAGAGTTGTAGGTAAAGAGGAAGCAAAATTCTCCTGTCTTTTATGCAAGTGGATTTATTCATTCAAATTTGAATTTTTAATGCAAATCTCTTTAAAATTTCATTTTTTTGAACATTTCTACCTCTTCCTTTATAAAACTGGTTATATCCCGCCTACAGTGCAGGGTTGATTGAGGCAGACGTAGCCGTAGATTTAGTAGTCTCCAAGCTCTGCTTAGGACAGATTTCAGTTTAGATTTTAACTAACTGACATGGTAAGAAAATACTGTTGCTTTCACCCCCTCTCCTTTTCTCTCTTTCTTTCTCTCTTCTGAAATATTTCAACAACATTGAAAAATATTCTTCAGCACTTTCCACAGGGAAAAAAAAGAAAAAAAGCAACATTTTTTTTTGTCAGAAAAACCTAACCAAATTTGATAGAGATACATCTGTTCAGAGACTCCAGAAAAAAAAGGAGAAAAAGACAAATGGAAACTCTCCCAGCGCTTGCCTGAGCACTGCTGAGAACAGAGACTTGTTGATCCTCAGGCTTTCTGGTTGCCGGAGGAAAAGAAATAATTAAAAACATTAAGGGAACAAAACACTCTCTGAAAAAGAGAGCCAATCTCTTTAGCTGAAACCCCATCTTGTCTTTTAAAGACCTTTAGATGGCAATCAGCTGACTGGCTCCCACACTCAGGCCACTGTAGGGACCCTTTCAGCAGCCGTGTGCTTCACCACCCCAATTATTTTGGAGTCCCTGTTCGTCCTAGTGCAGCCGGTTTTTATGTGTCACCCTCAGCTTAGGAAAAGCAGCGTATTGCATGAGACCAACAGTTTGATATGATCAAATCCATCTCAGTTTATGCTCTTTCTCAGCTCAGCTGTGGCAATCCTTTGTAACGGATGTTACGAGTCGCAATCATTGGAAAGTCACCCCAGGTCATACGTGGGTTCAGATGCACTTTATCAGATTGATGCCACTCCTTTTCCTTGCCACATCCTCTAGCAGCTTTCTTGTTTTGATGCCTTCATCTAAGTTCCCCACCGGAGATCACCCACCCCTGGAAGGGCTGGAGGGAAGATATCCCTCTGTAAGAGTGATCAGAGTGCAACAGCAGAAGAGAAGCCTTTGAGCTTTCTGTGTTTTCAATGAAGTGGCTTATGAAGCAATCGCAGTGCTTTAGCCTTGTGCCTGCCCTGATGTCCTGCAGGCTTCCCCTCCCGACTCCTAGGCATGGCTGGGAAAAAAAAGGAAATTAAATTAAAAAAAAAGAAGAAAGAAATAAAAGAGCAAAACAGACTATCCCCTAGAGAACTGGAGCCTGACTTGGCCAGGAATTAGGCATGCAGGCTTCAAGGGGCAAGTGCAGCTCACGTAGAGCAGCAATGCTTTGCAGGGCAGGTATTTTGCGATCGCGGGTATTTTGCTGCTTTCAGGCAGCTTTGACACCTGAAGGCAGAGCCTCAGAACTATCTCTTTCTCCCCACGGCACCTTTCCCCACCCCAGGGTGCTGTGCCACTGTTCCTGCACGGTGTCCAGCCAGATGTGGCACTGCTGGGAGCAGATGTCAGCGTTTCCCGTGTCGAACCGTGTGGCTGGCTGCATGGCAGTGACGGCAGCTGCAAAGCAGACCCCAGCGGGCTTCTGCCAGTGGATTCCTGTGCTTGCCTTGCGCCTTCCTCCATCACATGCGAAAAATGCAGATGCTTGGCTGTGGGTCTGCCAGCCCATGCACTGACGCATGCAATCCCCAGAATCACACACCTGCCCCTCAGAGCTATGGATTCACAGGCGAGTGGAAATCCAGCCTGCAGACACCTATGGACCCAGGCACTCACGTCGCAAACCCAGCGCGAAACGCCGGCACGCAGCCACCCGCCCACAAACACCGTGTGCTTCCCCTGCTGCGCTGAGGTTCCCATCGCACGCAAACCGCACACAGCTGCCTATAAATAAACGCAGCAATACGGCACCCGCCTCAATGTCAGCTCCCCTCAGCCTTTTGGGTTAAATATAGGCATTGGCTCTGCTCCAGGAGGAGGTACAAGTGGTTTCAGACTCAAACAAATAGTTATGAATCCCATTTGCAGCGTGAATATGCTTAGTGAATGTTTCTTTCTCTAATGAGACCAAAATAGCAATTAACAGGAGTCCTAAGTCCCTATTTCCTGAGAAATATACGCATATATATTTTTATCCTTAAGATTATTCTTATCTGGCTTCAAATGCAGAAGCCATCTTGCCTAAACACGTATGACACATCACACCTGTATCTGCACTTCTCTGTTTCACACTTAGGCACGGTCAGGTTGAGATGTGCAGGGGGAAAATACTGGCTTTGAATCACAGCAGATCCAAGTCCTCATTGCTGGTAAATCCCAGCACCTTTTTTTCTCTCCTGGTTTTGTTTTTCTCTTCGTGAAGATGACATAGAAGCAGAGCTTTTTCTCCCCCCTTCTTTGCTTGCTGCATTCAGGTTTTCCTATCAGGGTTTCTTTTTTTTTTTCTTCTTCCCGTTTTTTTTTTCTTTCCCTATAGCCAACAGAGTGGTTGGTGAATACAAAATTAGCCAATTCAGACAGAGGACGAACATCCCGAGAGAGCAGGAGAGAAAGAGAGAGAGACATGATCAGCCCTTGCCAAATAGGCTCTCTCGACTCCACCGTGCGTTTCTCCCTTTCTCCGAAAATCCCATGAAACAAATTAGAATTATGGGGAATGCAAATTCTCAGTATATTCAGGGACTGGCCACCAGTGACCCTCCTGCCTGCAGCATTTCCCTGCTCTGCCCATGCACTGCCGCAGTACAGAGCATTTACATCCCAGGCAGCCTTCTGCCTGCTGCTGCCTTCCCTCAAACACCTGCAGACAAAAGGGCCTTTTTTTATCTTTTCCGTATGAACTAGCAAGTCTGACCAAAACCTTCTGGGACCAAGCCACGCAGGCGAATGGCCCTCCTGCTGATTCCACACATTTCAGCTGGGTCTAGGTCTTCCTTGTGCTGTTAAGGGGATGTTTTGGCCTGAATTCCTGGTGGGATGACTACCTGAGATCACCCCTTAGTTCTGGCACTGGGGACTGCCAAGTTGTGTCTGTGCAGTGAGGCAGGGGTGCTTTTGATGCTCGCTGCTCTCCTGGCTTCCAGCCTGCCCGCACTAAGCACCTGCTGGAGAGCATTAATGAAAATCACAGGGTTGAGAGCCAGGTTTTATCCTCATCCAGAGCTGGGACACATCTTGGGGCTTCCAGCTGCGATGTGCAGAGTGAAGCCCGTCCAACAGAGGAGGCAATGCCCGTAATGCAAGCGTGATGAGGCTGCACTGGCAGGACTGCATCCGCCGTGAGCTTCACAGCGGGACCTTGCTGCTCTGGGGAGGCAAGGAGTGGTTTGCTTTCCTTAGCTTATTAATACTTGGTTAGTGCTTTGAGGACGTAAGCTGCACTGAGAGTCTGTGTTGTGGCATAAAAGATGATTTTAAACATTTTGCTTGCCCATTCCTGGTTTTTGGGAGGAACTGATAATGACTGTTATGAATAATGTCCTCCCTAAAGTGGTCAGTCAGCTGGGAAACATCAGGACTGCTCTGGAATATCATTTTCTTGTATTGCACCCTTCAAGTAGGGAGAGCAAAGAATTTTAAATAGAAGGGAAATCTTAAGAAGACCATCTACACTGACTTTCTGCAATAACCTTTCAGGGTCCCCATAAGTGCCAGGGCATCCAGTCCACAGAGTATCCTGTAAGGCCAAGTCAATAACAGTATTGACTAGTATCAGAAAAAGCTCCTCAGGTGTGTAGAGCTGGGACTTTGGTGTAAGAAGGGGAAATAAATCCATCCTAAGCAGATACCTGCAGCGGCATGTCTAGCATAACAATATTAGCAGCAGTAGCGCAGAGGTGCAAGGCTACGAGACATCACTGGAACTCACAGGAATGGGGTTTTAGCTGGACTGGTTTTCAGTTACCTGTTGTGCAAACTCATTTAGCCTTGCCAGAGTTCCTGACTTTTCCCATCACCCCTCCCCTTGCATTTCTCCTCTCCTCTTTCACTGGTTCCCAACCCAGCTATATCTCCCAAGAATGGCTGATTTCCAAAGTGCCAGCGAGTGCCTGAGAATTGCGTAATTGCAATATAATTAATGAATTAAAAGAATGAGATGTTTTAAGTGCTTTCAATATGCCAGTACCTATAATTATCTGCAGAAAACATGTTCATTAACAATCTCAGAGTGTGGGTCTGTGGCTCCTGCCTCTGAGTGCTTCTTTCTCTGGTGGGGCTGGAGGTGGAGGTGGGAGCAGAGAAAGGTCTTTTGCAAATCTTTCGAAAGCTTTGCTTTCTCCCCCGGGTTTAGAACAAGTCAGAAGAGGAGTGAGAGTCTGCAGAGTACCTGACAGCTCCCGGCAGACGTAGAGGCAGCACGATTTGCTAGACCAGGATCATAGGACCTGTGTCCAAATCCTGGCTTGGCCATGTGAGTCCTGTGCGTGAACTCAGATGTATATGTGCATTTTAGAAGTGGAGTGTTTATCCCCTGCCCCAGACAGCCCCATGCCATGGGTGGAGATTGCAGCCACTTCTGCTAGATCAGAAGAGGTTTGTGTATAAATAATTGTGCACTATTTTTCAATGTAAGGTCATGGCTGGTGCTGAGCCTAGTGGGGGAATTGCCGGGTCTCGCTTGTACCGGTGGGGAAATATTGGGCATTACCTCTCCTGGATTTGCTGAGCAGGACTGAAGAGGGGGGAGGCTCAGTCTTGCTGGAGCACCGGCCGCAGGAAAGCTCTCGTAAGGAGGTTTGCAGTGCTTTTATCAGGACATGGTGGTGTGCTTGAAGAGCTTGATTTTAGTTACACGGGTGTAAATCAAGAGCAATTCCTTTGATGCCAATGGAGTGGCCGACATAAGTGAGAGGTGAACATGGCCTATTGGTATTGAAAGCACTTAAAACATCTCTTGAGGGCACTCTTATGAGGGAGCTCGCTCTGTGAGACTGATTGACAGGGTATAGCTCTGCTCAATGTCTGTCCTTCCCAGATCCTAAATTGTAAATTAACTCAGCCATAGATGTGACTAACACATTCTCTGTCTGGAACGTTTTAGCCGTGTAGCGGGCTGCAGGCTCCGTAAATTGTGTTCTGTTAAACTTGGGGGATAAATGGCCAGTTCCTTTCAAAGGGTTGAGCCAGCAGCACATGGGTATCAGCGCACTGTCCAGTTTAGGGAAATTACAGAGGATGAATTACAGGGTTATCTCTGCACTTTAACAAATCCCCGTGTTTCGATGGCAATAACCTGTTCTTGCTGAAAAGGCAGTATCCTCCAGCAGACAGGGGTTAAATATCCAGCGGCAGAGGAAGAAGCTGAAAGCGCAAAAGAACTACAGTGAGGGCAAGTGTTAATGAAGGAAGATCTTTGCTGGGAAAAAAAAGCAGTCACTGGTTGGCAGGGTTGGGCCCTGGCGGGCAGGAAAGCCTTGACATTTTCATTCAGAGGGACCTGTGTCCAGAGGGCGCGTTCCTTTCCTTGGACGCAGCTTTCAGCATCCTGAAGCACTGCCACCAAGGGAGGAGCCAAGATTTGATGGGATTGTGCTTTTTAAGCTTAATGGGACAGAATTAACTGAAGGAAGACAATTACAGCAAGAGCTGGTTCCTACTACTGTTTTCACACGGGGCGGGTGGTAGCAACAGCCCAGCTCTCTGCAATTACAGCTGCACGTCCCAGCCTCAAAAAAATACTGTATTTGACTTTCAAAGCCTGGGAGCACAAGAAGGCTGTTCCTGTCCTGTATGTGAAGGATTAATCAGTCACGTAGTATTATAGGAAGTAAAACATTTCAGTGGAATAGGGAGAAAATGGTTTCCTTGTCTTGCAAACCTTTTTTTTTTTTTTTTTTACCTTACCCTGTCTCATCCTCAGTCAGAATGAGAAGCGAGAATCAGGAAAATGTTCACAAAACTGAGCTCTGGAAAACATAATTTAAATAATTTTGAAATATCATGCTTTGATTTGGGCATTTTCTAAAAAAATACTTCAGTTTGTAACAGACAAGTAATTTTAAAGGGGAAATCTGGAAGGTTTTGTTTCAAAGCGAGAAAATGGAAATTTTGGCAATCTTAAAGGGAATAATGTTTTTGCTTCATGTAAAAAAAGTCATGAAAACTGTCTCTTTACTGAAAATATTTTCATTTTTGACAGTTTGCTATTTTTCAACCAAAAAGTGTTATTAGAAACATCTGAAAATAAACACAGAAGGGAAGAACTTCTCTGTGGTAGGAAAGACAGGTACATTTCTATGAAATAAAATGAGTTTCTTGATGTCTGCTGAGCACTGCTCTTAGACTAGATCATGAGCACAGAAAACAGGGCTTATTGTTTTTTGTTTTTTTTTTACCATATCAGGAGGTCAGGCCATACAACTGCTTGCAGTGTTTTGGTGCTACCAAAATTCACCAAATATATCCTGAATATAAAATGCATATTGATATATAACAGGCATAGAGATCAACCTCTAACTGGGGTGATTTACCCATGGGGTGGATCAAGTCCTCTGTGTCAACCCAACTATTCACCCTCTTTGCACTTTAATTGTATTTCCAGCTTTTGTGTCCATCTGCCAGCAATGAGCCAAGCACTGCGCTGGCATTGCCAGCGCAGGGTCCCTGGCAAAGACGAGCCATCTGGCCACCCCCGTCCCCAGTGCCGGCAACAACAGCAGTGTGGGAGGAAGCCAAGTTTGGCTTTTGCTGCAGCATAAGGTAGGAGTCAGCGGGTGGCTCTCCGCTGGACATTGGCTCTTATTAAAATCTTCAGCCAGTCTGTGCATTTTCAGGGCGGTGAGCCATGTTCTAAAAAGCCACAACATCTTCTGAGAATTTCAGTGCATATCAGAGAAGAACAGTCTTTTGATTTTTATTTTTTTTCATATCCTGTGATGGCTGCGGCTGTTGTGTTCGCGCTAATATCTGCAGGAAGAGCAAGGGAAAAGCTAGAACATAATCCAGAAGAATTTAAGGGCAGACAGGGTTACAACATAAAATATATTCTACATCCAGTAACACTTTTGGTTCTGGATTAGCAAGAAAAAACTGACCATGGACAGGACATCTAGATCTATTCTTTCTTCTGCCACAGTTTCAAAGCACAGCTTTGAAGAAGAATTTTAACCAAAGCAGGTCTTGTTTTTCTTATCAGAAGAATATAAATTGTAACACATTGCTTCCTGACATAGTTCTCAGCAAGCACAATTCATTAACTTTCCTGAAGAGCTTTTAAATCTCCCGTTTCAGGCACTACACAGGTATTCAAAATAGAGTTCACAGAGCTAGCTAAAACCACTTAAAATGAAATTAAAATTCCATAATTCCAGATTATGATAAATCACACTCAGAAAAGTTCTGGTGACAAGTTTATGAATTTTTCTGTGTTTGTGGGGGCTGCAGGAGTCCTAGGAGATATAAAAAAGCATTTTTTTTTACATTCTGAAATTGAAAATTACATAACATTTTTAGAATTTAAAATTTCACCTCCCTGTTGCAGAGCTGGGAAAGGATGGAGGAAGAGCTGGAAAGATGGATAGAAAAGGAAGCGAGTGATGTCCAGCCACTCTGCCTCTCCCATCTCTGGGAAAGCTGCTGACACTTTGAAATTCAAGCCTAAAAACTTCCAGAGACAAGGTCTCTCCAGGCACAGGAAAGGAAGAGCTGCTTCTACCCTGGGGACCCGTGTGGCACTGACCTCTGCTTCATCCCTAAAGCTACTGGGGAAGACACCTGAGAGGGACTAAGCCATAGGAGATCTGACAGTCCACAGGCTAATATTGAAGGGATAGGCAAGCTGTCCTTTTAATACGTGAGCATGTCTGTCTTGCTCTCTCTGTTCTCCTTGTGTTCAATAATGTAAATAAAGTCTTTAAGAAGCCCATTACTTTCATCTGCAGTTCTGAGAGAATTGCTCAGATTCTCCCTTGGCAGTTCTGTTTGCGCATAATAACAATACTAATAAAAAACCTCGGGAAAGCAACCAAACCAAACCAAAAAAGATAGTAATAGTAAGAGCAGTAATAAAATAAAGTTTTGCTTTTTAAAAATGCTTTCCCCATTTGAAAGAAAAAAAAAATTGCAAAGACCTTGCTGGTATCAAACGCCTCTATCTGCACTTGCAAGTTTAACGAGGGGCAGCATTTACCTTTTTGGAGACAGGGGTGCACGAAGTGTGCGACTGAGCTGGCGCCAGCGAGGCATGCCAGGCTGGGCTCCAGGGGCCTCAGGACCAGTCCCCCGGCATTTGCAGCAGCCATGGGCCAGCCGGGGCAGGCTGGTGTTTCTTCTCCCTTTCACAGTAATTTCAATCTGCCTTTCAAATCTTGGGTTGTTTTTTTTTTCCCTTTCACTCTTTAGGATTCTCTCCTCGCCTTTCGTGCTGGTTCCTTTGTCATCTCATCCAGCCTCCACCTACCGTCCTCTTTCGTTTTGGCCTTGAGCTGGTCACTCAAATGGCAGGCGATGGAAATGAGCTTCCCCGCTGTGCACTTGTTCTCCCAAACAGCCTCTGAAGGTCTAAGCCTGATGCTAGTGAACTCCTTGCGATGCTCTTCTGAATAGCACATGAAGGAGACAGCTACAATTTTTCCTCACTTGAAAGGTGTCAGGAAGGTGTCTGTCCCCATAAATTTAACCATGGTAGACCTACATCACTTGGCCAAAAGGTACTCAGTAATGCTCATCAGGGCTGACTAGAACAAATGTGAGGGACCCGGGCTTTGCTGGATCTTGGATTAAGTTGAAACCTTTCTGAAGTCGTGTTGCTTTGCTAAAATGTTGTTTTGGAAAGAGAACCCAGTATGGGAAAATTGGGGAAAACTAAACAGTGTCAAAATAGCTCTTTCAACATTTTCACTGTATCACATTTTTGTTAGAGATTTTTAAAAGCTTTCCACTTTGAATTGCATTATTAGTGCACAGTTTTGCTGATTGCAGAATAGAAACAAAACATTTTATGGAAATAAAACATCCATCCAACTTCAGATACATTATTTGCTTGGGTGCTATTTTTTTTTTTAATGCTTCTCCTCTGCAGAGAATTTTCAAACACTTATTATTTTCATGCAATTTGGCACTATGTCAAGTTTAAAAATCTAGATGGACTTTGCAAAACTGAGATGTCCCAAGCCGCCACCAGTGTCTTGAGACCTTTCCTTGCCACCCTGAGAGGACAAAATCTCTGTTCCCTCAAATGCTGTTCCTTCAACTCAATACCACAGTCCTGTTCTTGTCCTGAAAGCCTTACTTTTCCTCTGTCTCAACTTCATGTTTTTAAAGGAGTCATCATAAGGTCAAGTTTGTTCTGTTACATTTTTCCTGTGTAAATCGAACCAGTTTGGTTGTGGTCCTCACACTGCTCACTCTCCGGTTTACTCAGCTCATCACCGTGGTCTCTCTTCCCTGGGCCAATCTATTTCCCCGGAAAGGAACTTATAAATATTTTATTGTCCGTCTTTGTGAGTCAGTGTTTGCTTTGATTGAATTCAACAAGTTAGGGCACAACAAGTAAACACTGTCACTGGAACAGACAGCGAGGCAGGCGAGGGATGGTCCGTCTCCGGCTGCTGGGTGAGCGCTCAGCAGAGACAGCAAGTAAAACAGGGGCCTCCCCGTCCCATTTGTGGACCCCTTTGGAGTCCCACTACTGATAACAGTGGGATCTGCGAAACTGGTTAGACAACATATCATCATTTCTGTCTTTGAACATCCACTGGAGTCATGCAAGTTGCCAGGAAATAATAAGCCAATCATAAAGTTCAAACCCCATCTCTGCTGGATCATGCTGTCTTCTGCCTCATCCCCCCCGCCTCCCCTCTCCCCTGTGCAATCTCTGGCAAGATTATTTGAGGTTTGGGAGAATAGGTTTGGTCTATAATTAAAACGAACGGGTTTTTTCATCGTTCTATTGAAACAAAAATACAATTCTATTGAAACAAAAGCGTGCCTCAGTAATGCTTCAATTTCCATCATATTTTCAGCAGAAGAAAACAAAAACACATAGTTTTGCTTTTCATTTTGTTGAAGTGGGACTTTTTTTTTGGCTGTGGTAAAACTGTTCATTTTGATGATATTGTTGAAGTCATACTCTTTAAACACATGGCTTATATTGAAACAATGAACAAATATTATTTGATGTTTTCTGCTATGTTTGCTTTTTATTACAATAGCTTGACATTGTTGGAGTTGAAGATGTTCACAAAAATCAAGCATCGTGATGCTTCCTGATAATATTTTGACATTTTTGATCTGGGGCAATTTTGCATTTGCATTTTGATATATAACAAAAACAAATGTAAAATTTCAGGGAATTAGCTCAGCCTGTTCTGACCAAGGGGGATGGAGGATTTCCCAGTGATTGTGTTTCGGCAGTGGGTGTGATGAGAAGCCCTTTTGCAACTGATCTAGTAAAAGAGGAAAATTTTTGCTATAATTAAAGAGGGCTAGCAGTTTAAATTTGTGATGTTAAAGAATTAATTATTAACACAAATAAAAATGCTTTAGAAATCCAACAAAATTTTATTTAGCAAAAAGAAGAATCTTTCAGGGGGAAAAGAATCGATTTTTTTTTTAACCAGTTCTCTGTTTAAATTTAAATGAATAGCAGGGGAAGAGCCTCACATCTATCACTCAGCTTTCCTAAAAATACATTTTTTTTAAAAAAAAAACTAAAACTCTGTCTTGTTTGTTAAATTAAGGTATTAGAACCTGTCTCTCTGCTCATCTCTTCTTCTCCAGGCCAGGATTATGTTTTGATTTGTAATAAAATTTGACACAAATCTGACAATATTTTGACCAGGCTTTGCATTCTGGAGATTAAAATAAGCATCTGAAAATGGCAGCATCCCTTGCAGTTAGATTCCTTGGCATCCTCTCCTTGCTGCTGCTTGTCTGGCCGGTCGCCTCTGTCTCCTGCATCCCTGACACTTCTGCTTGCCACCGCTTTCTTGCTGCTCGTGCCCAGGCTCCATGGAGCCCCTCAGTCACTTCCCTCTGCCTGAGTTCCTCGCATCACCTTGAGGAGAAGGACTTTCGCCCTCTCCCTCCGGCCTCCTGGCTCCCTTCCACTGCCGTGTCCTCACGTCACAGCAGCATCGCGTGGGTACCATCGCTGTCCCTTACATTCCCTCACAAATTGAATTCATCATGAACGTATGAATAAATCCCCAAGAGAATAAAAGTTCTCGGAGGTAATTGAATCACACAAGAGTGATGGGGCTTTCTTTTCTTTTTTTTTTTTCTTGACTCATTCCCAGCTGAGGTTCAATCAGCATTCATTACTCCCACCTCCCTCCATCTGAAACAGCAGAGGAACTGGGTGAAGGAGGACTCTTAGCCTTCTGATTAAATCTTCCAAACATGATGGCCTATCAAGCCCAGTAATTTGTGAGCCAGGAAACATGAGATTTTAATTCAACGCAGATAAAAACGCGCAAGCCATAGAACCAGCTGAGAAGAACAGAGGAGGAAAATCGTATTGAGGGTATCGTGGTTTAAAATTTTCTTTTGAAAGGACAGTTTGATTAGAAAGTGTTTGAAAATATTTTCAAGCGTGGAGCCACTTACAGTAGAAAAATGCTGAAACAATTAGCAATCAAAAGAAAATCTTTTGATTTGACATTTTTGCCCTCTTATTTGATTTTGCTTTGGTTTAAGGAAAATATTAGAAAAAAAACCTAAAATTGAATGGAAATAATAGCAATATTCTACACATACATGCCACTTGATTAAACATTTAGATTGCAGTGTTTTGACATTCTCAAAATGAAACATTTTGACATTATGAAATGGAATTTTTCAATAAGCTTGTTTTGATCTTTCTAGATCAAAAATATCCTGGAATTCTCCATCAAAACAGTGTTTGGAGAATTCACTTCTCAGGCTGATTTGAGGAAATGAGATTTCTGCTTTGTAAAGGTTCCAGCAGGCAGCGGCGCGGGGAAGGCTGTCAGCCCAGCAGTTAGCGATGGAGAGACACATCTCACCTGACGCCGTGTCAGCCCAGCAGTTAGCGATGCAGAGACACATCTCACCTGACGCCGTCCCCAGGGAAGTCTCTCTGATGTGGCACCTCAGGATTCCGTGCAGAGGCACCGCTGAGGACATATGCTGAAGACTCACACGTGCCTTAATGCCCATGAAACGGAGTCAACCCTCGGACATATACCATGAAGGCTCTGATGTCCTCAGCTGGGATCTAACCTGTGACCTTCAGCACCGAAACCACAAGACTTTGCCACCTGAGCTAAAGAAAATATTCTGCAGCTGCAAGAAGATCCCAGGCTCTGCGGTGCTTTTGCCCACTAGAGGGAAGTGCGTTCCCACGCACACGGGGTGAGCGTACAGCAGTGCACATACGATGTGCTTTGCATGCTCGCTCCCCACGCCAGGACGGAGCTGGACGCAGCGGGAAGGCTGCTGGAACATTCCGCTGCCCATCACCGTGTCTCTGCCAAAGGGCTGATGGCAGCTGAAGGGGGCAACAGGCATTGCCCGAGTGACCATATCCACACTGCCCATCCCTTGCCATTATCAGCACACTTGCACAGGCACAGCCCCACTGCTGGCAGATGTCCCCTTAGAGGATGAAAATACAGTGGCAAAACTTGAGCTCTGCAGGGAAAGGATTGAGTTACACGCTCACTTGAAGAATAGCTATAAAGTTGTGCTTGAATTGGTGGAGGAACACTGAAGATCTGACCCGAAGTCATTTCAGTCCCATCTGCATTTGGAAAACTGCTAAATGCACAGATGTAATCCATACAGATGGGTTTGCACAGGAGCATCCGAGGCAATGCAGGAAAGCGCACGCTGTAACAGTGTGTCTATGTAAGCAATCAGATGCAGGCTGTATGAAATTATATACGTGTGACCAAATACACACTGTCTGACTGTTCAGCCAGCAAGGTTAACATACATTCTCCTGAGTAGAGTGGCTTTTAAGGCAAAGCTCCTACATGCTAATGCAAATCTAAGAGAAGATACATCTCCATGAGCACAGAAGCAAGGTAAATGCATTTGTGATAAGCAGCTTTAAGTGAGCTGCACAAACCTATGGATATAAGCTACCTAATTGCCTGTATAAAACTGGGAATACTGACATGTGACTGTGCACAGAAATACATGCAGCGCGCCTCGGTCCTTCGTGGAGGTACTGCTGTGGAGGACTGTTGCATGCATGAGTGCACAACCTCCCTCCCCTTATACAAATATACTCCAGGTGTGAATAACCTTTAGAAAAGGCTACAGGCAAACCAAGTGAAACGCACCTTCACAAATGCTAGCTAGAGACTTCAGGGTTGAAGAGGTAATGAGCAAAGCAGGAGAGAGAGAATACAGCTGGAGGGGAGATGAGGAGAGATCACGCGAAGGAAACCTTCAAGTGGTCTGAGAGACCATGTGCCTCCCCTGGGATGCTCAACAGCGAGTCACTGCTGCCAGTGTGTGACTGTCTCTTCTGGTGGCTATAAGGATGGTAGACACTGCGAAGTGTGTCCCCCACACCTTGAGAGGGGAAATCACTCTGTTCTTTCTCCCTTCGAGTCTCCTTGTGGCTCCATCTCCTGGAGAGTCCAGTAATGCTGATGATACTGGTATTGCACTGACACCGATTCCAGCAGTGTCAAGTATGAGGTGAAAAGCCTTGCACCTCAGTTTTCAGCTTAAAACACAGTTTTAGACAAGAGTGGACATAATAATTAACATGTTGATATTTCCAGCACACCCCACCCCTTCACTCCCTCACAGTGTTCAAACTTTTGTGAGCTTTTACACTTCAGCAGTTTTTTTCCCTGCTGTCTACAGGGCTGTCTCCATTCCTGGGGAAAGTCAATTGCTATTTCCACTCCTGTTTTGGCATTTTGTTGTAAAAACTGATAAAACTTGTACCTTTTCCCAGGTTCACTCCAACAGCTCTCAAGAGGAGTCTTCAGCCAATTTAAATTTGTGATACCCTGTGGAAGGCAATAGAGATTTAATGGAGCTACTTTGTGTTAGAGCATCTGGCCCCAAATTCTCCAGGGAAGCAGAGTATCATGTACCAGATCAAAGGGCCAGGCTGATGTGTGCTACTAACAGGGAATGGGGAAATTCGTTGAGATGGAAAATTATTTTGCCACCTGCTTTCTCACCTTGAGCAGGACCTAAAACTAAGTCCCTGGCAGGGTTCCTAAATGGAGTTATATTACAATAATTAACAGGAATATTATTACTACTAGTAGTAATTTTTGATTTACAGTTTCATGCTTGTTCCTAACTTCTTTCATTCTTTCATCACTCAAAGAAAGAAGCAGCAGAATATTATGAGATGAGACTGTCTGATGTCATGATTTAAATGTATTTGACAGCTAGAAATACGGAAAACCCATAAAGGAAGCCTGTCCTGAAATAGCGAGATTTCCAGGGTAATTTTTTCCTGATCTGAATACATTGGTGAAAATTCAGCTCAGATTTGGGGTGTTTCTCTACCAAGAACATCCTGAGTTTTGGTCTTGTTTCTTGTCTCAGATACCAAGTTCTCCCTGTCTCCAGTACCTTTAATGTAGGATCACTGCAAAACTCAAAACTGGAAGACATTGTCTATGATTATGTTAATCCCCTGCAATAATAGCATGGAGCAGAAAACACATGGGACATCAGGAACAGCGCTGCTTTCTGGCCCTGAACTTTCCAAATCAGAGACAGACACTAGTGGGTGACTGAGGGTTTTCTTCAGGTCCATGTTGAAAGATAATAGAACAGTGTTCAATGCTACACACAAGCAACAAAACCTAGTTATGAGTTAAAATGTCAAACTGGCTTTTAAAAGATCAAAAGTAAAATAGAGACCTTATCCCAGATTATTTCAAAGTGACTTATGGACACTGTGAGCGGCAGCTCTGGAGTGAAAGAGGGCCCATCCCGATGACACCAAGTGTTCTGCCATTTTATGATCCAAACACCCCACTCAGCACTGGTCTTGACCATATAAAACATGGTCTGTCTACTCCATCAAATCAGCAGAGCAGTTTATGATGGCCTTGGGGCAGATTTTAATCTCACCAAGTTTCTTCTTTCCCCTTCTTTTTTTCCCGTTGTGGGAGCAGTTGCCAGGTCTCCACTCTCATTCTGTAACTGGAACCCCTGAGAAGAAGCAGGCTGAAGAAGAGCCAGTTTATTTCATTTACTGATGCTGTAAACCCTGTCCAGCTGCTCTCCTTGTTCTGATGAGCACCACAGCCAGGGCTACTGCTGTCCCCACATTGCAGTGCCTCTGTCAGTGCAATAAGGCTGCAGCAGCACACAGAGAATCCATCATCAAGGAGCAGTGTGACAGGACGGATTCCCTGTACCTGGGAAAACACACCTCTCCAAAGAAATACGCACATAGACCTGCAACAGTGTGTACGCACATTTGCATGCATGCTAATATATAAATGTACATAGTCGCCTGCCTGCGCCACAAAAGTCTACACAAACACATTCCAAGGATCTTTATGGAAAGAAATGTATAAAGCTGCCCCATCCTGCCCATAGGAGTGAAAAGGCGTAGTTTTTATTGGTCTGATAAGCTGTGTATTGGAGACAACGGGAGAAGTATCAGAAATGGCAGAATTAGCTCCTGTGCAGGGGTCACATGGCAACAGCTGAGGTTGGGGAAGAGCGTAAGATAACCCTTCCAAAAAGACAGGGAAGCTGCCTCTTTCATTAGCTTTTGGGAGGAGATTTCTGAGTCTGCTACTGCTAGCTGAAAGACTGATCCTGGTTGGCTTTTACCCAGTTGTCTTGTGTCTGTGCTGTTACCAGGAGCAAGATCAATAAAAAACATTTTAGGATATATTTTTTTCTGATTTTAGTATCTTGGGGTTTAATTCTTAACTGCTGTATGCTCCCAGTGTGACCCGAATCGTGGTCAAGTCAGCTTTACAAAAAACTTCCCACGGTAAAAGAAATGATGCCTGTAGGGATTCACAAGCATGCTTACGTAAATGAAAACGTTGGGCCCATTTATGTCCTTGCTGATCTAACTTGCACATGTACTTTTGAAAACCCTGCCAACCATCCAGCCATCTCTGTGACTCCTCATACTCCTCCCTGCTGTGGGAAATCAGTCCGAGGGGCAAAACCCAGAGGTATATTAGGTGACTGAAGCTGGAAACAACCGATCTATTAATTAGACAGGTTTAGGCAGGTTATTTTGTGGGGAAGGGAAGAACTATCCTTTTAACTTTTTCTTTGAAAAAATGGAATAACAGATCTTCTCTTCCAAACTTTCACAATAGGTTGTCTGTGTGGATGCTAGATTTGGATGCACGGATACCCCCAACTATGAAGCCGCGATGCAGTTCAGGCTCAACTACAATCCGCCAAAATGGGTGGACACTGTCAGGAGAGCAGGTTTTCTTCCTGATATTTTTGCCATTTTCTTTTCGCTTAAGATTCAGTAATACTGTCAGAATTAGCTTCCTTGCTGGTATTTCAGGACATCTGCATCTGATTCCAGGTGGAATCAGAATGATTGGAAAACATTGAAATGAAGGGTGAAATGTTCTTTTAATGAAAAAGAAGACTCTTGGGTAGGAGTTGGAGGCTTATTTTATTTTTTTTCATTATTCTGAACCAAGATTCTTCAGGCCTTAGATCTCAACCAACATCTTTATCCTAACTAGGAAACATGTCCCAGTAGGTCTCCATTTTAGCAATGCTTCTTACCTAAAGTCTGTCTGAAGTGGAGGCAAAGTGAGTGCATCTGTTTGGGTTTCTTTTTTCCTAGCCATTTTTGTTTTGTTCTTTTTGTTTACACAGGCTAATGATAAATTAATGGGATAAACCAAAGGCCTTGCTGGAACAGCTGTAAACTCAAAGCAGGAAGTCATTCAAAGCCTCCGAAACCTGGCTGTGTAATGCTGGAGGAGTTAATGATGAAGAACCGAATCCTCAGCTGGAGCAAATTGGCATAGTTTGCTTGAAATACATGAGTTTCACTGATTTACAGCAGTTCAGGATGTGGCCTGAAGTGCCTCGCTATTCTGCTTTGTTTGCATTTTAAAGTGATCTCTGCTGGTTTCTTAATAGTTTTGTCTCCTATTGATGTATTCATGGGATGCCAGTAACCGAGCTGGTCTCCAGCAAGCGCAGATGGTAGAGCATGGAAAAAGCACTAGCTTGGTTTCCTAGGAAAATCTTTTTCTAAGAATTTCGGAATAGCAGAGGCTATTCCTGCAAAGGTTTCTGTGGTCTGACAGCTGGTACTGCCATAAGATCTAGTATCTGAGGTTCGTCTGTGCTCTTCTAAACATGAGGCAGTTTAATTTTGGAGTGGCTCAAAGATGCTCTTACATTATAGAGGATATTTAGATTAGCTTTCAGACACTATTGAGAGTGAAGTGCTGGAAAAAAAGTAGCGCAGGAAGATGGTGAAATCATGATGACCGGAGGGTTTGAAGGACAGACTGGAAAACACCCTTTGTGTACAGCGCTGTCAGGGCTGATCCTCCCTTGGACAAGTGGGATTGACTGGAAGTGCCAGTTGTGTTCCTTTGTAGTCTTACATTTTCTAATACTAAAATTAACGCAGCTTTAAAGACTGCTAAATTTACCCAGAGAAAGAGTGAATAAGAAATGAGTTATGCATTTGCTCTTTGGCAGAGCCAGAGCTTTATCAGTCAGCCTAACCAAGAGATAGTCTTTCTTCTGCTGATCATATCACCGGATGATCCCAGCATCATCTGGATCTCCAGGCTGTGAGTGAAAAATTGGCAGTGGCAGAGAATATTTCCTTAACGCTTGTTATAAAGGGTTTTTAGTGGAGGACACATGAGCATTCAGCTCTGCTTTTGCCTGAAAATGAAAGACTTAAAAATTGGAGGAAACAGTCTTGTTGCAATTAAGCATAGGCAAAATTGCCCACAGTTATTTGCAGCTACTAAAGTAGAGGCCACTCTTTGAAAGCCAGGCTATCAGACAGAGCAGCTACTTCCAATTATATCCTACTGGAGGGGACTTCTAAGCTGCCAAGATTCATGGAGGAAAGCCATTCAGAAAAATTGTGACAAAGTTCTGCCCATGGAAATAAACGAGGCTTTATCGAAGTCTAAACATTTCTTGGAAGTATACCAAGTGCAAAAAATATTTCCATAAGGAAGATTTATGAGATCCAAAGAGAAATTTCAAAAAGCAGGAGAGTAAGAGAGACAAGTAAACAAACAAACAAACTGAGTGACAGAGGCCAATTTTAAAAGTGAGTGTTTAGGGAATAGACCTGGGGCACGGAGAGCGAGGCTGAATCTCCACACCCCAGAGGAGGAGCCTGAAGTTGGGCATCCCTCACTTGAAGCAGCTCTGGGCAATGCTGAACGGTATCAGTTTTGCTCCAGATTGGAGCAAAAATGTAAATATGCTCTGTATTTCGTATTCACTCCCCAGCAGGGGTAAAGGATCTGTCTACTCTTACTGCTTCTCAGAACCTGTGTTCAACTTCAGACAGGGCATCACCCCAGTCTCTGTTACCCATTGCATGTAGCGTGCAACAGCCCAGTCTTCAGAGAGCTGACAGGGATTAGTGTGACCTCAGTCACCTTGCTTGACATGTAGATGACTAGAGGAACCCAAATGGCCTGTCCAGGGGAGGAGGTGGACCAAGTGCCTTGCTGAGGCCTTTGGGCTCTAAAATATGTGAAATCAGGAGAGTGACTAGTAAAGGTGTGGCAGCTGGACGCAGAGGAAAAGGCATACTCCAGTAGAGGAACCAGGATTTTTCTTTTTCTTTTTTTTTTTTAAGATGGTAATTCATAGAGGGCAGGAAGACAAAATTTCCAGAGTGTTAGGTTGTGTAGTCTGTGAGCAGAATTTGCCATTTCTAAACTGGTTTCATTCAGAGAGAGTTTTGATTTAGAAAATGGCATTTCTGTATGGATGTACTGTAAAAGGTGATAGCAAGGAGGGTAGGAAGCAAGAAGTCAACAGGGAAATAAAATAGAAGTCATTGCAACAGATTGCTTTGTACAACCTGTTCTGATTTTTTTCCCCCAAATTATTGGTTCACACTGCCCTTAACATTTAGATTTTCATCTGTTTGCTTCTTTTTGTGAGAGGAAAACTATGTTAGTCATCTCATAAATGCTTACATGGAGATGTTTCCCATCTGCTTGCAGATGCGCCATGCTTGCTTTCTGCTAGGGACCTGGCAGTTCTCAACGTTTAAATGAAACTGAACCCACGCCATTTGCTGGATGGGCACACTCCAAGGAGCAAAAATGAACATTTCTCAGTACTGGTGCTTCTGTTACAGTGTGTTGAGCTCTGAAAATATTTCCAAACATCCACTGCAGGTTGCATTCTTAAGGAAAGACCCCTTCAATTAAGACCAAGAATTAAGACATCCAAAGCCGTTCAAGATGCACACACACGTTTGTATTTTGTGTGTAAACATTATTTCCATTTTCTTGACTCCCTTCCAACCGATTCTCTTCCTTCACCATACAACATATGTATCTCTCTTTGATCCTGCAGCACCATGCTACTTCACCATACATTGTTCAGCGTGGGCTGCCTCCATCCCAGGATGGTTTCACTTCAACAGTAGGTGGGAAGCACTGTGTTTGCTGCGTTCACTCTGACACTGAGGTTTCGCTGGGCATTGTTAGTCACTGCTTTTGGCACACTTTGAAATACTCAGATGTGTAGGACTCTGCTCTACTCTCTTCTCTATAGGCAGCCGAGCCAAAATCCAGCAGTGCCATCCAAACACTCAAAACCTTCCCAGTTCTCTGCTTGCGCGAATCTCATCTGTCTCTTTCTCTTTTGATTCGCCTGCCTCTGAAAGGTTTGTGCATTTTGCAGACAGCATGGAGGCGGAGGGCGGGGGTGGCAGGGAAGAAGAAGAACTCAGTGATATACTGAGTATATAGAACAGTGTATAATATACTGAGTGATGCAACAGCAAGAGAGCTAAGTGAATGCTACTGCCTTGTGATTTACTGCTTGCAAATGGCTTCTCTTCTTCTGAAATACTGTTAATTTAATAGACAAACATCCTAGGATAAAGGCTCGCTAGAGACGCAACTGATGGGATAAACATCGAGAGATTAAAGACCTGTGGGCAAAGTGTATAATTCTGTTATTAAAATCCCAAAGTGCTCCCTTAAAATTAGACCCTAGCAAAGGAAGAGGAGTGGAAAACCTGTGCTTAAAAGGGGGAGTTATTGTGTTGAGCACTTCAGAATCATTTGCTAAGCAAAGTTAAAAGGAATAATAGCGCCGAGCTGGGTCTTCCGCTTGTTTTCCTCCTGCTGTCCCTAACTATCAAAGTGGTATCAAAGAAACCTACTTATTAGCTATGTGTTGAGAACATTTTCCGAAGGCAGCCAGAAAGCCATCAGTGACAGCATTTCTGTGACCTCCTAATTGCACCCCACACAATGTGGCTGCTGTTAGGCCCAGAAGACAGATGCATTTGCAAAGTGTGTCCCATGTCATTATATCCCAGCTCACGAGTGAGCATGCCATGCCCAGTGGTGCCTGTTAGGGTTTATTTTTGCAATATCTAGTGATTCCAGCCGAGATCAAGCTGTCAGTAGACTAACTGCTGCCCAGGCTCTGGCACAGTCCGTACCTAAAAAGCACAGTCTCAACAGGGGGGCCACACAAAAGGAGATATCACCACTAAACCGGACAGCCAGAGGAAGCTGAAGCATAGGGATCCCAATCCTCTGGATAAACCCAATCTGAACAAACTTAGTTCTTGATTCTTTATACACCATTGACCGGTTTCACTGCAGATTCCCCAAACAATAGACCAAGGTGGATGGCTTGGTCTTCCTCACCACTGAACACCCTCTCTGAACGTTTTCCATGCACCCAGAGCAGTGCTGGGTGAGTCTTTTTTGATGTGTAGGTCACGGAGAAAGCTAGTTTGGTTTTCTTGGATGAGAGAAGGTCCTGATCCAAGGGAGAGGAAATGCTGAAGTAATTGCAATGACATATAGGAGGGATTTGAGGAAGACCACTGTGAAGCAAGAGAGACCTGCATTCCTTGCCACCAGCTATCAGGTAGAGGGACATTCCTTCTGTTAGTTAGCAAAAAACAGCGTGATAAAGCTACTGATTAGCTGGTCCTTTCACTCTGAAGGAATTTTCAATGCTCTGGTCAAAACTTTGAATTTATCTTTCAGCGCGCATTCCAGTTTTCAATTTTTTTTTCCTAAGGTGTACTGAAAAGTCAACATTTTCCCATGACCTATGATGGGAAAATTCTGAAGAAAATAATTTTTTACAAACCTCCAACAGTTTTCCCCCCAACGTACATAAGTGTCTTTGTTGTTGTTGTTGTGTATGAGAAGGATAACATACATTAAGGGGAAGAACAATTCTTTAAGACTGAAAAAGTCAAAATATTCTGTTACCAGAGACTTAACAGCTGTCTTCAATTGAAATTTTACTGAAATCAGTGTTTGTTCCTGTAGCATGTTTTGATTTTGACAAATTGATGTTTTCCAGTGGGAGAACATCCCATCAAGATGCCAGCTACTTCTGTGATCAGTAGTGGAAATGAATCTCGATTCCCATGAATATGTATCCTGTTGTTGAATTCCTGGGTGTGTAGTTAATTAGGAACTCCAACAGAATCAGCTTTTTCATGAAATTTGTGAGAACTTAATATTTTTGAGGCTGCTAATCTGTGTATCACATTTGATTAAAGCTGTTCAGTTAGTTCAAAAGTTATTGGATGGGACTGTGTAGTGGAGTAGGTAGATGAGGCTATTCCCTTACGTTTGCACATCCAAACACAGAGCATGATTTTGCTAGGAAATCAGGCCAATAGTGCACCTTTTAAAGGTTAATTTTGGCTCTGCTTTGATGGAGGTATGTCATGTTTTCCAGCTGGAAACTAGAGGAGGTCACACTAGAAATCTCCATTGTTGCCCAGATGCTTCCAGTGAACCCAGCAGCACTCAGGAAATCAGTGCCATAGACTATGCCATATTGCGGGTCTCTCCATGAGTGGATCACTCCACTTGTTGTTTTATGCAGGGACGTTGTACAAGGACACAACAGTAGCAACAATCCCTCCAGACACATCTTTTGGAGCTGCATTAGGAGAGAGTGGAAGAGAACCCCCAGATTAACAATTGTCAGTGACAAATTACTCTGAAATCAACCGATCATGACAAAATGCACTTTACTATGTATTAGTCACATATCACTGATAGCAATATTAGAGTCCATAAACATGCTTTTAATGATCAAATATTATTTAATGTATGCCGAATCTCACAGTAAGTGGAAATTAAATGGACAATTTAGTGTATCATCTGTATGCATAGGCTCAGAAGCATTTCTCCAGCGGATAAACATTGACAATAAAGCTGTTGTTCAACAGAATACTACAGCTGCCAGATGTTAAAGGTTTTGGCCTTTGAATGTGTTGTCCCAGAGAAAAAGGTTGACATTTGCTGTTGTATTGGCATATCTTTTGTAGTGAGAAAAAAGAAATTCCAGCTCTATTCTGAAGGCAATAAGGGCTGGTGAGTAAAGGAAGGGACTTAAAAAATCCCCATTTCCAGGCCTGTAGTTGGTCAATTGAGTGGCCATGTCCTGTTCATCTGCTCTTTTTTTTCACCACCCTTGTCTTCTGTGCAACAGCTTGCGCATTTATATATCTGCAGTAAATTACGCAGCAGCTCAGCCAGGTACCAGCCCTGACATCGAGACCGAGTTGCAGCAAGGAGAGGAACGATTTATTTAACTTTCCTTGGAATGACTGTCCACCAGTAGTCATATGAGCCCCCCTTCCCCACCTCAGAAGAAAAGGTTTCTATCCTTTTGCTACTTCTAACTTGTATTAGTCCTACAAAGCAACACAGCAATAAAAAGTGTTAAATTAATTTGGCATGCAAGACAGAGAGCACCTGTTAACTCTCTGGTACCATACTGCGTTTGCAGAGGTGGCTGTTAAGAAAACAAATTTCTTTTTTGATTTGTAGACTGAACAAATTTAAACTGGAGTCCTTGAACACAGTCACTGAACCTCATTGTGCTTTTTGTTTAAAGACCAAAAAAGGAGACACTCTTCTCAAGAAAATGTTTTAAATACAATGAACTCTCTGTAATTCTACAGTTCTTTCAGACTTCAGCATAATGCAAAAATACTGTTAAATTCACACAGTCCCACGGTACTGCAGGTTGAGGAGCCGGGTCTTGGTATACCTGCTCACTTTGAGGTAAATCAAGGAAAAAAAGTCTAGATGAGGAGGGAAATGAACAGCATACACAGATGACAGTGCCAGGAATATCCTGAGACAGACTGTATTCACATCAGGATTCCTTGAGTGGTTTGTATGGACATTTGCATCAAATTAAAGACCTTCGTCAAGTCTCCCATGTTAATGGAAGTTTCAGTCCCCTATACCTTCCTTTGCCAGCTGTGCTGTGATCCCAACATATTATCAAATCTGGAGCTTCCAGTGCAAAAACTGCTGCAAAAGAATTCCTGCAGACACAGTGAGCGAGGTATTCTCCTCTGGGGAGAATATTTACAACCCACAATCAAAATAACTGGTTTGCGCCATAAAACTCCCCAACTCAAGCTTCACCTTCAACCCTGCAAATGCTAAAGGTGGCACATGATGCATTTCCCACTCTCCCACTTTCAGAAAATCCATTTAAGATTCTTTGAATAAATATCCAAAGAGAGGGCACATGAGCAGCAGTTAACTCCTTGTGCACTGTGGTGGCACCTGTATCAGAAGACAGCCTTACCCCGGTCATGATCATGAGCATCTGATTATATCCTTCTGATAACCTGCTCTGAAATAAACTCACAAGAGTCTTCCCACTGTTTGCTCAGACTCTTATACACAAATCCCCACTTTATCCATAAAATCACAACGATGAGCTGTGGAAAAAAAAAATAAATGAATTTTTGTGCCTCCCATCTTAATATTTTAGTTTGTCCCTTTGCACAGACTTGCCTTCACGCATAGAAGCCATAAATCTGGCTTGTCACTTTTATGATTATTAGTGGTTAGACCTGATGAATATTGATATGTGGCAAGCGCTCTTTCGACATTAAATACATTTGCCAATTTTCCTCCTCCAAACTCCACCCGTTAATGCTTCATCCAATATGAATCAATATTGGTTTAATAATTAACATGTTTAAACATTTTTTAATGTATATTTCATGATGAGAAGATCTATGTTTATTTTATGATGATAAAATATTTAGAGCCCAGGGAATTTTACTGTGCTGTCATCACAGCGTTAGTTGGGCCCTTCTCACTCTGCCTGAGGGGGCATCTCTCTGTCTCTTCTCGGCAAAGCTGAGGCTGAAAAGGTTTCAGCTGCTTGTGCAGACGGTCTGTTTATGTGGATCTGAAGTTATCTGAAATATGTGGCAGGGCTGGAAGGGAAGGACTGCCGGTGCGTTTGCTGCAGAGGGACAGTGCTCACTGTCAGCAGTGCGAGCTCAAAACAACAGCCATGGAGGGGGACCGGGATCTGACCTGGAGAGACTTGTAAGAGGTTCAGCATCAAAAGCGATTCAGACTAGAAGTTCAGACTTTGGAAAACATGCACAAAAGTGAGCAAGGAAAGAGAGAGAGAGAGACTAAACCTGGTACCGGGAAGGCTTTAAAGAGCCCGTGGTGCTTGCTGCATAAGTGGGGGCTCACTGTTCCTCTTGAAGCCAGCAGGCTTGACTTTCTGCTGCTGTTTCTGTACTGGCAAAAGCAGGTGTTAAAACAAGTTTCCTGGAGTGGGAAGGTTTGGTGGGAGTTGAAAACCTCCCTACATAAGTGAGGGGGTTATTCATTAGCGCCTATGTAACACGCAGAGGGTCTTGACAGCCCAACAGGGAAGAAAAATACCTGTAGGATAGAAAAAGCTTAAGAAACACAGATTTGGTGCTCTGCTGCTTGGCCTTAGAGGTGTCTGGCTCCTCGGATCCTACAAGACCTCACCACCACATCACCTTGCAGAGGACAAATGCAAAGAGCTCAGCCTGCAGATCCATGCAAATGGCATTCAGGTGATGCTTTGGCTTTGCGCTGGCTCTTACACGAGGGTGAATTCAGCTCTGGCTGCCCAGGGCCACCAGGGAATCGGGGATAATGAACAAACTGGCTCTGAATTCATTGAAATCCAGGTGAAGGTTTCCTGTGAGACTGTGATTAATGTGATAAAGATGATTATGTTTATTTCCATGTATTTGTTGAAAATTATTCAACTGGTCACAGTCCAGTGGCTCCTGATGTTCCACTTCTGGGCAGCAGAGCAAATACCTTGTAGTACATCTGATCTGGCTCTAATCGGGTACCAGCCCTGACAACAGCCCTCTCGCGCATGGGTTTGGAGGAGTGCTGCAAGCCGTTTTCAACAGGGCTGNGGGGGGAAGAACGTATCAAAGTCATGATGTCTCCTGAGAAGAGATTTCCTTGTCAAGGTGTGTTTGTTTGATAGCACATCCAGAAGGAGGAAATGTAATGTGGTTTCACACTTTACTTTTTCAACCCATGTAAACTTCTGGCATTCAGAAAAAAAAGAATTCTACAGCTTAACCATGCATTTTGTGAAGCTATTAGATACTTCATGGAACAAAAAAATCCATCAAGGGCATTAAACCCAAAGATAACACCTCTGAGTCAGGCAGTCCCTGAGCTGCTGATCACTGGAGGCTGAGAAAGAACAGGACAGAAGTACTGCCACTTACTTGCCCTGTTTATATAGTCTTTCCTAGTGGCAATTTTTGGCCACTATTGAACTTATGATACTGGGCTAGGTGGAGTTTTCCTTTCAACTGACAAAGCTCTTCTTTTATTTTTATGGAATGAAATGTGAACAGAGCTGGGGGAAGGTCGGTTAGGATGTTGCTTTCTAAAAATACCCTGTGTTTTGACTTGAGCTTAAAAACCTTTCTGAAAAATAGGGAGGAGAAGGGGAATGCTTGCACATCCTGTTTGACATCCGGGAACTTCCCGCAAGATTTGCACAAATAAATAAATAAAATTTAAAAAGCCCCCCCAAAAACCCTGACAGGTTTCAAAGGTTTTATTTAACTTCATTGCAATTATTTTCCGCAGCCCTGGTTAGGAGTAGCAATTATATTAATCCTTCTCCTCCAAGTTGTTAATCCTAGTAAAGCAACCTGTTGCTTGGAAGATTGTATGTTGTTAGGGAGCTCCCTGAGAACAATTATTCATGCTTGGGGAGTGCATTCCTAATGCACGCACTTTTATTTAGGCTGAAATTCACCCCTAGGAAGCAGGGCTGTGCTCAAAGCCTAGGTATCACTTAATTCACGCTTAAACCCTTCAAATCAGAGGATAAAATTAAATCCAATGCAAAACTATACTGATGTGGTTAGGAGACCTCAGTGCAGAAATCAGTGGGGCTTTGGGTGAGGAACAGAAAATCACTGAAATTAAAATCACTTCCTCTGAATTTGATGGATCTGAGCTGGTGTGAGAGGTGGGAGATGGAAGAAAGAAAGATGCTCGCATAGTTATATGAGCTTGTATATTTATGCTCCAAACCTGAGTGCACAGTGTAAATCGGACAAGACAAGTAAATTGCACCCAACGAGCAGTGAAAGAAGGCAACAGCGTTCATGCAGAATCTCAATTTACACCGCAGCTGGGGTCTGGAGGAGCTTCACTAAGAAAGCAGGGGTCTGAATTGCAATCTGCTTTTTCTTTCCCCTCTTTTTTTCTCCCAGTTATTCGGCGTAGGAGGTATGCTCCGGGGAGACTGGCAACACGGCACTATGAGGCTGCGAACCAGTCACCCGGTGCCTGCAAAGAAGTGTCCCACATCTGAGGATGCGTTCCACATACTGCTAATAGCCTAAGAAAGATTTGCTTGGGCACTGTGCTCTGACATGGATTGCTGTCATTTCCATGTTAATACGCTGCTGTTCACCAGCCAGCAACCTTTGTCCTTGTAAAATGCTCCCATGGCTTTGTCACAGCAGAGTGGCTCCGGGGGCGAGCCAAGCAGACTTGCTGCCTAATGCTAATGGTGATACGTTCCCCGACTTTTTCCTTTAAACCTATGAGGCAGAAATTCTAAATTTTGTTGCTCTGAGCATGTTTAAAACTATTCATAACGTGGCCGTATCCCAACTCCTTGCAGACCTTTCTACCACCTGCTTCCCACGAGATGCATGCTCTGCTGTGGGTATGGAGCGAGCAACGGGCTCGTGGGGCTGTGGGGTGGCCCATCTGCACACTGGGGCTGGGATTCGTCTCTTCTGGCTTTCAGCAGCTCCAGCACAATTGTCTGCAGCCGAGCTAGCCATCTAAACTCCCCTTGTAGTTGGGAAAGAGAAATAAGCAATTCCACAGCACAATTCATCTGACTTGTTTTAGATGTCTGCCTTAGAAAGAGATGAATTGGGCCCCAGAAGTGACAGTTTCTCTGCTTTGATCGTAAAGGGAGTCTCGCCGACCTGCAGGGATGCAGACCTGTAAGCTCTAAATACCTGTACACAGCCAGATAAATCCCAGAGTACATGCCTTGTCCTGATGTAGCCCAGGGATGCTCTGCTCTGGGGTGTCGAGCGACACCCATGGTGGTGCCCTCTCCTGAAACAAGACCTCCTCTGCCCTAAGAATTGTGAGGTCCCAGCTCGGAGGCTCGCAGTGCCTCATTTCTCTTGATCATGGTGGTTTGCTATGACAGATATTCCATTCTGTCCCTGTATAAATCTCTTCTGAAAAGCTGTCAGGCCATGTAAGAAAGAAAGATGGAGCTCCTTCTTGCAAAGTGCTGACAGGGTGCCGCCACGTACCAGCACAACAGCAGGGCATGAGACAGCCACTTCTCTTTCCCCACAAGACTCTTGTCCGCTTGCTCACCTCCTCCTGTCCCCAGCTGAAGCACGGGAAGTTTTTTGGTTTGTTCTCTTTTTTTTTTCATCCAGCAATAAAATGCACAATTTTTTTTCCTGATGGTCTTCTTATCACATTTAAATGGGTGTTTGATCCAGTTCTGTTCTTGCCAGGTGTTTGTTTATTTACTCATATCCCTGACTGCAAAGATATTGTTGTTCACAGACACGTTGTCAGGGGAGATTTTATTCAGTGGCAGCAGACGTATTCCCCCGCAAAGTATTGATGCAGATATTGAGTGCCAACTGTCCTTGTGTGTTAGGAGACATTTTAGCCCAGTTCTCTACAACCTGCTCTTCATAAGTGTCTCCAGCAAGCTCCACTCCCAGTTTCTGCTGCAACTCTTCCCAGAAGCCTCATCACCCACTGGTCCCAGCCTCCTCGATGCTGACCCAGCATCATTGCATGCTGTCCCCTTTACCAGAGTTGTGTGACATTTGACAACATAATCCTAAAGAAAGAAGCAGGAGAAGCCCAAGAAGAGAGAAAATAATTTCAAAACTTCATTGGTTGAGGTGTATTTTCTATGCATACCTCTCTCCATACACTTCCATGGTGCTCAGATGTCACTGAGGGCATGAAGGCATAAGGGAAATGGTAAAATGGTTGAATCGCAATGTTTGAGTGCTGTTGACTTCAAGGTGCTCGAGTCACCTTCCTCCCACAGGCACCTGTGTGCACTCTCTGAGAGGGCTGAAACATGTCTTTTCTTGCAGGTGACTGTCTTCAACCTGGAGGAATGAGCCAACATCAGATATTTTGGTCATCAGTCGTGCAGCTCGGCCCCGTGCTGTAACCCATAGGCTGTGTGTGGTAAGCAATGATGTATGTGCAATCAGAAACCTCCTCTACACACATGGGCATCTCTTTTTTTGCTGCGTACGTGCTCTCTGCAGGCACACTGACTTCAAAAACAAGCATGGTCTATGAATGCCAGCCACGTCCTGCTCTACCTGCTGCATCAACCGGGCATTTCTATAGGAAATGTATACACATCAAACACGCACACATAACACAGAGACACACAAGAGTTGGGGGAGTCATGCATACTTACTAGTACACACACCCACATACAAATGCAGTGAGACATACTATGTGAACAACCATACTGTATTTATTTATTGGAAAGTAGTCCTGTAAAGTTCTACAGTAATTGCATACAAGCGGTCTCGTCTCCACGTGCAGATGTGCGTGCACAAACTCTTTCCCCTGGATTTTTGTGCTGTGCAGTCTTCAGGGGTGAGTGTATCTGGTCTGTCTCCCAGATCTATCACATTCCAGGACTTTATCCAGACCCCTTCAATGAGGTTTCAAATGTTTCTGTGCATGTTTCAATCAGTTCAGGCATGTCAGACAAGTAAGTGCTGTGGAGGTACCTGCAAATTACACCATCTGGCTGCCTCAGTGAGCCAGACAAGAGGCAGACTGCAGGGAAAGGGAGAATCCAGGCATTAAAGGAAGGAGTGGAACGTAAAACTAACCATTTGCAGAGGAGGAACACTTAAAAATCACTCCAAATAATCTTGCAGTAAAGGTTTACCGATTTCATTTTATTAATCAAATCTGAAAAGTGTGAAAGAATTTTCTTTGGCGTGAACTCAGTCCACTGGAAGATCATTTCCAGCTTAACCTTTGTGCTGTGAGTAATGCCAGGAAATGTCCTTTGCAGCAGAATCTGCAGAGTCCAGATCTGGGCCTCTGGGGGTGAGAAATGGTTCATAACGGGATGCCAGTGGGTTCAGTATAGCTGATATAAGTAGATAACTCCACAGGTAGATGACAGGGCCTTTTTCCCCCAGACCCATTTAAGACAGAATATAGGCAAATTTTTATGCATGAGTCCACATGAAACAATGTCATTTCCAGCTAAACAAGGGGCTGGTCAGGCTTTTTGTCTTGTGTACAGCTTTTCAAGTTCTCATTAAAAACAAAACCCCTCACACCACTTCTGCAAGGTGGCTTTAAATCAGAACTGGAGGATTATTATGGGGGGAAGGGGTATTTTCAGGGGAAATAAATTATTCTCACACAAAATAGATCTTTTCTTTCAGAAAGTTTAAAAGGTGTGGAAAAAAAAAAGTTTTCTACTAGAAAAATAAAGGAAACCAGTTAAGCAGGCTCAGACTGGGTTCTCAGACAGGGATGGATGGATGAATCTCTAACTGGGAGCAAGTGCTCAGAGGCAGGCTCGCTTGCCCAGGCTGAGGGACAAGAACAGCCAGTGACACAACGGCTTGTGTCACCGTGATGCTAACTGTACCTATTCGGGAGGCAAATCAAAGATGCTCATCTGTTGCAATGTTGATCTGGCAATTTCCCTTAGCAGAAAGTTCCTAGTGGGAAAAACAAGGAGGGGGAATAAAAGTGCTTATTTGTTGCAAGGGAAGCATGTTTTTGTTGACTCAACCTTCATTAAATGGCTCTCATTATTGCCACAGTGTGAGCTGTTGGCACAAGCCTCTGCTCTGTCACTAAACCCTAATGCTGTCTGGAAAAGGAAGCGAAGGGAAGCAGGGCAGGAGAAGAGCCTGAGTGTCCGTCGCCCGTCCCACACCCCATCCCCGAGCTTGCCCTGATCTGAAAGAGAGATGCTGTGCCGGGAGGTGCCAGGAGCCCCGTGGCTGAGCTATAAATCTCACTCAGTCAGAGAGGAAGATTTATACTCACAGCTTGGAAACAACGCCTGTAGCATACACACACATGCACACACACTGACACGCACACGCATTCCCGCCCGGCAAAAACCAGCAGCTTTGCCAGAACTGAGACTGAAGACAAGGTACAGTCCCAGGAACAGCTAAATTGCTTTCATGACTTTCCAGCAGCGTTTTGAAGACAAATTGGGGGCTTGTGTTTTAAATGTATCCCCAATTTGCATTTTGATTGGCTAACAGGCCATGCAAATTCCACGGTAAAGTACTGATCTGTCAAAGGCATCTGACAGTTTTCAACAATTGCTGAAATGGCTTTAAAACAGACCTGTGAGAGCTGGGGAGAGAAAAAAAATATCAAAAACCCTCTGCCTGATGAGTGAGTTCTTTCATCTGCTAAAAGCTCTCCAAGCCCACAAGCCTGAGGCTGACTTTAAATAGAGTCAATGGAGAAATATCTTCTAGACAGGGGAATGATGAAGCCCTCCAATAGTCTCTCTCCCTTTCATTTGCACTCTCTCTCTCTCACATATGTATTTACCTTTCCTCTCTTCCTCCCTCCAGAAAAAGTCCTATCCAGGCTGGTGCTGGGTACTCTAACTTCTCATGGATGTCAGAGGTGTCTGCCATTCAGCATCTCATGGGGTTGAATTTTAGGATGGTCCTGCAGCCACAGGGTCATGGGATCTTCTCCAGTTGTGATTGATGTTGAGGCTCTAAAGTAATTTTATCACGAGGTAAAGGGATTCTTCAATTTATGGTATCTTAAATGAGTCACAAGGGATTTTGGCACTGGGTTGCCAATCAGATACAACCTGTTTCTGGTTTCAACCAAGAGACATGTCACAGGGAGGCATTAAACTGCCCTGCAATACTGCCCTTGGCAGTGTGAGATGAAGCTAGTTGCATGCTCCCACAGCAAGCCACTGCATGAGCACTTTAGCCAGAGCAAAAGAGGCTTTGAGACGCAGTGGTGAAGGGCCCGCAGGGGGCTTTTGCTAGTTTGTCACAACATTTTTGGGAGATATAGGGCAACAGAAAGAGCCTAGATATTCTAGGGTCCTACAGCTGTGCAGGGTTATCTGTCTGCAAACATTTTCCTAAGTTCAAAAAATGTTCATGTCCTGAAGCAAGTCACAAAACTAAAATTTCAAGTCCTCTGCAAAGTCAAAATGAATAAAATAAATATATAAAACCAATCTCTTTTGGTTAAGCAAAACTTTCTCTTTCGGTAGGCTATAAACCTTTTTCTTTCATTTTGTCATGTATTGACAAAGCAAACAAAAAGCCCTTCGATCCCATAATTTGCTAAGCTACAAAATGAGAAAGACATTGTGAACTGTTGTTTTCTGCATTGCACAGGAGATATTCTTTGAATGGTTTCCATCACGATACCCTCCTCCCAAATTTTTGAGTGAAGAAAATATTAAAACTGGCCCTATCTCCATTTAAAAAAAAAAGTTTTCAAGGAATTTTCAGTTTGGGTTGAGAGTGTCCTGAGACAGTCACATCAAATAGAACCTAAGAAGCATTTAGAAGAATGGTGGATACTGAAAACTGCAGTTTCAGGCTACCAAGACTCCAAACTGTTTCTGACTCCGGAGATTTAAAGATGTCACCCACTCCTTTCCTGTGTGAAAGAAGTCAGCTCATCTTTGGGTGCCTTGTTACGGATCAGCCCACTGACCTCTGCGGAGCCCTTAGGCCGTCTCCATGCACAGTGACATAATAATGATGGATAAGAATCATTTACCATTTTGGGGGAGAGGCAGAACAAAAACAATGTTTCCCAGGCCAAACTGTGGAGCCCGGCTCTGCACCAACCTGCCCCCTTTCCCAGAGCAGCGTGCAACTTCTCAACCCCACAGCACATTCCTCTCCCTGCCCTACAGCTCAGCTCTGATGCCCCAGCAGCTCCTATACTTTTGACCTCACAGGCGTTGCACAATCTGCCGATGAGCCTGTTCCTCCTTCTGCTTCATCTCAGTGATGCCGCATCAGCCTTAGGCGAACTCAGCTGTGAAGAAATGACTACGCCTTGAGGCTGCAGACCTTTTGAGATACGCATGCAGGCTCTACCAGCTCCAACAGGCACTTCTACCTACTCGTTCCTCTTCTCTTGCTCTTCCTGGTTTCAGGTGTGATGCATTCCTCCTGCATGGTTCCTAGCGTGCATCCTGCTGGATGCTGCTATGTGTCGTAAGGTGATATGTAAAATCATCATAACATTGTGGGATGAGGAGAGAAGGTTGGCACTGAACTAGTGTGGTCTGGGAGAGATCAGTGCTACCTTTGGATCAGCTATGTTGAGGAAAAAATAAGGTAGTGTGTTTAGGACATGTCTGTGTGTGAATTACAAGGTTGTGAGGGCAACACATTGTAGCGTGGTGCGATTCCTGAGTGCTTCAGGACTTGAGGCCTGTGTGGCCCACGGGGACGGTGAATGTTCCCTCCATGCTTGTTCCACCAGGATAAGGAAACGACTGAGTCTGGGGTGGAGCTATAGAGGAGGAAGAGCTGCAGTCAAGAGACTCCATCCCAGAGCTAACATCGCTGAAGATTCTGACCCAGCTCTGCACAATGATGTATGGCTTTCCCAGCTTGCATTAGCCTTGCATTAGCAATGACTGATGAATCTCTGCACCACTTGTCTTTGCATGCTCTGGATGAGGCCTCAGCAAATTACCTCAATCATCCGCGTCTCCTACACACAGCTCTGGCCTCACTGCATCTCTCCAGTCACCTCTCCCCCTCTTCTCTTCAACATGCAGTCCCCAGTCTTAACTCACCGGCTCCTTTCTCTAGTATTCTCTCCCTGTTTAACCCAAGCACATTAGTGACTTGGTCATCCGTTTAATCCCTAGCTAAGGTCATTGGAATTGTATCCTAGAGTGAGGAAAGAGCATGCAAGGTATTTTTCTCACTACTTTCCCTCCTTCCCCAGGCATTCCTCTAGGAGGATTTCCCTTTGGCGTTAGCTAATCAGATGATCCAACTCGGTGAGTGGGGAGAGCTGCCTCAGGACAAAGTTCAAGCCTTTTTCTCCTCAATGGCTTCTTTGTGACAGTTCCTATTTAGCCTTTAGCAGCAGGTATTTAGTTACTAATTTCCCATCTCCATCAGGTGGATGGAGCACAGGGATGGCTGGTCTTGGCGCTCAGAAGTTTTCCACGTGGGAACAATTTTTTTTAAGGCGTTGCCCCTGGCACAAACTGGACATCTTGGTGGGTTAAACACAAAGATGAGGAGGAGGTTGGAAGGAGGGGACAATGTGACTTCTATGTGCAACTCAGCGATTAGAACTGGATTGTGCTTTTCTTGTTCTTTGCCATTCCCCCCTCGTGCCTTGTAATGGTCATTGGTAGCAATTTGTGTCATGCTGTCCTGGGCTCTGAGATTCCGCAAATCCATTCATTACGGCCCCCAGGAACAAACCCCATCAAATCACCAGTTTATAAACTGCATTTCAGATATGTTACATGAGCACTGATTGCAAATCTGAAGACATTTCCATTTTGCCTCAGGCCAAGATTTTTAATTTAAAAAAAAAAAATCCCGTCAGGGTCTGTGCAAAGGCTCTTTAGATATTCCAACCAGCACAGTTTATTTAAAAATTCAATAAGGCAATTTTCATGGCAGCAAGGAAAAAGAAGTAATGCTGGTGTCTGCACACTCAGTAAGGAGAAGGAAGCGGCCAGGATCTCATCTCCCAGACCCACTCAAGCCAGACTATGCTGCTGCCTCATTTTAGCTCCTAACAGCCTACAGCCCCAAACCCGAGGTACCCTGTCTAGTTGACAATTAAATTTTCTTCAACAGTGGAACAAGGATTAGGGAATAGGGAGAAGAAATGGCCTTTTTAGAATAAAAATCTTCTGCCCAGGAGTCACATTAGTGAACACAGAGCAAATGTAAGTGATCAAACCTATTTCTGGACTTTGTGAGGCTGGTGACAATGGTTAGAGGAAGAGAGTGGTTCACTCTGCATAGGCATAGCCATGGGAAGTGGACAGAAGGTAAGTAGGATGCATATCAAATGTGGTCATTCTCTGCTTTCTGTGAACCATAAGGGGCTCCTTGGGAAGCAGAGACAAAAGTGAATTGCTGTGCTTGGACCAGAGGCGAAGAAACATCCCTGGCTGCTCTAGACTATGTAGCAAAGGTGTTTTTTGCTACCTTATGGCCATTGCTATCTTGCTATCGGTTCCTCAGACAGGCATAGACAACAGCCAAGACATCCCCTTGCCTTGACACGGCATCAGGACACACCCAAGTCCAGGCTTTGGGGTTTGGGAGGTTCCTATCCCATCAAAGAAAGAAGTAGCCAGAAATTAGTAGTGCTTACAGTGAAGAGAACACAGAGTCACCCATCCTTCCCCTCAAGACCTCAGCCCAAATACCCACCCCACCAGAGGAGCAGACACCTGTGTGACTTCCCCCATGATAAGTACTCAGGTCTCAGCCCACCGGCAGAGGAGCTGAAGGACTTTCTGAGCCTGCTGCTAACGAGATCATTAAGACAAACACAGCGATTACATGAACCTTTCCAGTCAGAAGGATGAGGTGGGCTTTTAATTAAGGTAATTATACTCAGCTGGAAAGACTATTTGCAAAGGCTTTTAAAGTCTCCAGGAAGGTGCTGTGCTGATAAGCTGGGTTTAAAGATAGTAATACTGATAGAGCCTGTGAAGCCTACTGCCTGTGTGGACTGCCGGACTGGAGCCACCAGCATTGCTACTGTCTTGCTTGAGAAACCTCATGCTATGTAGGCGAGGCAGGCAGTGCTTTGCCAACGGCAATGTCAAGGATGAGTTTGTGCTGAAGCATGTCCATTATGGAGAGGACGCTGCTCTCTTGGCTCAGGGGAGTTTTCAGAGCATCAGCACTTTTTCCTCTCCAAAAGAGGACAAAGACTTCTAACTTCAGAAATGTTCCCAGGTCAGTAATTTGTGGGGAGAGGCCGGTATCAGTGTCAGGTGAGCTGGCATTTTGTGTTTGTAATTGAGTGGTTTGTGTTTATGTGTTGGTTTTTTTTTTCTTAAACTCCTTTAGTGCAGTGAACTACATTTCCTGTATGAAAAACTATTGCAGCTTGAAATTGGGAACTTTGCACTTTGACAGTGTCACACTTCTGATAATTCAAAACTCCTATGAATTGTAGAAGATGGGTCAGAACTGACCCTGGCCTGCAAGAAGCTGGGATTTTGACAAAGCAATGCTTCCTTGTACAAGTCCCATGGAAAACTTCTAATCAGCTCTGGTTGTGTCCATGTTAGTCCCTTTTTTTCACTTTTTCTGACTAAAAGCCATTTACAAACCTACCACTCCTTGTTAGAGAGTTGTTCTTCTCTTCCTTTGTAACAGCTTTTCTGAGTATTGGGGACCCACAGTAAGGACATCTCATTGTTTCCTTATCCTCAGCAAGAAAGACAGAGCAGATCAATGTGACTTACA
The DNA here is from genome assembly GCA_013398815.1 of Ibidorhyncha struthersii. Classification (NCBI taxonomy): domain Eukaryota; kingdom Metazoa; phylum Chordata; class Aves; order Charadriiformes; family Charadriidae; genus Ibidorhyncha; species Ibidorhyncha struthersii. Next base: position 688,414 of record VZSZ01011807.1, on the reverse strand, counting down.
CTTCACCCTTTCCCATTCAGTGCTGCCTCTCATTTTGTTCTGCTTTTAATATCATCTTTATTGCAAGTCTGTTCTAATGCTGCCTGTTTATTTATGGCTATTACTGAGATGATGCTTTAATTGTCGGATCAGCGCCTCCAGTCCATCAGCAAAGGAGCAGGCAGCTCTCTATAAACATCATTTTTTATTTAGCTGTGCCACACGCACACATAACACACGCACAATTAGGAACAACAATGGTGTTATTCCCAACAAACCCTTGTGCAGTTCTTCGTAATTTTACTCTGTCTTAAAAAGGACAGCCTTTGAGTCTGTTTACTGTTCTTTCTGCACTGAGCATTTTGCCTTGTAGATCTGGAAAAAGGAAATTTAATTAGCGTAGTATTCAGGATGGTTTTTTATATATATTTTCTACCAATTAGCATTTCATTAAGGCAGTTAAATTGCATTTGCCAGAGACAGACACAACCCATTGCAGAGTATTATTTTAAGATCTCATTTCTTTTTTCTCATCTTGCTAGCTGAAAATGAAATCAGGTAGTGATTGATTAATTATTAATTCATTACTGGTGATTGGGTTAGGTTAAAGCTGGTCAGGAGTGTGAGAGAGAGTTGGGGGGAGGGGGAGAGTGCTAAGACACGATCTTGTTTTATTTCTTTGGACAACTTTGCAGGAGCTATCTGAGACGGACAGGCTCATTCTAAAGCCAAGCAGAGGTGCTAGGCTGCCTTGGATGCCTGCACTGCCTGCTCTGAGTGTTTCCTCACCCTCTCCTCCCTGCGGGATGGAGATGGTAGATAGGGAGCTGTAATAGCTCATCAATATCGCTTCTGAATTTTTTGGGGCAAGAACCATCCTACTCCTTGGTTAATCCCCCTCTTCCTCATGGGCAGCCCATCAGTGGGGTGGATGGTGGCTGCTCTTCCTGGGGGGGTGGTGACATAGGACACATGACCATGCCTGGCGTGCTCCTGGCTGATACAGCTGTCCAAACTGCACCTCTGCCTTCCTCTAGAGGAGGGTTAAGCTCTGCCTTCTCTTTCACTTCTGCTTGCTCTGAAGGCTCCTCTCTACCTCTCCCTCTGCAGTGTGGCTTTGTCTCTCTTCATTGCTCTCAAGGTCACCATTGATCAGATTGTGAGCACTTTACAGCTGCAGCCTTGGATGGGCAGAAAGAGAAATTGATTGCAGTCAATTCAGCAGCAGATTGAACTGTATTGACTTGTCCCCTATTCATGCAGACATGGAGCTTTGCTACCTTTTAATTACCACGGCTATTCCTTCTTGGCGTCAATGGAACGGTTGGGTGTGTGCATGGGAGTGTGTGTGGGGGTATCATACGGCCTTAGGAAAAGTCTTTGGGAGTGTGTAGGGACTTTTTTTTTTTTTCTGACCAGTCAGGACCACACAAGATAGGAGGACCAGTGCTGGTTGGCTGGTGAGGAGTCCTAGGGATAAGGTCTTTGTTCCTCTATTTACAGTGACTCTTCCTGGATGAGTCTCTGTCACTGGAAGTGATTTATTTTCCATAGTGGAAGCCAGCCATTTTCAAGAGCATTCAGCTGGTGGTATACCACAGGTGGTATAAGGGTGCTGCTCCTTTGAACTGGACACATTCGGCAAGACAGACAGAGGTTCATCTGGCAGAAGTCACTGTGAGAAATGTTGCTCCTTCCCTCTCCCTGCCTTTGCGCACAGAGGAGGGACGTGCCGTGGCAAGCTTTCTCTAGTAGCTGGATAAGCCAGTCTCCTTTTTTGCAGAGTCCTTTGGCCAAATCCTGAATTCTCTTGTTGAGGAGGAGAGGCTGTTTTTCTGGTTCATGCTTACATCTAGGGATCAGGAGAGACTGGGATGTGTTCAAATGACCCCTGTGGAAAACAAGATGTACATGATTGATTTCCATGGAGCTGCTCAGGCTCCTTACCCTGGATTCTGCTTCTGGCTCTGTCCGTGGGCTTGCAGGCTTTGCCGGTGCTAGCGCAGTAATTCGTCGCTATCATAGAAAGTGCAGTTGGCCTTTTTGAAAGGTGCAGGATTGGCAGCTTTAGAAGACTGAAATCCTCTGTTCATCTACTGAATTGATGCCAGTAGTACCAGCACTAGGAGCGAGAGAAGAGCAGCGATTCCAGCAGGGCTAGTGAATAACAGCTTTTTTAGCAAGTTGAAAAGTAAAAAACCAAACAAGAACAACAAAATTATTTCCATTTAAGGTCAGAGAAAGTGTTGTTTTGATTATTTTTTTTTACCATTAAAACTAGTTTGAGTAAGACAACACCATTAAAGGAAACTTCAAAAGAAAGTAATTTTCAAACTAGAGCTAAAATCAACATTTTAAACACAAATACTTGCTTCCTTTTCCTGCTGTTCCCCCTTTCTACAAGGAGATCAGAAATTCCATGCTGTGTTCTGATGTGACCAAATACACCATTTTAGCCTCCTCCCTGGGACTTATGTCCAACACACTTCTCCCATCTCCAGGACTACTTAAGTTTAGACCCGATCCTCTTCGTAAGGATGCTGACTCCGGTCTGGGTTTGTGCACTACATGTCCAGTCACTGGAAGCTGGGCTAAGGCAAACAATTCATTTTACATTAACTATTAAAACGCTATCAGCTGTCGCAAACACAGGCCACCGCTTCCCTTGGAACCCAGACTGATGATCTGTAGGACTCTTTCCTAGACCTCTCCATATAATGTGGGGTAGTTTTCTTGACTGACCAGGTAAGCAGTGGGTTAGGGATCCTGACTTAGTAGGCTCAGATGAAATAGGCAAAGGGGCTCCACCTTTTCAGTTACCTGCCAAGGATAATAATCCTTTATTTTAATCTTGCAGCAGACAAGCGTACTGAGATGAGATGTTCAATATGCATATGCACGGCTATGGCTTTAGCCTCTGCTTTCCAAAAGGTCTTTGTATGGAAGTCATCCCTTGTCTTAATAAAAATCAGGCCTTCTGGACAAAATAAAATGGGCTCAGCCCTGTACTCCAGCTTCCTGGTGGAGAGGTGGGGTTGTGATCGTTCGCAGACCAAGGATATCCATTGACTCTTGTGGTCCAAACTGAGAGCTAACACACCAGCTTTATAGTCTAAAGCCTTTCCTCCTGTCTTTGTAGAGAGATCCTTCTTCTTTTCTTCACAGCATCCCAAAAGGGAGAAGTGAATTCCAGCAGTTTACAACTCCCAGGGAGAGAATGTACTGTGATAATCTCCCCGGTTTCTAGCTGTTAAAATAAATTCTTCCCATGTTAGTAAGACTCCCCCGAGGCCTCGGGAGAACAGGTGCTCACTTGACCCGAGTGTCACCTGCACCTAATATATCACATCAGCCTCGGGGAGGGGGGAAATGCAGCCAAAGCTTGCCTCCCCACACCCTCCCAGGGGAGGCCTGGCTCAGCACAACCGCAGACGGAGACCTGCGAGCGCGCTAGAGGCGGCACAGAACGCCCGAGAGAGATGGGATTTGCTTATTGTGCTACTTAGCCAGCCCGTGTGCTGCTGTGCCTCCAGTGATGAATGGTGCATCGGAAGGCTCAAAGGAATCATGCAAGGCTGCTGGTTGTCCATTGCAATTCTCAAAGTGAGGCATGTGTACCAAATGTCCTTCTACCAGGTGGCCATCCACTGACTTTTTGAAGAAGGCTTACGGATTCTCATGGCTTTATGTTGCATAGCCAGTACTGCTGGTCTTGGTCATGGAGATGAACAGCTGCTTCTGGTTTTAGTGAATGAGCATCTTCAAGTGTAACTGTCTCAGAAGTGGAGAAGTCAAACAAGAGTTTTCTTCAGGGAGTAGATTCCTCCTTGCTGTAGAAAGTCCCAAGTAATCTAGTAACAACAACCCTTCCTCTGTCCTCTCCCACAGCAACCTTAAGGTGAAAAGTGTCACCTGAAGTAGCTTGAATGATGACACATCCAGAGAGAGACAACTCAGCTAGGGAAATCCGGGCCTGAATATGTGATTCTAGTGGTGGTGGGGGGGGAATGTTATGATGAAAGCAATGGGGCTTGGTATGTGTGGTGATGTACGCATGGTCCTGGCTGCCCACCATTGGCTTCTGGAGGTGGGGTTAAAGAACAGTAAACCCTACCTCTTCTGAAGAAGTTGTTGGGGACAGAGATGCTATAAAAAGAAGTTAGAGGAGACTGCCCCCAATATCAATCAACAGGGAATCATAGAAGAGAGCGCTATGTCATTTTATCTGAGTAATATCAAGACCCACATTACATCATTACAACAGTTACCCCAAAGCCACAGCAGCCAGGTTATGCAATGATGGGCTTAAAACGCAGTTTACATTCTGATCGTGTTCACTGCAACCCAAACTCAAGGAGCACGCTTACTTAGGCTCTCACTTTTATCCATACCTAATTATGTGTGCTAATTATTTAGCACATTATTAATTATTCTGCTAATTATTTAGACTCTGCATGTGACTGGTCATTCCAAATGATGTACAACATGGGTTAATTTCACACTTCATGCCATGTTTGTGCCAAAGTCAAAAAGGCTTGTATTTTTTTCGTGATTAGAGAGCAATGTAGAGAGGCGGTTGTGGAACAGTTGTTGAACATGAGGTTCCTGGGAAGCTCAGCTGGAATTTCTAAGTAGCCAGCTTTCTCTTTGTTCACTTCCAGGCTACGTGAAGCTGAACAGTCATGTTTTGCTGAATGCAGTGTTGCGTGAGGCCTTGTATGAACTTTCTATGAGCCTCTAGTTGCAAGTGTTTGGGAGCCATCATCTAATATGGAAATAGGTTCAAAGGGACCTTGTGATTTAAGTGACCAATCACTCCATGGTAAAGACCAGCTTGTGACCAGCTTGTGAATGTTTCTGTTAGAGAGGAGTCTGGGTTGTGATACTAACAGTTTTGCACAGCAAAGATGCTTCAGAAAATTAAAATCTGCTCATGGAATACTCTGGCAGCAGCAAGAGAGTTTATATATGGCTTGTAAATTCTTCACCGAGCTCTAAGAATACCAAACTGCTTGCAGAAAAAAAAAATGCACACATAGAAACATGAGCAAATAGGAATCACTGCATTTATTTGGGGTGAAATGGTGAGCAAATGGAAGCAGATAAAACATACATTGATGCTTCTGAAAGACTTCAGGTCAGTTTTCCTGAGCAGCTTTTAGTAATTTACTTCTCTGCCTTGTTTCTCATGTCTTGAGAATGCTTATACTCGTTGAAGGATGGACGGAAGTCCAGGGGAATGGGAGGGGAAAAAAAAAAGAGGAAGAGCAGAGAAGGGAACTAGCTGTGTGTCTATGTTATGTCATCACAGAGCACACTGAGGAACTGGGGAAGAGAGGACAGCCAGCTCCAGAGTATGGGTGGAAAAGGCATGGAGAAATTCTTTGTCATGGTTTTCATTTCACTCCCATTAGTAAGGCACAGGAAAAATACAGTCCTCAGTTGTGGATTTAAAAGTCAGTGTGTGTTTTCCCATGTAGCAGACTTACAAACTTTTCTGAGGGCCACCTGTAGAGCAAAGCCTCCTCATGGCAGCCATCTCGGAGTCACTAGAGGCAGGCTGAGTATTGTTATTATTTATTTCTCTGTTTGCTGTAACCAATTAAGCAAAAGCTTATTCAGTCCATAAAAAGCAATAGCCTGGGGAATCGGGGACAGAGAGGCATTGCGAAGAGGCATTTTATCTTTGACACACGCTCCTGAGCAGAGGATTGAAGGTCAATGCGTACACATCATACTGGGCTGATTACAGCGTTGACAACCCTTCACTTAGTTTTATGAAATTACCAATTGATCTGTGATTGCAGAATCTAATCAACGCTTAGAAAATACAGTGGGTGGAAAAGCCAGTTGGGCTGGATTGTTCTTCTGCATCTGGCTCTGTGGGAGGGGTATCTCCAGGAACCCTGCACCTTCCTGGGACAGGGCTTAATGCCATTTTCCCTTTTACAGCTTAGTGGGAGGACGACCTTTACCATTGGATGCCTTATATCATCCTGTTCTCTTACGATTATTTTTTTTTTTTAATTCTGAAGCAAGAAGCACAGATTTGCTCACCCACTACTGAAATGATGTAGGATTGTGAACATATTAATGTTATGAAGGTACTCACTTGGATTTGGCTCTGGCTGAAAGGCTTCCGTATCACAAAAGTAGTCTCTGGCAACATTTTAAAGTAATTAAAGATCTCTAGACACTGGCAATTCCATATCACCAAGAAAGCGGTGCAAAGTTTATCCCATGACAGTATTTCTTAAAGAACCTTCCACAAATCTTACAGAAAATGAAGCCACCACCTCTGAAACAAGGGAACCCCTGGGAATGCTCAGCAGTGTTTGCTGGAGCCTGAAAATGGAATCAGGAAGGGGGATGGAACATCTGCAAGGGAAAATCGGAGAATTTGTATTATTTACAAAAAGATGAAAAGTGCAAGGTTTATCAAAAGGCATCCTGACAAAACATGGGGAAAAGGGACTTCCTCAGGAATGTGCATTGATGTAACTTTAACTGTGTTATTATAAATGTCATAATATCAACTAATTTGTGAAAGACCCAAATCCAGGTGTGATAATTTGGATAGTTCATCTTCTAGCTACTTACTTTAAGAATCAATTTTTCGGTTTCCATAGCAGAAAAGTTAGAAAATTTCTTTGGGCGCCATTGTGAAGGATCAGAAAGTAGAAGTCAAATTATCTTTCTGTTTCTTAGTTCTGTATTTTACAGAAAGTACCTTACACAGATTGTAGAGGAAAATATTGTAATTTTTTTAATGCTTGAACTTATCAGTACTGAGTAACATGGAACTGGTGTCAATGCATGGATTTTCTCCTGGAGCTTTCCCCTCTGAAAGCGGAACAGACCTGCTGTATCACTAGGTTATAGTATTTTCTAGTTATCTGTACGATTTCTTCTATGCTATTTTCTAATCTAAGTATACAGCATTTCCTTTTCAACTGCCTTACTTGTTACTGGGAGTGCAGTGGTCAGAGAAATTATGCAGAAGTTGTGGTCCATCATTAACTAGCTGTTAATTAAAAGAATAATGGCAAAAGTGTTACTTTGCTTCTGTAAGCATTCCTGCACGCCTCAGCTTTCCAAAGCTGGTAAGCTTGATGAGATCCAGTATGCCAGGTGGGATGATATTGATGTTTTTGTGTGCTCTGACTAACCTTCAAAAGGCAGAAAGAACACCCATTAAGAAGCCTTAGGAACACTTCCCTTGTTTCGTGTCGCAACTGAGGAAATTGCTCCAGTGAAAAATCAGGGAAACATTGCCGTTAACTGCAGTATGAGAGCAATTCAGAACTCTTGCAAAGATCAGGGCTCTGTTGTACAAGGGGATGTTCAGACACATAAGTAGACACATACCCGGTCTGGAGCTTCATGTCTGAATAGTCAGAAGAGTTTTTGGAATCTAGGATATTCTCAAATGAAGGGTCTGTTCTCCAAGGTAACAGTAATGACTTAAGAATACAAGACTTTCAAAGTCAACATAACAAAGGGATTTGGAGCGGTGGAGTGTGCCCTCTCTTTTGCTAAGTATGATTTTTATTTTCTACTGGTGTAAGGAAGTATGAATGAACTATTTCTTTTTGCCAAATGAAGGAAGCAATTCTCATGTAATCAAAGTGAAGCAAATAGTCAAAGCCTTGACATTATGGAGCTTATAAGGACAACTCAGAGCATAATAAAAGCCCTTCTCTGAAGCAGGGCGGGGGGGGGGCAGGGGGAGAATGGGAGAAAGGAGTTTTTTGCGGTCTCCTGCTTTGCAAAAGGGAAGGTAGCTGTTCAGAGTCATGCTGGGGGTTGCTCAGGTGGTGGAGTTGTGATAATTGAAATTGGTACCTGTGTTCAAACACCTGCCAGAGTAGTGCTCCACCTTTACCAGAGAGGCTTAGAAACCAAGCTGTACCTTACCACCAGTTGGCAGAAAATAGCTGTATTGGTTAAGTCCCACTGCTTTATTTCCGAGACCGTGGTTCTTCTCGGAAGGCAGCAGAGAAATTGGTGAGGTTATCCCATGCCCTCCCCTGATCCGATTGAGGTGGCTCTAGCAAGCAAATGTATTTCCACTCTCCTTTTAAAATGCTTTACAGTTTAATAAAATGGAAAATCAAATTGCAAGAGAACAAAATGATTTTCATAAACATTGTTGTGGGCAAAGGGGTCCTTTGGATAATAGCACTTTTATCTCTGTTTTTGAATCTTCAGACTGCCCTAAATGCATGTAATAACAGTAAGTCATTCACAACATGCACATTCTCACAGAATTACTGTATTAAACAACTGTGTTAAACTGGTGGGGAGCAAAGGTATATCTTTTTTTTATTATCCCTGCAAACAGAACAGAAGCTGACTGGTAGAAGCTGGCCTTGCTGCCATGGATAGATAAGGTCTAAGCCTATGGAGGTCAGCTTGGACAGTCATCACTACTCAAAGACACCGTCCTGTAGTCACACAAAACTGCAGGTGGAGGAATGGAAATAAATGGTGACATTTGGGGAGTCACAGTGGTGGAAGGGGCTTTTTTTAATAGTAGAGAATTATACTTACAGACCACAAATGAAACTGGAGGACCATGGGGGTGAGGTTTCCTTCTTAATCAGAAATGTTAAAACAAATCCTCAGTCAACAGTCTCTGCACAACCTGTACTGTTACTAGCTAAGGTCAGGCTTTGGCTAAAACTGAAATTGTTTATCATCACAGCTGAGCTACAGAACTGGAGAGCACTGAGTGAGATGGTGATGGGCTGGGACTGTTGTCCTCAGAGCCCCTCTCCTTGTACTGTCCCAGGTTACTTCTGTAATATGTTGTCTGCAAGGGAAGGGACTATGACTGTAGATATGGATGTGCTCTAGAAGCAGAACATGGTCATTCCTCAATGCCAGCCCCTGCCTGGGGTTTACAGAGAGGAGACAGACAGAATTCACACTGCAGTCCTGCTATCTGCATTGCCCTTTGTGTGTCAAAGAGCACAAGGACTGCGATTATTTTTTTTTCCTCCTTCGCTATACCTGCCTCCCATATCACTCGGTAGGACAGAGGGTCGAGCACAGGGGATGGGAGGAATGAGAAACCCATAAGGGTGATCCACAGTGTCCTTTCCTACGAACTCTGCTTCAAGGAGGACTTTGCTCAGTACTTGGGCACAGACCCCAGGGAGATCACATGAGGACTAAGCAAGACCCAAGTCAGAGTCCCAGACTGACCTCCTGGACTCACTTGCACATCCCATGGTGCCAGACTGAAAGTTTTGCTCTTTGTTTTTACTATAAGTGAAATCCCATGACAGAGAAGTTTTGCTGAAACAAAAAACTTTTCCCTGCAAAGTTTAGTGTCAAAAGACTGACTTTTTTGAATGAAAAAACATTTCATCAGGGAATGTGCATCCCTCCCTATTCTGTAGCTATTGGTCAGTTTGTATGTTTATAATGAGTGCTGAGAAGGAATATTTTGTCTCCTGTGAATATGGTCTGTTTGGGGAAACCATGTTTTTGATGGATTGGTCTCGGAGCCCTCTGTTACTAGAGATGTTTACCTGTTTGGACTCCAAGGGGTGGAAGAGTTTATCTTTAATAGCAGGAAGCAGATATATCATTGTGTGGTGTAAATATTTCCTTCCATACTGAGAATTCTTTGGTGAAACTTTTGTGAATTGAATATTGAATTTTTCCCTTTTCCTTAAATTGTAAAACCTTTGCTAGCAGACCCTCAAAAGAAACACTGGTAGAGGTGAGGTGGTAAAGACGGGAACAACCAGTTATCTCTAGGGCCTTTACATCTCTTACACAAAAGTGATGTTAGTTAATTCTTCACTTATTTCTGATGATATGAAGTCACAGGTTTTGAGGCACTATGGACTGAAAGCTTCCATTAGGAGAAGGTCGATGCAGGGGTTAGGAAACAGGCTTGCTATTCTGGAAGCAACAGTTAGATCTGCTGTCTGGACACATCTTTTCTATGTTACTTTACAGATAAGTTCCCTCAGTCTGTCAGGTTCTCATCTATAAAAATGATAAGAATATTTCCACCTTATCCTAAATGTGTTATGAAATAAATCTAGAAGATTGAGGCTTTCTGTCTCCCTGCGTGCACACAGACGTAGACCTACACTCCCTCCTCCCTTTCTGCAGAGATGTTACTTCATTCTTATAGCAGATCCACAGCTTCTGAGAGACAAAAGCGTTGGCTTGTCCGTGAACCCTTATGCGAAATAACATTCTAAAGATGGCACCAAATTCTGCCGCCAGACATCAATGTCACGGTGCTCTCTGTAGCTGAGGCACATCCTAGTTGAATGTGACTGTGAGAAGTTCATCAAAAGAGGAGTTTGTCCACTAAGATCTGAATCCAGTAGTACATACTATAACAATGTGGGTCAAACCCCATTAACTGTATTTCTTGGTTATAGCTATGTATATATAGTAATGCTCAAATATTAATCAAATTATGTATTATTAATTTTATTCCTATTTGAGTCTGAAGAATGATAATGTATTTTTGGCCTAAAAATAGGAGCTTTTTCCCCCCTCTTCTTTTAGTCTAATAACAAGCTGATGTTTCTTTCTGTGTGGAGAACGCAAAGCCTGAGATTACAGAACTGGGCTGTGAAAGCTAAAATCTATTCCAGTGATCCGTGGGGCAATTCTGATTAATGCTCTGACAGCTCTTGCTGGAGTTTCCCTGCCTGCAGAAGTAATAGAGAAACAGTGCCTCATTAGAGTGAAGCTAAACTTATGCTTGCTAAGTACCTTCTGAATAGAGGTGTTTGGAGCTATACGAGGCAGCTAAGTGTGCATCTATGCATGTTCTGACATACGCTACCCTTTCTCAGGAGAAGAGGCTGTAATAAAAAATTTTGCCCAGTTAGAGGATTTGAATCTATCTCACCTTCCGCAGCAGGGTCAGAACAACCTTATGTCCTGACATACTGCTCTTGTAAAAGTCTAGGGAGCATCTCACCCTGTCACCCAAGGGAACCTCAGGGTGCTGTGGATATATAAGCAAGATCACACCATATTTGGATTTATCTTGTACACAGTTCTCCACCTACCGTTTCGTTGGTCAGTGCACCAGTTGGAAGTTTTATCTATGGGTCTGATTAGAAACCCACTTGAAATCAAAAGGAGTCTTCCCTTTCCGCAAGCAGGATTTGAATGTGATAGTTTGTAAGACTGCTTGGGCATCACTGGGATGAAAGGCACCGTCCTGAAATATAATACAAAAAAGTTCCTTCTTCCACACATTCCTATTCACACAAATGTAGGTACATCCACCTACTTCAGTACACTGAAATGAATATCTGCTATAAGAATAAAGCTTATCAAAGCCTAAAACCAGTATGATCCAGCCTTCTAGGTAGATGCAAAAACCTGACTGAGCAGCAGCAAAAAGAATTAAACCAAACAGAGGAAGACAGAGACTCATTAAAGAGAGTTATAACAAATCAGTTATCAGACGTTTAAAGAATAAACTTGTTAGAATAAACCTGTTAAATAAATCCTTGGCAAAGCTAATTAGGTCGGTGTTACACTGGCACAATGGCTCCCTTCTTCCATAGAAGACTTAATGATAGCATAAGCCTGTTAAAGGAATACACTAAGTATACAATAAGCCATCTATTTAAAGGATACCTCAGTCAGTTCATCCTCTAAATCTGACCTACCTACAAATTGTCACTGGTGAGAAATACCTCCTAGGCTCCAAACGCCTACTGAAAACCCAGGCCAGTGTGTTTGTGAGAGAGACATCCATGGATGCGTCCCTTTTTCCAAACAAAGGGACTGGTGATGGCTGTGGAAGAGCTACATGATTGAGGGGTTTTTGTTTTCCTTTCTCTCCGTGTTGTACTCAAGGCGCAGATTAACCAACTGAACCCATTCTCAGAGCTTTAATGACAATATTGATCGACTATTGGTGAAGCAGCAAGGAAAGAAAGAGAATAAAAATAAGCACTTTGCCCCTATATAGTGTTTTTTGTCAGTGTGTGTGTAAGGATGGATGATTTGGAGATTAAAGATGCTTAACTGAGGCTTGGAGTTTCTAGGTTTGTCCCAGTTCTGACTCTGGTTTTGTGTAAAACATACTCTTTCTACATCCCTCTTGAGAACAACAGGATGACTACTGCTTCCCTTTGATTTCACCTGTTGTGATACTGAGGTCTGTGAGGCAAACCTTATAACTTCCCTCAGGATGATCTACAAAGCCAAATGAGGCTTTGGTAGTGTGTGTTAGCATTCCTGTGATGGCTCAGTCTTGCTAGCGGGGTTGACTGCAGGAGTGGAGATGTAGGTGCAAACCATGACGCTCTCGGTACTAACGCTTCCCACAAATACCTTAATATGTCACTACCATCGTGCCTTCATGCTGCTGGGTAGACAAAAAGCTGCGTGGGTAACTGCAGTTAGCTCAGGTCTGGCTTCTAGGTGAAAGTAATACGAACAACAATAATCCCAACAAGGTGAGAGCATTAGACTGAGGTATTGCCACTTGTCTTATACAGATGGAAGCAGAAATGAAGAAGAGTAAAGCGATCCCCTTGAGATTTTGTGGCCATCCAGCAGCAGAGCCAAAAATAGAATGCAGGCGTCTGGGTTGGTCCTGCACGTTTTATGCAATAGATCGCAGAGGTGAACTGAGTGATTTTCCTCAAGAAACATAGAAAGAGTTAAATGTTGACTGGCTTGGAAGGAGATGATCTAAAACTAGCAGGGAAAGAAATGTTTATTTCTGGAGAAGGTGTCACAAGCAAAAGAAAAGCTTGAAAACAGGAATTGAACACTACATAAAGAAACACTTGACAGCCACAGCTCTTTAAGTTGCCTTGAGTGTCTGCGTGCAGAATTCATTGCTGGCAACCAGAAAACAGTGTTGGCTCTAAAGACTCAACCCAGGGTATAAATCTATTGTAACCGCACTGGGACATTGGGGATGACAGTGCTCTGGAGGAGGCATCTGGGATGGTTCAGAGCTGCCATGGTCAAATGGATACCAAGAGGGGAAAAGATAGGAAATAAAATCCTGCAGGGTCCCCTAGACTGAATTTCTGCCTAATCTTCAACCCACTCTGGAAGAAATGCAGTGAATGAAGCGTTTGTTATGGAAAGCTGGAACACACTGGTACCAGAGCATGCCTGGCCAGCGGGAGGTGAAGCAGCATGTAGGCAAAGTTCATTGTTAGTAATATTACCATTAGCAGGGAAAGGTAGCAGCTGAGTTCAGGACTGCACAGGGAGAGGTGTGCATACACAGAGTAAGTAGTAATCTTTGCTTTGGGAAGCATCCAAATAAAATAAACAAGGTGGAGTTTTTATACGCACTCTTTAACATGCTGCTTGGGAAACCGTGGCATAAAAGCTCCATCTAAACAGTCTGGCAGCTGTGTTTCACACTACACTCTTGGTCCTAGACACCTGGACAGGTGACAGGTTCTTGGTTTACTTGACCATGTTTCTAGAAACTGATTCCTGAATATTTTGATTTGTCCTTTCCTGCTCTGACCACTATCCAGAATAGCCTGAGAGGCAGTGTTTCTGCGTTGTGGGAAGCACTTAGGCATATGCCTTTCAATGTAGTTCCTGAAAATCGATCGCATCAACTTTTTCTTAACAAGATGAAAAGTCGTTATTGTATATGAGCAATAACCCTGCTCAAGGCATGTGGTTACTCTATGGTAACAATAACCCCACTTCTCGGGGTGCCGGTATGCGCCAGCTATCAACCTTGTGACTCACTGCATACCTGAGGCAAAGTGCAGTTATCTCAGAGTAGCAGCATGCTCTAAAACATGTCATTCCTTAGTGATTCAAATTCAAATTTTCTCCCAAATAAATAATAAATGATACCCGGGGGAACAAAAATAAAAATTACTCCTTACTTCTCTTCCCATATTTGGTACTTGCCAGGTATATTGGTTTGTGCAAAGATAATGGTGATAGTCTGTTCTGACCTAGATTACTGTTGATGAAAAAGTACAATTTGGTTGCATGGTTCTGTTGTAAAGTGCTGGACTCCCTGCCCTGGTGATACAGACTCTTGGGCTCCAGAAAATGGAACTTACCCCCTTTGTTGTGTGGCAGATAGCCAGGTGGCTTGGTCACTATTTATAATCCAGAAATAAAAAGACAAAGATGAAACAGTCTTGTGGCATCCCTTCCAGAAGCTGAAAACAATCGCCCATATGGTTTCAATATATCAGCATCAATTTAACAGTCATGCCATGGGATGTCTATACATGTTATGACTTGATTTTATGCTGTGGGTGGTACTCTTATTCTGTACTAACATCCAATCGTATGACCTTAGCACAGCCCTGCTAGGTGTGCACTGGCTTCTCTTGGGTAAATCAGAATAGAAGCACTGACCCTTTGACTCTCATTGACATACTTCAGAATTAGCTTAGAAAGACTACTGGTGACAGTGGCTGCCCACTTCCTCCAGCAGCTCCTGTTAATCAAGCTAAGATATCTCTTTCTCATGCCTGCTGCATAAACATCGAGAGATATCAGTGCCTCTTGCTTTGCCACCTCCTTTGCAATGAACATTTTTGGGGCTCTGAGAGATATGAAACAGATGCAAGAGCATAGATATGTTGGAGTGAGGAGTAAGGAAAAAAGCTCAATTGAACATTCTAGTCCCTGCATTTGACTGCACGCAGGTTTCATCTACCAACATTTTTTGAGTGGTCTGAAGTGCTGAGTGATTGCAGATAGAGGCAGAGTGAGGCTTGAAGCCTTCTGTGCAGTGTACAGCTCATGATGGGTTGGGAGTTACAAGTAGTTCCCTTTTGAAAGCCTTAGTCCAAGTTCAGAAGGAAACTAAGCTGCAGGTGATGAATACTGATGACTTGTACTTGGTACCAGACAATAGTAACAATAGTGAATATGAAAGACTGCTAATAAAGAGGATGGATTTCTGACTAAGATGGGAAAATCAGCAGATAGGGGTTCATTTGCTTGCTCTTCCGTGCACCTCAGCAAGCTCTAGAGGAAAGTATTCAACTCCTTTAGCTTCAGCCCTCTAAAATTTAGGAATTCAGTCTAAGCTGCTGATTTGGTTCCCTTTAGAGTCAACACAGAGAGAACTGATTTCAGAAGGAAATTCATCCCATGTCGAAGACAGTGTCTAAGATAACATGAAGATTACACCTGTAGAGTTAAAATTACCCCTTTCTGTTAAATGGATAGAATATTTAGACAAATACCTGAAGCCAAATGCCTGGCCTATTCTAATTCCCCATGTATTCAGTGGATCAAATCATTAATTTTGCATCAGTTAGACTCGGCCAGGAACCTTCGTATCAATGACAGTTGGGAAACAATCTTCTGAGCTGGGAAACAATTAGCTCTCACTGTTCTTTCTGCCCATTATATTTTCCTAGAACTGACCTTACAGTTGTCGCTGTCTTATTTTCATCTTCAATGAGAGACAAACCACTATAATTACTTTTTCACAAGACATCTGCTTCCTACCCAAGACCAGTAGGAAAAATACTAAAAAAAGCTAATCGAAAAGCTAGATCTCAGGAGACTGAAAATCTCATTCTGTAACCCCCAGAAGCCACTGTGCTCAGAACAAGTATCCTGAAAGGTGAGTGCCTGGGACAGCTGAAGTTCAATTTTGAAGCTGTGGCGTTTCTTCCTGTGTTAGTTTGATGCTGGGAAGGGATTTATCTCAAATGGTAAGTTTGGGATATGTTAATTCAGGAGCAGTGCAAAGATGGAGAAGCATCTACTTGGAAAGTTTAGTGAGTTCAGAGTCTTTCGGGCTTCTAGAGCTGCACTGAGAATGATCCAGTTAAATGCAAAGGAACCAGCTAGCAGAAACTCCTTTGAGGGGGAAAAAAAAACAAACCCCAAAACAATTCCCAGCTGTTTCTTCCCACTCTTCTGGGACCTGCCAGCATTTTTGCTTAGCTTGGCAGGGGGTTGCAGCCTTCCCCCCTCCAACCCTTGCTCAAGCCTTGACTGTAAACATTTAATTCTGCACTGGGGGTGGTGGGAACAGTCTCTGCTAGCTCCTTGCCTCTTAGCCCTGACCTTTGAGCCTGCTCCCAGACTTCTTCCCACCATCCATCAAAACAGCCTGGTATTTGGCCACACAGCCCTTAATATCATCCATCCTGCTTTGTGAACAGTAAGACACCCACCCACGTGTTAAGGATACCAAAAGCAAATGAATATGGTTGGTGCTTAGGAGTTGGATATCTCTGCAACCAACAGAAAGCACAGCCTAAATAAGATCACTTCTTACTGTGATGTTTGCAGAGGAGAAAGAGGAAATACATTTCACAAGAGACTGGGAGAGCACCAGAATATCAATACAAGGCTCGCAAAGCAAGTTTAATCCATTTTTAGCCTGTAATAAACAATGAAGTCTGCAAAACCTTGACAAGAATACATTCTGCATCTTCAAGGAGAGCAACGCAACAGGATGTGTGGAAAGAAAAAGTTTGCTGGTAGCATGAGGAGAAGTCAGAGTAGGGTCTGTTTATCTTCACCAGCTCATGGGACTCTGAAGTGAGCTTTTGCTGTGGAATCACAAATAGAAATGAAATATTCACCATGTGCAATTGGCACATACAGCTCCTTTTGCACAAGATAGCGGCACTTTGTACTGGCCTGTCTGGGACAGAGTTAATTTCCTTTATGGCAGCTCATATGGTTCTGTGTTTTAGAATTGTGACATGCTGATGTTTTAGCTGTTGTTGAACAGTGTTTGCACAGCAACAAGGCCTTCTCTGTTTCTCGCTCTGCTCCCTGAGTACGTACACTGGGGGGTGTGCAAGAGGCTGGGCGAGGACACAACCAGGTGGGTGACCTGGGCTAACCAAAGAGGTATTCCATGCCATATAATATCCTGCTCAGCAATAAAAAGGCAAAAAAAGGGGGATTTTAGTTAGGTTAGCCAACTTCTGCTTGGGAAGCAGCTGGGTATCCGGCTACCCGTGGGAGGTGGTGAGTGATTGCCTTTGCATTGCTTGTTGTGTTTTCTTTTTCTCATCTTCTACTGCTTCTTCAGTTTTTAACAATTTTTCTCTTGACCCCCAAGTTTTCTTGCATTTACTCGTCCTTTCCTCTTCTTCCATCCCACTGGGGTGGGGGGCAGAGGCGAATGAGCGAGCGGCTGTATAGTGTTTAGTTGCGTACTCCAGTTAACTCACACCACACTTGGAGCACAGAGTGGAAACTCATCAGCCCATTTTTGTGGCAGCTGTCATGTGAAGAACGTGGACACTTTTCTCTGCTTTTTAGATCTCTTGGTTTCGTGTAATGTCTTCCTAAACTTCTAATAGATAGGCCAAAGTACTGTTTCCCCATCTTCCCCACCACCGTAATATTTTTTTTTTTTCCCTAGTGCTTGCAAATGGGAGACTCTACACCATGTAAGTTGTGAATTTCTGTCTCCTTCATATCCTCCCTCGATTACTGTTTCTTTTTTTTTTTTTTCAGTTTTTAAAAAAATGTAAGCGTTGCTTTTAAGACAACTGTTGGGGGTGGGGGGAGAGGATTGGACGTGCTAAAATTGTTAACAACTCAAAAGTCCTTACTGGAAGGAGAAGTAAAAAATCTTGTTCAATGGAGCTTTGCTGATTTGGGGTGAAGATCCAGGCTTTGTTCATTGCAGGGAGAAGGTGAGTTGAAATATCCAAGACTAAAAAGAAGAGACCACTGAAAAGAGAAAGCTACTGAAGTGAAATAATTTTGTTTTTAAAAATGGCATCCAGAAACCTTATCTTTGACACATAAGAACAGACACATAGCTAAATATGCTGTAACCTGCTTAGGTTTCCAAAGCAGCAAATTAAACCAGTGGACTATGCAGTGAGTGTCCATTCAGATGAGCAAAGCTCATTGAACACAACAATACTGTAAGAGAACATGTTGAATACTCAATGCACCAAATAATCCTCTTTTGATACAGAGAAAGTAAGAGCTTTTGGGAAAGAGGCAGCAATAGCGTGTGTATCAGTTGGGGGGAAAAGAGAGAAAATATTCTGGGGCAGGGAAATGATGAACAAAGCTGTTCTCTTTGCTTTGTATTATATTTTCTTCTTATTATATTTTTATGATATTCATAGCAATTCTTAATTCCAGGCAGGACATCAGTCCCAAGAGTTTGTTGATGGACCTTCTGGAAGAAGGTGTTACTTTGTAGAGAATATTTGAATTATTCTCTAGGTCTGTGAGACCTTTGGGTGCCTGAAGAGTATGATCTCACTTGTTTTCTCTCACTCCCTCTTCACAGGAATATGAAATATCAGGCTGGGTGGTGCCAGGTCCTGCTAGACCCAATCACCCAATAGCCTTCCCAGATGTAGTGAAGGAAAACACCCAGTGGTGTTGCATTAGTTGAATCGGTAAATCCTGTGTGACTACAGCGCTTGTTCACGGAGCCTTTGCTTTGCTTTCAAACAAGCTCATGTAGGACAGAAAGATTCCTCTTCCATTTCTGGTAAATGCCGAGAGTACCAATGAAAGAACACACTAGCGATAACTGCAAACACCATTCGTTTAAACAAGTGCTTTGCAGATACATATTCTGTATAAGGCCGGATCCCTCAATGTTCTCTCCCATGGTGTAAGCCATTTCTCTGTGGCCTTGTACCAGGGGAATCTGAGAGAATCATTTCAGCCTTTTATTTGAGCCAATGTGACAGAGTCGGGGGTGGCTTACTGGGAAGTGTGCTTTGCAGCTGAACAGTCACTTGGAAAAAAGTAAGACTCGGGAGCTTTGGGTACACTGTAACTGAGATAAGCTAAGCTTCAGCCCTATCGGAACAGCCTGGAGTTTAACCAAACAGCTTCTAATTCTGCTTAGGAAAGATCTGCTGAAGGTTTAGCTTAAGACAATGTTATGTAGCCACAGGGGATGGGTGAGCGAAGGACAGTGTGTCCTTGCAGGCCAGAGAAGGGGGATGGAAGGAGGGCATCTCGCATGGCCCTCCTTGCCCCGTATACCCTACACAAGGTGGCTGAATTGTTTTCCTTCTGCCAGCACAGCACAGACAGTGACTGACTTGTCTGAGGGCTCCCTGGCTAGAAACCTCACACAATGGCAGGAATTGTCAGGCGCTCTTCCTACGCTGGGTTGCGTTTGCTGAGCTGCTGAGATCTGTCTGGGTGGGTCGTGCCCTTGAGACACCCCCCCCTCCATCCCAAACCTGCTCCCAGCCCAGCGCTGGGGACTTTCGCCCGCCCTGCCGAGCGGACCCAGCCGGGCCGGGAGGCGCCGGGAGCTCAGCCCGCTGTCTCCCGGGGCGGCTCTGCTCGGCTCGCCCGCCGCCAGCCCGGCCCGTTCCCAGCCGCGGAGGCCCGGCTGGGCCGGCGGGGGCGGCCACTGCGGCGCGGAGCGG